>JAPYKE020000057.1:1200000-1756061 GCA_028554795.2 Sinohyriopsis cumingii | reverse complement strand
AAAACGATTACCATAATTTAAAAGTTTAGAGAAGCCTTGTTGCGAAATCTGCTAGGTTTCCATTTTAAGTTTCATACCTCTTCAATTTAAATTGTTAGCAATTTATGTATTAACGAATATTTTGTCGTTCATTCAAAAGACAAAGATACACGAAGAGATTACTTTTAAACATTTTCAAAGTGAGTATACATACGGCGGATGTCCTAGTTGAAAACTCAGGTAGAATCGGTCCGAGCTAATGATGGAGCTGGAGCACATTGTAGCTTTATTCAAAGGCACCACAATCACTCCTCCTAAAAGGATAATGTAGTTATGGATTTTTATTTTCTTTAGGACGAATGTCCTGCAGCAGTGATCATTTAAAGATGAAATCATCTGGAAAACGTTATCTAGATATATGATGACACTTTATGGCCTGGCTGTGCAAATTTATCTAAGTATATTTATAACAACATAGCTTTGAATATTAGAATCACGCAAACTATTGGGAGAGTTTAAATATATTGATCAAATAAAATGTATGCAAACACTGGTAATGGAGGTTTTCCGCACTTTATTATCTTCTCTCAAGGTTTTAGAAGAAGCACTTTCATGTTTGAAAACATATCATATAAGACTATTTAGATATGAGGAGATATAAGGAGTGAAGTCCAACCTGAATTAACTGATTCAACAGCCTGCCTCAGAAGGTTAAACAAGGCATCTCCACCCCCATTCCAGAAGTGTATAACATCGGTTTCTTCATGAGCAAATACGGGCCGGATATCCAGATACAATCGGTCACTATGGCAACCAAGGCCAATTGACCTCTGTTGAAGCTGAAGCATTGGAACACAGTGACGAATGACAGACATTCCTACTTTTGCCAAATCCTTTAGATCAAATTTTGTTTGAAGTCCTATCTCAACGGCTTGGCCAGCTTGGAATCGAAACAGTTCCTCTGGATGTCGTGTGTCCAGATTTCTAAGGTTTTCGGATTGGGGGCGGTACGCAGACCCAGGGATAACGAAAAGCTTTTGACCATACTCCGTCGAGGCCTCTTCCAAACAATCCACTAGCGAAGAGTCAACTCTGAAATATCGATGGTCCTGATGTTTGAAATCCTTAACGAAATAACTTTCAGATAATGGAATCTCCCCTAAATGACCATCAAGTAAAAGTGGCTTGATGGGTTCTCCATCGAGTTCTTTCGGATAAGAATACTCCAGCGATTGGTTTTCATATACGGATATTGCCATTATAAATCTGCCACTGGGAAAGGACACCTTCCTCGCTTGAAAAGATTCCTGATATTTTACAAAGACCTCTATGAAGGAATTACTGGGTATAACCACAAAGTCAAATCCTGCACAGACAGCTAATCTGGCAAGTTCTTCTACCGAGTTTGAAAATCCAGTAGATGTATTTGACCACTTGATTCTAGCTGCTCTGGAAAAAGAAGAAAATTTGTCTTTGTTTCAAAATGTACAGTTATGTATAGCATACACAAAAGTCCTTTTTCAGCATTGACATAAACTGACAGAATAAGTACGGTTAATTTAGAAAGGAATACAATCACAAGTGTTGTTAATATGCAAAAGGTAATATAAACGAATACATTACATCTGTTTGTTTGAATTCAGTGTTTAATTTACCGTATGAATTAGTTACTTATTTAGAACCCTATTCTCTGATATTCAATTTAATAAAGTACGTTTGTTGCTTTAAAACACTCCGTGTGTGTGTGTGTGTGTTTGTGTGTGTGTGTGTGTGTGTGTGTGTGCGTGTGTATGAAACAGATGTATTTGTGTAACCTTTCAAAAATATTTTGAGCGAATCGAAATAGAAAGTTATTTCATTTCTATCCGAAAGAAGTGGTTTTTCCTTAATCTTCACATGAAAAAAATCCAGTTTGAGTATCTGAAATATTTACCTCCCTTCATAATACAGCGATGAGTAGTTGCTGACGCCATTACTGCCTTCTTTGTTTTCCACAAACGCTGCAACAACCATTATTTCTGAAAGTTATTGGAAATGCATAACATTATTTGACTGAAGCTTTATTGTCTTGACTGCAAGACACAAACGAGACAAAAGTCATTTTTCTGTTGGCTTTATCGTAGGAGTTGCAGGAGTCAGTGTTTAGTATTGACAGTTATCTTATTTTCTTTGACACTGTTTATATACAATCATGAAACGTAATGGGTTTATTTATCTTGGACATACTCAACGCAGCCAGAGTATGTCACGGTGACCTACATTTCACGCTTCAGAGAGGACCTTTGCATTCTGCTTACTTTCGTTGACATTGAACAGTCACGAAACGTAATGGTTCAGTTTATCTTGAAGGGTGCAAACATGTCATGATGACATAATTTTCACGTAACTGTGACTAAGTTATGTTTGGTATTTAGCTCAGTTTGTCTGACGATTTTATGCATAGTCATTTAACACGATGGTTCTATCCATCTTGAAGGTTAATACTTACATACAGAAATAGATTACAATGACCTATATTTTCGCTTCTGTGATTACGTTAAGCTTTTGCATTTCACCCAATTCTCTGACATTGTTGAATGTACAGTCGTGAAACGTGGGGTGTATTCAGTTTGGGTGACCTATCTTTCACTTTCTAGCTACTCTATTATGACATAGCTCAGCAGGCTAGACACAACATTTAGAAGGAGTCTTGTAGTATCATTCTTGAAAGTTCCGTTTATAAGATGGAACATGTTGACATTGAAAAATTAGCAATAGCAAAATGCACAACGCGACCACAAGTCTAATATGTCCACCAACTTTTGTTGGGATATGTAAACAGTGTTGGAACTTGGTGTGGATATGAGGTGGGAATGGATGGATCGACAGAAAAACGAACTACGTAGCACATATACACTATAAGTCAAATATGTGTTCCAGGTGAGATTGGTGGATGTAAGATTGAACAAACACACGTATGAGAACGTTACAAATAATTAAAACTTAAGACTTATGAATAAGAAAACAAAGGTGAAACTGAGGGAACGAATTATTTTCTTTCGTTCGCGCCAACTTCCTTGGGCAGTTGTTCAAAAAGTATACTCTAATATAATGAAGCTTCAACACTGTGTCTAGACTGTTGAACTGTGTCATAATACAAAATCCTTGAAAAGTAGATAGAAAGTGAATACACCCCTTTAATTCATCCGACAGTCAATCCGTTCTTCATTCACACCTAATTAGTTAATGCACGCATACTGGATCAATATTATCTTTTCATATCGAGAAACGTCAGCTTTAGTACAACTTAATATTTCTTCAAACCATCATATAAATTTTGTTTTTGGGACAAAATAATAAACTGTTCTTAGCATACATATTGAACTTTATATGGATCTCACATTTGTGGTTTTTGATGTGCCTTTTGCTTTTTGTTGTTTTATTTAAATGTTTTTCTGTTTCAATGTTTGTTAGTCTGTTGTCCATCTTGCGTTCCATCCATCTACCATTCAGTTTCCTATCCGAAGAACAACTGGGACACTATTCTACATCATTTTGTCTTCAGATGTACAATTTGTCAGGGCGGGGGATATAGATTACTCCATGTTATTAATCTTCTTTAACAAGGTGAACTTACTTCGTGACTCCCGGTCCGCAAGTTTAGCTAGTTTTCTCAGCCGGAGAGCTAGACGAGGTGTCATGAGTCTTGTACCACACCAATCCCAGGTTCCCTGAGAATCGTTAGCTCGTTCACATGACCTGCACTGTCTGGACTTAGACCCACACCAACCTGTGGTGCTCGTCTCAGGTGCAAACTCAACGTCATCAAAGTGGTAGTAATACAGTCTGAAAAGAAAATGCGTATCTATTCAATGTAAAAGTTACATATAATTTATATACTCGAAGAAGTAGATCCCAAACTTCAGCAAACGTTCATTTTATTATAAGCTAAAGAGAGATTATTTTCACGGTGCCAACATTTCACTTCTAATATTACAAGATGTCTGCAGTCTATTGAGTTTTTCATGGTGCAATCCTTCATACATTTATTATTATTATTATTATTATTATTATTATTATTATTATTTACTAAAACAGCTATAGTTAAATTTAGGCGGACGTGGATTTCGTAGGAGACTGGATAATCATAAATAATCCGCCACTCCACCCACTCCAAAACTTACCTTGGTGTACAAAATCAATATGAACAGCAACAAAATACAACTGCCTTGTTAATAAAATATGATTATATTTCCTAATCATTGTATAATTCAAACTGGCCGCTACCATTTAACCGGCTTGAAGCATCTGTTCTGGTTTCTGTGCCGTTTTCATGATATATGTGCTTGTTGCCTGTCTTCGTCTACGTTATTGTGTTTATCATGCATTGGCTGTTCAGTTGGTATGTGTTACTTCATCTCTTTGTTTTGGAAACGAGAACAATTAGACTTTTTCTCAGCTGTCTTGCTCCACTGCTAAAACGTCCTTTGTTGTTGAACAAACCGCCATCACGTGATACTTGCTAGTCCACCCGTTTATGCTATGATGGACCCTCACAAATTGCTTTAAATGACCACTGCTTGGCTCTCCATACTACATTGTGCACGTGACTAAACGAACTTGTACTAAATTCATCATTACTTAAATGTAAACGGAGGCACAAAAAAGAAAGTTTCAAAGCTGACCGGCTTAGAACAGGGAGAAAAATTCCATTTATCTCTCTTTTGCCCTTTCCGGCTCAACAGTTTTAAAATTCGGCCGTTAATTTTGATAACCTAATTCAAATCCCTATTAAATCGTCAACCTTTGTGTCTACTGTCCAAGAGATACCACTGCGTATCGCATTTTTTAATACCCAATCAGTAGGACCACCGGAAAAGCGCACAGAAATAGTTAATTTTATCAACGACAGAATATCGAAGTCATTTTCCTGACAGAAACATGGCTAAAACATCAGGCGATGAGCCCAAATGGGCGAATTTAACAACCACTAGTCACTCCATCAAGTCGTCCCCCGCAACTCTCGCGAAGGTGGAATGTCATCGCAAGAACTCCATGATCAAACGTCTTAATAACACCACAACCTTCAATTTCTGCCACACATCGTTTGAACTAGTTCAAACCACACTCACACTGGAACAAAGGTCAGTCCATTTTTCTGTCTCTACCGCCCTCTTCCTAGTAGATAAAACAAGCTGACTGAATCTCTCTTTTCGGAGCAGTTTTCGAATCTCATGGAGTATGGAAATTCGATAGGTAGCAACATGGTTATTATTGGAGATTTCAACTTTCACTTTGACTGTCCTGGAAACCCATCAACATACAAACTCCTAGATTCCATTCATGTTTTCAACCTCAAACGGTCAGTTAACCAACCCACCCATAAACATGGTCACATTTTAGGCTGGATTCTTCATAGACCTGATGATAATATTCTACGGTCATCAGTGGTATCCCACGAACTTGCATCAGATCACCTCTGCATTATATGCCATCTTGACGTATCAGTCTCTGACCCTCCACCTTTATGTGCTACTAAAAGAAACCTCCGTATGATAAATAGGACCAAACTAATGCATGAGATCCAAGCAAACCTAACAACTTGCTTACCTCCTACAACAGAACAACTCGATAACTGCCTGCGTTCATGACTTGGAGAACATGCCCCAGCAACCAAGAAGAGTATAAATTCAAAAGTGTTCTCCGTGGTATAGCAGTGTTAGGGACCGGTTTCGCACTGCTAAAAGAGACCGCCGTAAAGCTGAGAGGCTTTGGCTTTCCACCAGACTCACTATTAATAAGTAAATCTATGAAGCCGCTAAGAAGAACGTCACAAACATAGTCCACACAGCGAAATCAGCCCACTACAATACTAAGATCACGGAAAATTCCAGCTGCAAAGAGCTCTTCAAGATTACAAACAAGCTAATGTCAAGGAACAAATGTACACCACTTCCAATAACCTTCTTTCCAGTCGACCTTCAGGATCTGTTTGCAAATTTCTTGCGTGACAAAGTACAAACAGTTAGAGATAAGCTAGGCAACGCAATTTCAATTTAATGGTTTTCACCATACAGTTGCGATACGGAATTTCATTGGCAACAGTTAGGAGCATTTGAACCTGTCTCTATGGATTTAGTAGGTACAATCGTGATGAAGAGTGCGCCAAAGTCATATGAACTTGATCCAATTCTAACATCAGTGCTGCTTCAGTGTTTAGTTCCAATATCGTCTTCACTAACTGATGTTATTAATACCTCTCTCTCAACCGGGGAATTCCCATCATTTTTCAAAACTGCCATTGTAAAGCCTCTGCTGAAGAAACCAGCACTCGACCATAACGATTTAAAGAACTACCGCCCAGTTTCTATTCTCCAATTCATATAAAAAATCTTAGAAAAAGTTGTTCTATCACAACTTGTATCTCATATGAGTTCAAACAGTCTTTTTAGCAATGTACAATCTGCATATTGTCCTTGCCACAGTACTGAAACTACTCTTTTGAAAGTAGTTAATGACTTTCTCTCTGCTTTGGATAGCGGAAATAATACAGTCCTCACCCTCCTTGATTTGTCTGCAGCATTTGACACAATAGATCATGATATATTACTTAACCGTCTCCAGCATGTATTTGACATTCATGATACAGCCTTATTGTGGTTAAAGTCCTACTTGGTCAACAGGATGCAAATTGTGTCCGCAAATGGAATACACTCCAGCCCAGTTGATCTATGTTGTTGTGTTACACAGTGGTCTGTTCTTGGACCTGTTCTCTTCATTATATACACTCAGCTTCTCTCGAGTGTCGTAGATATTCATCCATTGTCTCACCAAATGTACGAAGATGACACACAAATATGCAAATCTAGCCACCCAACTGAAGTTGATGCTATCATCCAAGGTGTAGAGATGTGCATTTCTGATGTGAAATCATGGATGACACGCAACAAGTTACAGATGAATGATGATAAAACTGAAGCCATTCTGATTACAACACAAAGACTTTCTCATTCACAACCTTTACCTCCAACAATAAATATCAGAACACCAATATTAAATTCACACAATCAGTACGAAACCTAAGTGTTACTCTGGACAGTACTCTCACACTGCACCAACATGTCATGAACATATTGTGTAAGGCTGCATATCTTGAGCTGAGATGCATCAGCTCCATTCACAAATATGTTTCGTTAATGCCAATAAAACACTTGTGTGTTCATTAGTACTTTCAAGACGGGACTATTGTAATTCAATTATGTCTGGTTGGTCTCAATATCTACTCCAGAAACTTCACAAAGTTAAAACATAGCTGCTCGGATCATCATTAGAATACCACGATCAGAGCACACTGGCTATCCATTCAATCCAGAATCAAACACAAAATTTGTTCTATGTGCTACGTTTCACTGACAGACTCCAGCCCAACATACCTATTTGACTTCACCCATGGGTTCAAGCAGTCTTTTTAGCAATGTACAGTCTGCATATCGTCCTTGCCACATTACTGAAACTACTCTTCTGAACGTAGTTAATGACCTTCTCTCTGCTTTGGATAGTGGAAAGATTACAGTCCTCATCCTCCTTGATTTGTCTGCAGCATTTGACACACTAGATTATGACATATTACTTCACCGTCTCCAGCACGTATTTGACCGCTCCAGTGGCCTAGTGGTTACAGCGTTTGGCTCGGATGCTGGATGTCGTGGGTTCGATCCCCGACCGAGTCATACCAAAGACTTACAAAAATGGTACAAACAGCTGCCTCGCTTGGCGCTCATCATTAAGAAGTTAGAACTGGTCGGCCTGGTGTCAGGTTAATGTCACTGTGTGGGACATCATGCTACATGTCTGGGGCATGATGCCCCAGTGCTGGACATCACTATAAACTGCCACACTGCAGACATCGTAGCAATATGACTGAAAACTTGTTAAAGCTACGTTAAAATCCAAATCACACACACACACACACACACACACACACACACACGCACACCAGCATGTATTTGACATTCATGACACAGCCGTACTGTGGTTAAAGTCCTACTTGGTCAATATGACGAAGATTGTGTCCGCAAATGGAATACACTCCAGCCCAGTTGATCTGTGTTGTGGTGGTCAACAAGGGTCTGTTTGGACCTGTTATTTTCATTCTATACACTCATCCGCTCTCAAGTGTCATAGATCATCTTCCAGTGTCTCACCAATTGTAGGCTGATGACACCAAAATATGCAAATATAGCCACCCAACTGAACTTGATGATACCATCCGAAATGTAGAGAGATACTTACGTTCCTCTTCTGACAATCGTATACTTATTATTCCCACTATGAAAACGAAGTCATATGGACAACGTTTTTTTTGCATACCAGGGCCCAGCAACGTGGAACGAACTGCCCACTGAACTTAGACACAAAGACACAGTGATCTCATTTAAGAGTACTCTTAAAACTCACCTATTTCGACTGCAAGAACAAATTTAAAGACCTAACAATGTTTCCTACCTTAAATATTTTCAGCATGTTTTATGTTCTCTAATTTAATAGTGTTTGCTTTTTGCAATCATATCATTATACATGTTTCTTTTATGTTTTATGTGTTTAATGTTGTAAAGCGTTTCGAGCTTCTAAAGATTAGGCGCTATACAATGTCCTTATTATTATTATTATTATTATTATTATTATATCTCATTAATTACAACATTGATATCAATAGGTAACGGGCTTTGCAAATAACAAGAATCGACTTAATTTTTCTTCCTGTTGTTTTAATCCTTTCTAATACTGCATTATATGGAACAATATACCTTTTACTTACTTTTACATTAATTTTAGATTTGGATGAGTCCAACTGTTAAAACCATTGACACTTTATAGACCTTACCTTGTCAAGCCATCTTCAGAAAATCGTGACAGAGGTCCCATGGCTGTCCCACATATACTGTCTACTGTCCCTCTTCTGGGATGTTTCCCACCAACTTTTAGCATTAAAGAGGAGTTACAGGTTCCAACTGAAACTGAACACAGACAAATTTAAATACAGAAAACTGACAATGTCAAGTTTGACGATCAAGGCCACACACGCAAAAATATGTGACAATATTTATTATGGGACAAATACATTAAACATTTATGTTGAATTGAAGCGACATTTCAGAAATACTCATTCTAATTAAGCCACAATATAAATTTCTGTCATCAGGTACCATATAAGGGATTCGCTATTGTTTAAGAGCTACTTTTTATAAATACGGATCATGCGTAAATTAAACTCGGCGCGATTGAAAATACTGTATCTGTATTCGGAATAACCTTTACAAATTACTACATGACACACGCATACACATACAAACGCTGTTCGTAGTTATTCGATATAACAAGAGCTTAAAGTGTGCTCGGAAAAAGTCATTAAACGGAACTAAATTTCTGACTTGGTACTAATTATATATATATATATATATATATATATATATATATATATATATATATATATATATATATATATATATATATATATATATATATATCTTTCACTACGACACTTCCAACAGTATATAATTAGTAACTCAGAAGGTTTTTATTTGGCATCGAGCATATCACTCATTTCTAAACTCTTACGTGTATTTTCAATTGCATTATGAAACATTTGTTTCGGGTCTAATTCTGATGACTCGTTGATAGATGGTTCTACTTCTTTTTTAACCGCAAGGTGAAGAGCATTCCTCTGTGGATTATAAACAACATATGGGAACTCTGAGCACACCGCCAGCTGCCCCAGTCTCTTGTAGACATTGGTCGCATTTTCAATTTCAGGAGTATGGTTTCCATCTTCTGACATTTCAGTTGTTATTGCAACATACGCCTCCCTGCCTTCATGATGGAGCGAAATGTTTGCATACTTTCCTTCTGAGTGATCAGAGTCGGGCTCGTCAAACGCTTCCAAAATAACGAGTCGTCCTAAAATAATTAGAGAACTGATGATATATATATATATATATATATATATATATATATATATATATATATATATATATATATATAGAGAGAGAGAGAGAGAGAGAGAGAGAGAGAGAGATGTATAGTATGAACGCTGTATCAATGATATAATACGAGATGTATAACTTTCATGAAAGGAAATGAGGCTTGATGAGTTTCCTTTCAATGAAAAATGTATACATCTCGTGGCATATATACATATATCTTATTTATATCTCATACAAATACATGTATTTGTCCTTTGAACGGAGGTAAGATTTACTACAAGCAGCTGTGTATTGAATGAGTGAATTAACTCCTCACATCACCCAAGTGTGTCCGCTACCAAATGTAGTTATATGCCTTTTGTGCCTATTCACAATCACCTTTGCTTATTGATGAGTTGATTGTTTTCTTTTTTCGTTTCTATTTTTCTTCACAATGATTAAATCAATGTAATACACACTTATGATTTAAATATGAAAGAGGGTTTTAATGATGAAAGTAAAGCGTTACAAACGATTGGTTAACTACGCCATTCACATGAACACTTAGCCATCACGTACTGGCGCATCGAAATTAACGTGGAATAAAAACTAAGAGAAAGGACGAACCAAGAAGTGGTAATTAAAATATTTTAATATATTTACAGTTTATCTAAGTCACTGTTCTATTTTAGTAACAGTACCATTGATCATTGACCACAAAACTCTCTCTTTCTCTCTGATCTGTTTGACATATCTTTTACCACCATTCAAAAGGCCAGTAGCATCGTGGGAAGACACACACGAATATCTTGTACGCGCGCCATCTCGTAGATTTTAGCTTGTATCTGGCTAAGGCGGTCCAGAGAGAGAGAGAGAGAGAGAGAGAGAGAGAGAGAGATAGAGAGAGAGATGCATTTTGACATTTTCATATTTAATTAATAATAATTGAATTTTAGAACCTTATACTATGTTTAAGAAACAACAACAACGAAATATTAAATACATCACAGAAAGTGTACCACGTAACCGAGAAATTTACCGTATAATGTCGTCATGGTTTGCAACTTGGTATCATTGATAAACACTGTAGATAGATCCCAAGGAAAGTGCATACGTATCATTACGCCGAACCATATTCTTGTAGGTTACTTGGTGTAATTTCTATTTCAATGTTTTAATCCAATCCAAATTCCTTTTCTCTCTCACTCCACATTTATGAGTAATTTGTCCATTATGCACGAGAGGGGAGGGGGGAAAAGAAAGCAGAAATGATTGTGATGAAAATGTGTACCATATTAAATTCATTTAGAAAACGGGGATTATTAATATCATTTATCGTTATTTTTATACGTCACTAATGATTAATGTTTGGAAATTGATCATTGGTTTAGAATCAATTGCAGACGCTAACGAGAATGTTTATATAAGCGTATTATTGCGCCATGGGCTGATCACAATTTGATATACCAATAGAATTGGTATATCAAATTGCTTTATACCAGCACTTTAAATGCCATGTTATTTATATTGTATGTGATATATATATATATATATATATATATATATATATATATATATATATATATATATAAATCTCAAATTAGTAATGGTTTAATATTGAATTTATGGAACGAGTTGAATAATGTCCATCTTTTGCTAGCATTGGCGAGCAAAAGCTTGACATTCTTCAACGAGTTTCATAAATGTAATAATATTAAATCATTACCCATCTGGCGTTTCTTTTATCACATAGTTTTTATTTCATTGGAAATTATTTAGATGGAAAAAAGAACGAATAATTTCTTTCATTCTGACGGATTGTGCCTTTCTTACAAACTACAAATCAAAGAACAAGCGTCCTTTCAAACAAACATAACATTCTGCACAGACAAAATCATGTTTCAACACGGAACGTCCGATGCGCGTGATGTAGCATTGCTTGATGCAGTACCCCATTAGACTGTAGTAGACGATCCATGTTAACGTAATCAAACATGTCACTTTCATAACTAAACATTACTAAGTTGCAATATGCATGTGAAATAAGGTTTACTGGATGCAGAAATTCCCATATTTACTGTGATGTATTTGTGACCGGATATTTGCAGTATTTGACTTGGAACAGCAGACTACAGAATACGTAAACAAATTTCATTTTGAGTCGGAATTGCAACACATATTTACCGCGTAAATATGCAGTGGTTGGAATAACTTCTGTCAGTTTGGAGACCGGTTTATATCCACGCCCTTCTGTGAACAGAGGTGAGATTATTTACTTCTGTAAGTTAACGCTTAAACCACGCTTGTGGATTCCATGCCACAGATATACCGCCTCTCACCCCTCACCCCACACAAGCAATACCCATAGTTTTGCTTGTTGTTGTTATGGTCTTTCTCTTGTGTTTTAGCCATTTTTCATGTTATGATACGTTATACATGACATAACAAACCCCTGTATGTGTAAATCAGCCATATTGAAACAGACGAGACCATTTTTCCACAATTCCCTTTCGCGAGTCGATTCGAAAAATGGCGACCAAAAATGTTCATTGAAAAGACAAAATTCCAGAAGGCGGCGTTAAAACGTTTTACCACGATTGTAGCCAATCAGTAAAGATAACACTGCACACTAATTTCATGGGCTTATTTGGACCAATCATAATCACATAAAGTGATATGTTCACATGTTATAATATAAAAAATATGAAAATGCACACACTATAGGCAAAGTGTACGGACTACGTGTTGAATATATATATATATATATATATATATATATATATATATATATATATATATATATATATATATATACAGAGAGAGAGAGAGAGAGAGAGAGAGAGAGAGGGCCCCGAGTGGCCGAGTGGTCTAACGCGCTCTCCGTTACGGATCACTGCCATGTCACCTCTGTCTGCGTGGGTTCGAGTCTCGGATTCGGCCAAAGTGGGTATGTGAGAAAGCTTGCCAGTAGCTTCTCGTGGGTCGGTGGTTCTTTCCGGGGTTTTACCAGGTTCTTCCTCCACCAGTAATACTGGCCGCCATGTATAGCCTATCGTGTACTGAAGAATGGCGTTAAACCCCACAACAACAACAAATATATATATATATATATATATATATATATATATATATATATATATATATATATATATATATATATATATCCAAAAAATCAGCAGATGATTAAATCCAATCCCTTGATATGTACAGAAATTAGTTAAGGTTAGAGATTTGCAAATCTTTATTGTTGCCCATTATCAGTGCGTAATGATTGAGAAGATATAATTAAATTAATTACGAGGTACTTCGTAATCCTTATCTTAGACAAAAACAGAATGGGTGAGTTGGTATAAAATTAATATTTTAACTAGGGATTAAGTACGATAACATTACACTTTGTGTTACGGTGATAATCCAACTGATGGA
Organism: Sinohyriopsis cumingii; assembly: GCA_028554795.2. NCBI lineage: Eukaryota > Metazoa > Mollusca > Bivalvia > Unionida > Unionidae > Sinohyriopsis > Sinohyriopsis cumingii. The sequence goes on along the minus strand of JAPYKE020000057.1, from coordinate 1,742,715 downwards.
GCAGACGACATACTTTTTAATATTTGTAATATATTTATCACAAGGAACTTGCAAACCTTTTTCCTTCTAATTTTGTTATCTACGTACGTTTGGTCCATTCATAATTTACAAAACGTGCGAGCCTGATGAGAGAGAATGCCATCTTTGATGACACGATTCTTCTTGAACAAGCGTCTATTGTCGAAGCCGGTGACTGGGAACAGTTGTGGCAAGAATTGTCCTGACCCCCACACCATGATGGGATAGAATCATCGTAGTTAAATGTGAATTCGTCTCCTATCAGAGCAATCAACCTGAGAAATGAACCAAAGGTATAGGCACGTGTGAAGAATGTGTGTTTCATAAAAAGCATAGATTGAACACTCGGCGTGTTTCATCAAAAAATTACAGATTGAAGACTTGGTGTGTTTCATAAAAAGCATATATTGAAGACTGGAAACCACATATGTATTTGTTAGATTATTAACCAAAACTCCACAAAAACTTGAGCAACTGTTGACTAACACTTCGCCAAGTTGTCGTAGGTCAAATGGAAACAATTGCATGTGCAGTATTTGGAAGGAAACCATAATGACTACTAACATAATATCACCTAATTAATGACACACTTTGATAAATTTTGATTGAATTGTAAGTATTGTAAGTGATTTTTAATGTATTTCACCAATATTTCCCGTTTGTATGTATCGGTTATTACACACGGGTGTGCACGTCGAAGATATCAACATTGAGACGAGATCTGTTTGGCCATCATACACTTTTATTCAATGAATCAGAAACATACATACTCTCTCTCTCTCTCTCTCTCTCTCTCCAAACCTTGAATCATTTCTGGACAGTTTTGCTTCAGCAGGTCCACATACGTCCTTCGCCAACTCATGTTGTCCAATTTCACTAGACCCCGTACATCGTGCCCGGCAGTATGTATTGACATGTTGTTGATGGACTGGCAGGGCTTTAGTGAATCCTTGGGCCAGGAATTTATTCCTGGAAAGTACATTTTAAACAAATGAGATTATTACTGTGGCTTTATCTTCACAAGTTAAACTGATATAATCTCAGGAAAAAGAAAACACTTTTTGGTACAAAAAAATTCCATACAATTAAAGATTCGTTATTATAAAATTTAAAACGTGATATATAGCTTTTATTTATGCATTAATAGACTCATATTTATTAACAAAGTCCAATTACAATTTGTTTCGAATTCGGACTTTGTTCCTAACGTTACGGCAAAGATTTGTTTAATAAGTTAAAGAACAGAACCAAAATTATTGAAATGATAGATTAAGTGACAGAAAGAAAATCTTATCTTTAACAAACGCATTACCTACCATGTGATCTATTTATTTCTCTTCCCCTTTCTGTGCTTACAACCCAAATGTCAGGAATATAAAACGAAAGATATATTTTTGGTAAAAATACACCCACCATATTTCAAGCCCAAAGGCCTGGACGTGAAAGTAAGCATCTTTGATGCTGAATTCACTTTGAATATCGATATCCGTCACCATACACTTTCCGAAGTTGTCTGCGGTGACTCTGTTTATTTGTTCCGGCTTCAGACTGAAATAATTCATAAGGCATCCTATGTAGAAAAGCACGTTTATAGAACAGCAAATCTTACAATTTTAATTCTGGTGGCATTACATCAATTTATGTCTCATTGAATCAAAGCGTATTTGGTTTGTACAAAATGACAGTCGTACTAGAAACAAGTGTGAAGCAACGTTTGTCTCACAAGAATAATGCCATAGTATTCATAACTTCTGTCAAAGTCATTCACCTGTTTTCACTTTTACAAGCAGGATAAAGCGGACGAGCATTTATTTTGTCTTGCTAATAATTAAATATATAATAAAGCACATGCTGTTCACCTTATTTCTGCAGGTGGACTCAATGACATATCCACGTCCTTTCCTGACCAAACCAGAGAAGAGTTGAATCCCATCTGAAAACAAAAACAACGGATGTATAGCACGATACTATACTGCCACCCGCTGCTCAAAAACAGAAAAATTGCGTAATTAGGTAACTCAAACCTACGGCAATGTTGTTCTCTGCGCAAACCATTCTCAAGCATAACGTCCCAGATTTAACAAAATGAGATACACAGCAATGTTGTCCTATCTCTGTGTCAGCTTTACCCTAACACAATTTAATGGTTTTTGAGACAGAGTTGGGCCAATGGTTCAAAACTGTATAACCAAAACTAAACAAACACGAAAAAGGACTCCTTTAACATATAAAATTTTCCCCGAATTATTTATTACGTATTTTTTTCAGAACAAATGTTGTATAGAGTATAGTATTTTATGCAACGTTTAAAAGATTTTTCTTTGTCATCACTGTGTTTAGTACACAAGGATGAAACCAAAATTTCGTGTGTATGTGTGTGTGTGTGTGTATGTGTGTGTGTGTGCTCCACGAAACCATTAGTCAGTAAACGTGTTTCAAAAGCATAATTTGGTAAAAAATGTATACTCAATGTAGGGCGCAATTTGTAATCGTATGTTGACTGATTAGCGTTTTTTTTTTAATACCTTGTGTGAGAATTTAACCCTAACATTTGCATGCTCCGGAAGGACAGATTTAATCGACAGAGGGGCAACAGTCCAGTTAAAGACTGACACATCTCCTTGGGGCTTTCCATGCGTGAACATCGATTGCGCTGAAAAGTAAAAATAGAACAAAAATGATTTTAAACTTACAAGTAACTTACATATAAATCTAAATTTTTTAAACATCTACATATAAATGGCAATGATACTACAACTACACTACTACTGATGATAATTCGTCCTCGCTAACGTAGTTGTCATCATCATTATTATCATATTCCTCATGTTGATGAACCAATTCTAATAGAGCTATAATTTACGCACAAATACGCATGATTGATCCTTCAGAATTCATGTATGTAAATTTAGTTCGTTTCAAACAAAATAAATTTTAATACTGACTTCGGGTTTAAACTTTATGTCTTTAGTGCATACATTATTATTAGTATGGTTTCTATACTGGGATTACTATGCAGAAAACAAAGATAAATGACACACTATCATATATGAAGCGATACAGCAACGTAGGTGAGATGAGGAAGGGAATCATGGAATGTGACCCAAAGTAGAAGTTCACCTTTTAATTTTTCACAAGGGAAAGGGCATTGGCATAAAGAAACTTGTGTGCCTTTGCAGTTTTCACTAAAAGTTGCGAATCGAAAAATTGTTCAATTATGGCATTCTAGTATTACGTATATTTGATTTAACTTATATTTGATTTAATTTAATTGTTTGTAAGTTTTAAAATCTTTTTATTTTTAATTTATTATATGTAAAAAGATGTTGGTTTGTTTGCTAGGAACTCAATACTTTTCCAGAAAATAGTTTGACCTTGACTGTTCATTTGTAAACACCAAAAACTGACCTACTTCCTGGCTTTAATTCAGAAATTAGTGAGAGAAGTAAACAACTTTTTATTTTTATCTGATTCTAAGCGTAAAATGATTGGTTCTTGTCAAGGTCATACTGGGACTACGTGCTTTTATACGTGAATACTTCTCGAAGGTTCTGGAAAGTTGACCCTCATCCGGGAATTTGTTTTGCGTTTCGAGTTACTTTATAATCGCTGTTTATAGAGATATTTCTCAGTCGGGCTTAAAAACACTGGGGCGTAAAGGTGTTCTTTTGTTGTGTCAGTTTGGGGTTATTTTAATATTTTGTCGAATTATTTGGATTCAAAAGGATCAATTCTTTTCCTGGAGTGCTCATACAGAATTCTTGGACAAAGACATTTCATTAATTTAAACACCAGATTATTGTTTGTGAATAACACAGAACTGTAGACGTTCCAGCACCACAAAAAAAGGATACAGTATACGTCATCGCCATTCATCTTGGATTCTTCGTCGGGATTCGAAAATTTCATTATTAGGACTTTTAAAACTTAATTCGTGGATTAAACTTGGATTACTTTTGGATTTAATTCTTAAAACCGTAAGCTCTTATTTTTTCATTTTTACAGAGATTTTCCAGGGAAATAAATTATTTGTTAAAGTTTTCAAAGCTTGTTGATTTCACTCTTTCTTGTGTTACTGTTTATTCGAGCCTAAACACGTAACATAAGACCAGAATAAATCATCATAATTAGCAGCGATACCAGGAACGGTTCATAAGGCAACTGTACTTGTCATCGTATTGTCAATCAGTAACTATCGAAAATTTGCCAGCCATAAGACAATAAAATGAACAGATGGATGTTACTTTCATGATTTTGAAACCTTGTGCTGTTTTCTTTCTTACCTTTTAGTAATGAGAGAGAGAGAGAGAGAGAGAGAGGGAGAGGGTGCTATTGTTGTTTGGACTTAAAATGTCGGAAACAGAAGATGAGTATAGAAAATGTCGTCTCAGATAGCAATGTCTTTAGATATACTCATTATAGAAATGCACCTCTTGAACTATCCAAGCACAATCAGAGAAATTTATACATTAATCTAGATTTCATCATCTCTGATTCAATTACCACTTACATAAAACGTAAGAGCCATCGGTCCTATATTTATTTCTCAGTATTGCTGGGCCACTTACGGCAGCGTGTACCTCCGCTACAACGTCAACACTGTACGTCAGCAGGAGTTCGACGGGTGGAAGCCTGGGAACTATGGCTAGTGGTATCCTTAGAAGTTGTTTGGGCAAGGATTTCCAAAACAAGACGGTGCCGTTGATCGTCATCTCTTTGCGGAATCTCATCGCTAAGTCGGTGTGCATTTCAATATCCGTTTCAAACTAAAAAATATTTGGAAAATTATTAATTTCAGTTATTTTTTTATGACAACATGATTTATGAAAATAAATCATCCTAGTATTTTCTTTGAAGGCGAATATCAAACAAACAATGTTAAATTCTGCGTCATTCAACTGAGACACGTGTTCGACGTTTAATGTTTAACATCAAAATGGCTGCGTCGATTCATTTGTCTTTAGCAAAACTGATTCCACATGGACATTTGCTATTTATACGGATTAAGAATAATATTTATTTATAACCATAATGGACACATTATTTTCTGTGGGTATGTAAGTGAGCTTCCAAGCTATAGTTTATTTCAAACATTGCCTAATATAAATGCAGGGAGAGTTAGCTATAATTCGCTCCATCAGTGAACTAACCAATGCCGCGACTAGCCGCCACTATAATCCAGGTTTCATGTACCAGCGATTTAGCGTTCATCCTGTAAAAAGCACGGAACAAGGTCAAGCGTAAGGACTCGTGCACTCGCTAGGAGAATGGAATTGTACACTTATTTACTTGCACAAACCCACTGGATTTCTAAAAATATAAGGTACATACCAGACATGATAATTTTCAATCAACAACTATATGACACGCACGCAAGCACGCACGCACTCACACACACACACATTAAACCAAAAATTTATAGCGGCGCAAATTCAAAACCGTTCCCCAACGTTTTGGGCTAAACTCTTCGGCAAGGGAGAAAAAAAAAGTATATTTGCAAAACAAACCATCACTTAATTCGCAATCTACGAAATGTTTTGGATTCCTCCATTTTAGAATCACGAGGGACAATTTACAACAATAAATATAAGCACGAGACGAAACGTGGTGAGAGATCGATGCCATAAATTATATCCCGGTAGAGTTAGGCAAAGAGGTTTTGAAGATAATAATAATAATAATAATAATAATAATTTAATTACTTGGGATATATTACACAAATTTTGCATCGGGTGTAAAATTAATGACTGGCTGTAATTTTGACAAGGGTGCAACGGAAAGGTTAGATTTTTTCATTCAGGCCAAATTTCCCACGAGCTTTTAATTGCAGTATCCAGTATCGTTCCTTACGTGTGCGTTCTGCGCCTGTCTATATAAGAGCCCAGGATGGCCAAGTGGTCTAAAGCGCTCGCCTTTACCGATTTATCGATCACTGCCATCTCATTACTGATAGCGTAAGTTTGTGTCTCGGGTTCGGCCAATGTGGATGTGTAAAAAAGCTGCCAGGAGATTCCCGTGGTTCTGTGTTATAGCATATCCTACGCTGAGAAACGGCGTTTAACCAAAAACAGCACCACACACACACACACGCGCGCGCGCGCGAGCGCGAAACGAGACTGGTTCGGTATCATACATTTAAATCATAATAGGTCCCAATACATGTATGAGGAAAAGAATGAGAAAAGAGATATAAAATGTATATTGTTCAAACCCTTTCATTAATTCTAAAGATTAAAATACATTTTGGATTATTAATATATGAGCACACACATCTATAAACTGTAATCTTTTTTGCGTCAAAAGGCGAAACATCTAAGTAAAATTTGATTACAGCAGCAAATTTATCTTGAAATTGAAATAAAGCTATATTTTAAAAAATCACAAGCAACTTACCTGGGAAACATACTGTTTCAAGACAGGTTTATTGTCCTTCTTCTCGATTTTCAAATCACTGTGGATTACAATTCAAACTTTAAAAAACGTTTACTAGTAAAATATTTACACAGGCAGCGTTAAAAATAAAAGTATTTTAAAGAAATGATAAAGTATGCTAAAATGTTCCTAAGAAATGCATACTCAAACTTACAAACTTTTGCCAAAATGTCTTAAAATATGTACCAAAGTTAATAAAATTATATATATATATATATATATATATATATATATATATATATATATATATATATATTTATATATATATATATACACATTGAAAACAAAGGTTTATATGTACGTAAAAATAGTTATGTAACAATGTGCTAATAAGGAACTAAAATAATTATTTCACTTACAAAGTATATGCCATTCTTTGCTTAGAATAGCAGGATATACAGTCTAGTGAGAAGTAATCTGGCATGGCGGTAATATCCACCTCGTTAGTGTGGATCTTCAAATCCAAATCGTTTGTTCCATTCATCCGTGTTATTGAGAACTGTGCGCCAGCCTGGCTTCTGTCGGCATCGTAATTAAAAGGAATATATAAAGACTCGTTCGCGTGCCAGTCTATTTGATTGAGGATATCAGTCAACATGTTGGACATGTGGCGACGGTTTCGTTTGCTTCGTTTTCGTCTCAGTTTAGAATTGCTTTTCCCTTGGGTCAGTTGTACATGTATTGAAGCTTCTTTTAACAGATCAAATGGTCTGTAATAATAATAATAATAATAATATTATAAAACCATTATCGTTTATAACGCCGGCGGTGTTGACCTGTTCATATTTGCGCTTTCATATGTTTACACACAAAACAAAATAACTGGACATTATTCCATTAGCATACAATGGCGTAGGGTTATTAAACAGAGGGTAGCTTTCAACTTGTCATCATCATTCGATGGTCTTATCTTTCAATTCCTTTCCAAATGGAACGTTTATATTTCCATTAAACGTGTCTGACCAAAATTATATTTTGATGCTTGGTCTACATGCACTGCATTCAGTCACTGTAAATAATATTCATATCTGGTATCAATAACAAGATCTGGTTGTCCACACAAATATGGATACAACAGTCATAATGAGTTTTTGGAAAGGAACGAATCTCAAATTTCTACAATGTCTCTTTGTCACCTCGTAGTTCATTTTGATGCTCCTAAATTTGTAAAGTTTTTTTTTTTATAAATAAATTCTTCTTCGTCTCAAGTGTAAGCTCTTAAATATGAAACTTACCCAACATCTTCAATGACCAAATCTATTCTTGATTCTTTAGGATAGTATATGTCCTTGATCTTTGCGTATATTCCTTTATGGGTGTTTTTCGTGCTGGATAGAAAACATTTCCACTTGGCACTACCAAGAATTATCTGCCCTTCATGCCATATTGGAAGGGTTCCCTCCTCGTGGAATGCAATTAACAGCTTATCATCCTTGCAGAGCAGTCTCTGCAACAAAATACTTGTCATTACTTATCACAAGAAGAGTTATAATTATGACATACAATAAGCCAATCTCCTGTCATCATTAGGCATGTATTGACCTTGACTGCCCCCCCCCCCCATGTTTCTTTATATCTTCTAGAGTAACACATTAGTGATGCTTAACTCAACTAAAAACGCAGTACATTTTACTCTTGAAAGCGATTTTACATGTGAAAGCTGCCAAAGTTGTTGTCAGTAGAAAGAAAATTATCACAAATAACCAGTTTCACCTTCTTTTGACTTAACGTGACCTAGGATTTTGACTTTTAGAACCAAAAATAATAGTAATGGTATTTTTTCTTCTTCTATTTTATGGAGCAGCCCATCTAGAAGGATTGACTAATGTCTGCGAGGCAGAACACCAGTAATCTCACGAAAGACAGTTCGCTTTGGCAAGTCACAGCGAATCTTGACCTTTTACCGCTACATCTTCTAGAGCACTCAACCTGCACCGTTCATTCAAAGTGTGTGAAAATAATTTAGGTCTCACTGGATAGTTTCGTATTTTGACACCTCCCCAATTTTTAAGGTAGAAGGCATGAACCTAATTATCACAAGCCTAGCATTTATAAATTCACACGTAAGCTAAATCTGTAATGTGGTTTACATTTACTTTGAGTTAGGCTTGGAAATGGGTTGGCTTGTTGATGACTGCCTGTCACAGTTAGACGAGCATTGGAGATCAAATGCGTAACTTGGGCTGCAAATGAGCTGCCGACTTGGCTTACGTATTTACACGTGTCTGCTACAGAGGTAAATATCAAACACTCTAGATCGTTGAGGGGTGATGAAAAGTATGCTAATTTGTTATAGAACTAGTGAACTTGATTCATGCATAAGGCACATACTGATTCTTTTAGATTCCTTGTCATAGGAAAATATTCAAAATAGCTCTTTCCTGTCAAAAATGAATGTAAAAAAGAGGGGTTGGTGGCAGTGTTGGTTCAGTATAAAAGCCACCAGTTGCATTAGGAATTAACCTGATTGCCGCAGTCAAAATCTCACATGTATGCTCTCTACATAAACCGTTAGTTTCTTTTTATTTGTATCTTCAGTGTAAAATTATTCTCATTTTTCTGCAAAAGGTCATTGTCGGATGATAATTCACCAGATAAACTGTCCAGTGAGACCTTAATTGCGAGGTAACAAAATTGTTAGCGAAGAGACGGACCGATCAAAACCGGCACCTCCGTAACTAATACCATCTGTCACAGGGGCTGTGTGTGAGGGAGGGTGGTGAGGGGGCTCGCATAATCATGTACTTATTCTTTTCTTTCTCTGCCTCTATTTCTGATGCAATTTTAGTTCAGAATTTACCGTTGACTTTTTGAACGCTCAGTGAAGTATGAGCCGAAATTAACGCTGTGCAAAATGTTTGGCCAGAGAAGCCGATCACACAGCTTTGTTCGGTTCATACTTCAATCAACGTAAAGAAATAAATTATAATTAAATATTACTTCATATAACGAAAATGCTTTCAAAATGTGTATTTTTAATGCAGCAAGTTTAACTTTTCTAACCGTGCTCGAATACATACAAATTAAGCATATGTATCCGTGATTTGCTTAAAGTCAACCAGGAATCGTCAACCAGTTGCCTGGCGACATGGCGCAAACTGACCCATGATCATTACTTGAGGAACCTATTTTGGAGTCTCTCTAGTTAAATTACCTAAATGGCTGAATAATATATATACGATTAAACAACAAGATTAATTTAGAGTTGTTCAATTATTTTTGCATTTTATCCCAGAAGACAAAATTTATTAACAGCGCTTCCCTGCCGTAGCTAGTGTACACCATTCGCTATTAAAGAAAGGAGCATTTTTCTTACTTTGACCAATATAGTCGATAGTTTGCTAAAACTAGCAAACATACCTACTTAACAGAATTTATTTTTATAAACACACCCCACACAATCAAATACAGAGAGAGAAACAGAAAGTCGAAATTGTTTATGGACCGCATAATGTATGTATGTATGTATGTATGTATGTATGTGTGTGCGTGCGTGCGTGCGTGCGTGCGTGTCTGTCTGTCCGTCTGTCTGTCTGTATGTAATCAGATTGATTCAATTTGGGCTGAAACATTCTTACAAAAAGTCTATTTTAAGCCTTAATCAGAGTGGCTGTTTGCAATTACTGTCACAGAAGGGATTTTTAATAAGCAAACGTCAAAGCAGTTATTACTTATGTCGTTCGGTAAAAACATTAAGTACGAATCTCCTCAACAAATGCCATATGAAGTGTCCACGTGCAATTTAGACCAATGTGGTTTGATCAACACCATATATGAAAAATGTGCATTTGTATGTATGTATGTATGTATGTATTTTTGGTTACTAAGAGAGAGAGAGAGAAAGAACACACACACAAACATCCATCCCAGTATGGTTATGATCATGGCAATTTGAACCTGATAGTCCTTGTTGAATGTTTCGATTGGGATACTGAGTGTCGGTTTGATCGGTAGCTTGGATTGTTTTCTCGTAAACGATTTAATCCGCCACTAAAATTTATTATGATGGCCTCACTTTCGTATTCTTCCGTGGGAACGCAAACCACGTACCAATCAGGTCATTCTCGTCCGTCAATAATATAGTCTTCCACTCAAGTACCAAGGGATTATTTGCAGGTAGACCTCAACGATTCCGAGCGAATGTTTCGCCAACGCTAATGCACACACAACTCGACAAGGCAGTGACAAACTTGTGCAGGGAAATACAAAATAAAATTCGGTTTTTGCTGTGCTCGCGAACACAATGTCCATTGACGCGTTGATTTCGTAGAGCAAGTGAGTGTCCATTAATCAATATTGTAAACATCATAGATCAATTAGTCATCAGTGCCTGATGCACATATACGTCTATGACACCACCCGATGCCCGTGGTTTTATTGAGGATCTTTGCGAAAGTCTTGCCGGCGTTTTGTTAACCAACGAATGTTTCCAACTTGTCCACCATTGAGAGTCTTTGATCGGGGCAGTGTACAGTCGACACCGTCGTTGCACTGGGGGTTATGGATAAAATTTCGCTGTAGTTTTAGTTTGGTTTCTTCTTCCGGCTTTCTTTACTCCAACGATCACAGTCATAGTCTGTTTGAAATGATATTATTCAAGTCGCATTTGTTCTTTTTCTTCGTTATGATTCGCTATCCCATCAAAATATCATTCTACTCTTGATTTTGAAGATCTGTCATGTTTCTCGCCGGTAAACTCCCGATAAAGATATTGTTGTCAATCATCTATTCTTTTCTATACCGCGCAACAGATATTCGCGTCTGTTATAAAATTCGTGATCGGGCAGATATTTTTGTATTTCCGCTAGTGGCACCCGTTTTTATCGACTGGTTTGATGTACGAGCGCTCGGGCCGTTTATATTACCACGAGAGCGTGTTTACAGTTCGTGTGTATAATCAATGTCTCACGGCATTGCATTAGAAAATTGTATCGAAACTGATTCTGTAACGCATGAATCTATCATACAAGTTTGTGGTGACAAATCCGTAATGAGTCGCCTGTGTGTGCACGAGGAAATTCTTTAAACGCTTGTTATCCAAGTCGACACAGCACTACTTGGCATGGATATTTTTTTTAGCCCTAGAGCGTCTGTCCTGTTGAGCATCATATACATACTGGTGTTGGCGCGAATCACGTTCGGCATCTGCTGATATTACTGAGTAATTAGAAGACATTGGTGTTTGTATAATGTCCGCGAGTGTATATTCGTGTGAAATTTTTCAAATTAGCGAGCATCACATAGTTCCACACCACTAAGTTGTTCACGGGCGTGTCAATGTCATCGATATCGGGTGTGTCATCGATGTCAGTGATGACTTCAACCTGGTTGGTCGTTGCAAGCAATTGTTCGCAAGCCCGAATGAAGTCTTTCAACACATCATAACACTATTGATCGTCTTCCAACAGCGTTATTAGGTACCAATTATCCCATGTGAGACATCGCATGATGAGATTTAATAGCAGCTGCGTTTTACTGACCGGGATGGGTTTGTGATGATCGCATGGTCGGTACAATATGATGCTTTTTCCGTGTTGGGTATGAGTTCATATTGTGTTCGATGCAAAACAAAGACTCACGACGACAAACTGTCACACGGACGAACAAGCTCACGCGTGCGGGAATATGTGTCCGTTGTCGCCGAAATAAATACAGTTTGGTCAAGGTGTCGAACCCGTAAAAAACCATTGTATCGTCGGGGCACTATTTCATCTGCTTTAGGTAAATTGCCAGGGACACCGTGGGCCAAGGACATCTGCCCTATATAGTGCGCTTGTCCGTGGGAAACTACAAGTGATACCCACTTATGTACATTTATCAACCAGGGTAGGTATTAATACGATAACTCAGCAACACCCCTACCACTATTACACGTTGTCACGTAGATGGCTTAATTAATTGTCAATACAATATATAGAAGACAGATTAGAATCAACAGTTCGATATCCCCATATCATCTCAACGTGATATTTGCGGTGATAATTGTTTGACTGTGGTGTCAGAGCAAGAAAGTTCTTGACAATCAAATCCCGAACTTTTTTTCTGCTTTTTATCACAGCGCCGGCGTGCTACTAGTTTTAGTGCGATAGTCGTGTTGATCCCATGTTTCGAACGTCGAGTTGGAACGTTTTTGGCATCGTCGAAATCCACCCTGAACAACCGTAACATGTTTTCGACCCGTTATATGACAAGATACGTCGAATTGGACCATTAAATACGATCAACGATGATCCAGATTTGCTTTTCGTTAATCCCTCTAAACTGCGAAGCGTTATAGAGTATATGAGAATTTAGCGCTGGTTCAACCACGCTAGCCGACACGTGTAAGGTGTCATTGGTGCCATGTATTATCACGGGTATATTTTGACGACGACTATCCCGCGGATGATACAACTACGGGATGAGAGTTGTTGGAGAATTTACCTGATACAGTTTGAACAGTTCTTGTTTGATGTTGGGTGTTATAGCGTATTTATTTTAGTGATCTCTCGTGGAAATGTCTGCGAATACTGGCCCACTATTCTTCGACTTAATCTAGTTTGATTGTATTCTCACGTGTATTTTTAAAAACTGTGTTAAGATATTATCTTTTGGCAAAAAATAATCGTGGCTTTCTTTGCATTAATGCGCGTAATTGCGCAACCATTCATGGGTGAAACAACAACTATCGGAGGATGGTTGTCTCTGATCTCCATTCGCGATCACGTGAGTGTTTATTTGAAGCAGCCAAGCATGAAACATGTGAAGCGTCTTCTTGGGAACCGTGCAAATTTGAACTCATATTATTACACGGGCACTCTCACAGTTGTGTAATCTATGGATTCTCAGTGTGAAAGGTAATTGCTCTAACTTGATTGTCCAGTGGCTGTATGGTGTGCTAGGAAGTGATATTTATTTGTCTTTGGATGTGTGTTGTTCAAATCATTCATAACAGTACGAATGGTCGAAACAGCACTGTTTGGCAAACTTGAGCACGGGAATGTTGTTCTCACGGAGATATTCCATCATGATATCAAATAAATCAGCGATGACTTTGACCGCGCGTGTTGGAAATATGTTGATCATCGATAACAAATTTGTGTTAACATACGAAAGAATGGAAGATCTTAGATGTGTATCTTGAAGGTGATCCATATCGTTCTAACTAAAGATGTACCCGATAGGTTTTTTGATAAATATACGGTTTTTGTAAAATATAACTCTCCTTTATATATACAAACCAAAACTTATCTGCGACACAAACGTGTATAATCATTAGATTCTCCAACGGTAAATGTGATGAATGTCTTTCGTTATATATCTTTGCTGCGAAACCTGTTTTTGTCGACTATACGCAAAGATGGCTTCTGCGATAGTTAGATTTGTTAATATATTGCTGTCGAGCATAAAACACAGTAGAACAATTCGAGCCCATCCACGTTTGCTGCTTGATACCTCAACGGAACCATCTTGACGTACGCGCTGTAGATTAAAATGACGTCGGAAACACGCTGAGATTAGCGGATGGCAAATTCAAAACTGTTGATCACGGCAAGTCCAGTAAAATCAAACGCGGGCAAACGGTCCGTTAACAGCTGCACGTATGATCATCCGTGGGATGACCGAACCGCTGGAAATAAAGGTCACATTCACCTTGATATAGAAAACTAACGGGCTAAGAGCGACCATGTCAGTGCTGACAATATTCGAGAGACTGCCACGCATATATTGTACACAGGATAGTTGGACATCCTCGAGAAAACTCTTAAAGTTTCCAGTTGTTGTTTTTATTTTATTTTGCTGTCCAAAATATTAGGCAACGGACGTGACAGTAAACGAATTATTAATGATTTTTTCGGCGTCGTTTGTCTACTTTTAGTGCGCTTTGGCGTTTTTCTTCGTGAAATTCTTCGGTACGATAACACTCACCAGACGGCAATAAAATTGATCACCCTTCTGATAGAGGGTCACTCGAGACAAGTGGTCGGTGGAACAAATCGAGGACTGAACACTACAATGGTGCGGGTGGAAAATGGTGGTGGTGGTGGTGGCGATGTGTGTGTGTGTGTGTGTGTGTGTGTGTGTGTGTGTGTGTGAGAGAGAGAGAGAGAGAGAGAGAGAGAGAGAGAGAGAGATTCTGATGATGTGAGGCTGCAATGTCGAATATAGAATCCGTTTTATCTTTTAATCCATTTTATGTTCAGCTAACATGTTGTATCATGGCCTATTCACATCGAATTCCTTAAAGAAGCCCCATGTATCGTCTCTGTAAATCCCAATACTAAATTTACTCCCCCCCCCACAACTTAGAAAACTAATGACTAAAGTATTTAACTCTGCAAAAAGTTATTTATTTAAAACATTATATTACAACCATAAGCCTAGCTCCGAAGTTTTCTAGTCGCGAAGAGAAATCAGCCTATTCAGTCCCGCCGAAATAATGGACTTCCCTTGACCTTACTGGATGCTAAAATGTTCAACGTACGTGAAAAATCTCTAATTTGGATTAGAATTAGATTGCCAGGCCCACGACTCTCTATCTCTGTGCGGCTACAGGTTCCACCTATCCAACACTCAACTTTATATTTTCTGAGTTTTGAAAGTCGAGTTTCGTTTTTGTTATTCACAGCACTACTCATGCAACATCGTAAACATTATGTCAGTGTAGCTTGCAAATATTTTACACATAATTCTATGTAATTGTCGGAAAAAGTAGTGCCAGTGGGCGGGTCAAATTCATTATTTTTGTTTCGGTTCATACGGGTATAAAGGAAAGAAATTAAAAAGGGCCTAACGTGTCAGATTGCTGGAAATTGTAATAAAGAAAACAAAAAGACAAAATTAATTATTGTAAAAAACATTTTTGTTTTTATTCGGATGCAAGTGTTTTTATACTTCTTTTCTATCAATTCGTTCGCTTTTGGCAACAAGTCATTAAAAGTTTTAAGAAGTATAATTTTATAATCAAACTAACTAGATCCAGGGCTTATTTTATCATTGCATTCATAATATTTCTACTAGCAATTGACTAAATGTTTTTTGAAAAAAAAAAAACAACACATTTTCATATCGCAGTTCAAGACACTTGCTTTTTGTGTTCTGTTTTTTTTGTAATGAATAAACGAGTTCAGGTGATACTCCTCTGGACATTAGAGAATTAAACAAAATGGAAGAAAACAGACATTTACATGTCCTGAAAGAAAGGAAGAAACTCTAAATGCCATCAAAATAGACAGATAGTTTATCTATATACCTAATAATTCATACATTGATGCATATATCCATCGATCTTTAAGCAGTAGACAAATACATAAATGCATACATACATACATACATACATACACGTACGTACGTACGTACGTACATGCATACATACATACATACATACATACATAAAAAGATTGGTAGGTAGATAGATATGAGATAGAATCGAAAGCTAATTATATATGTGATAATTTATATTTTTAGATCATTTTACCTTTATTCCAGGTGTCGTATCCAAATGTATAATGTCCGTGAATTCGCCCCGACTTTCAAGAGTAATCTCTTGACCATTTTCTCCGGAAAACTGTACATCGTGATGAAATATGTCTTCTAAGGAATACACGATTAAAACACAACTAATACGGCTAAGTAGTGCAAAAAGATAATGACAGAACAACATGTTTTAATGCTACTAGCAGCAGTGTATGAGACGCACTAAAATAGTTCGCTTACCGCGGAGTAATTCTCATCTACTGATTATCCATTGGTAAATTTATGGGTTGCTCTTCAAGTTTGATAAATCGTCAGCGTGAGGGCTTCCTTAATGTAGGATAACGTCTTATAGTCGTATATGTCATAGTAACAGAGTCTCTCTCTCTCTCTCTCTCTCTCTCTCTCTCTCTCTCTCTCTCTTTGAGTTCAAGATATCAAGAGTCATTCAAGAAGAAACAACAACAACTACAACCACTTCAAAAAATAAAATGAAAGTAAAAGAAAAAAAGAAATAACAACATAAAAACTATCGTCCGAATGTCAGATATATGCATACCTTTGAGACGGTCGCAATCATTATGTGTTTAAAAAAATAATAACATATCTATTTATAAGCGGAATGCATCCAAGTCAGAAAATCTTATAAATATGCTCATTTTATATGAAATTTGTGAAACTCGTTTAATAATTAATTGTCTTTTGAAGCACTGAAATTTATAAGCGGGTAGTAATTCATTATTAGATATTGAATAATGCGACCAACTGTAAACAGCGTATACCTGTATCTGCAGGCACATCACGTCTCGGTAGATCTGGGTTTATGCTCTTCGTTTGTCCTATGATTTCAAGCGAACATATTAGGCCCTGGTCTGCCGTTATATTGCTTAAAAGGATTTTGTTTTGGATTATTTAACTTAAATCTAGGTATATTAGAACAGAATAAATATGTAAAATGTAGGCGTAATTACATGCAGCAAATACTTGTTAAATTGCTTTAACCGATACATTAAGCGAAAAAGAGATAGTCTGCGTTCACAAAATTTATACAATTTTAGTTTATTGAAAAACTGCCGATATTTCGGATTTTTATTGCATTCTTGTGTTTATATTGAATGTTTAATGTTACTACGAACAGCCTGTGGTTTTCATACAAAAACAAATTTTCTCGTTGACATTCCAAATGGCAGATTGATATATACTAAGATGTTAATTTGTTGGGCATTTTTCTTGTCCGATTTTAACTGAATTTTTTGTCGTTCGCTTATGTGAAGCAAAATCTTTTTTCTGGCGTATACTTATATGCTACTAAATCTGGTGTCAATAAAATGTACACGACTTCATTAGCGAAGCTTTAATATCAAAATATTGCATACATAGGTGCTTCATTTGCTTGTAAAATGGAATAGACCTATCAGAGAACAACGCGACCATGGCTTGATAACTGATATTATAACGTATTACTACTCGAAATATAGTCCGCTACCGGTATTATTCAGGCTAAAACAGCAGGTTGTAACAGGTCCATGTTCTACCTCTTTGATAACAGATCGTGTCTCGTTCTTGGTCTATCATGGAGTAGAATTTGCCTTAACTTTCACAATGTATTCAAATACCTATATTTACATTCTCGCTATCATCATTGTTTTCACGATCATAGCGAGTGGAAAATATTTTGAACCTGGCTACGATCACCATTATGTCTACAAATCCACATCGGATTACCTTGGGATGCAGAATGTTACCAGTGTAATGAAGGTAATCTCTCTCTCTCTCTCTCTCTCTTTCTGCCGGCGATTGCAAAAAGCACGTATTTACATATTTCATCACACATTACTAGATTTATTTGCAATTTCAAAGACGCATCAATTAACTGTATGTATTTAATCTATTATTTCGAAATTTTGAAAATTATTTTTATTTTCAGTTATGTTTTAGTAGTTCGATTTGAATATTTCTGTAACTGTTATTGGAATATCTGAATTGCTGTTTAATTTAATCCCTTCGGAAAACAAGCATCTGTTGTGCAGCGGAAAAAGGTTAAAAAAACCCAGAAAACCTCCCCAATAAAGACATAAAACAAAATTTAAAAAACCCCAACGAAAACAAAACATAACAAATCAAAACAAACTTATAACATAGGCATTTATGATGTTTTCTAGTTGACTGAGTGGTGTGCGCTAATTAGAATAAATGGTGACATCAGTTGTATAGAATTTGTGTACGCCAATTCGATACAATTTGTGAAGGTTCTATGCCTAACTTCCTGCGAAAGAGTACAACAAGAATAATAAAGATACTGATGCTGTTCCTACTAAAACTGCTACTAAATCAGTTAATTAGTCACTCAATCCATGAAAAAGCGTTTAAATATCTGACTTACATGAACCAGTTTTCCAGATTTATGATAGATGTAAATGCGGAAGTTTAAGTAACTGAATTATAGCCTTTATTCATGGGCAAATTTATCATGTTCATAAATTGCTTCAACTATAAAGACGAAATATGCGTAATCTTTCTTTCACTTAAAAATGGTGTAGGATTATCGACTATAAGGCTATACTCTTTCTTTCACACAAAAATGGTGTAGGGTTATCAAAATCTTCTAGTTAGTCTTTTTCTTGCTTTTTTCAGTTTCACATTCGCTTTGTCAACTCGAGTGGAAATGGAAATCTACATTCACTTTACTTGGATAGTTTTGTTCAATTTTCGCAAAGCGGATACTGTGAGTACAATTGTTATACGTTGTGTATTTTTCCTATGAACCGTTTTAAAGACAAGAACAGCCCAAAACAAAACAAAGCAAACACTAACAAGCAAACGGAACCTTTTATGTACCGAAATATGAAATCTTCACTTGCTTTGCAATACTTTTCCTCCAATACTTCCTTAGTATATTAGACTAGTTCTTGAACATTGATACAATTATATTAGACTAGTTCTTGTACATTGATACAGTTATATTAGACTAGTCCTTGTACATTGATACAATTATGTTAGACTAGTCCTTGTACATTGATACAGTTATATTAAACTGGTCCTTGTACATTGATACAGTTATACTATACTGGTCTTTATGCATTGATACAGTTATATTAGACTAGTCCTTGTACATTGATACAGTTATATTAGACTAGTCCTTGTACATTGATACAATTATATTAGACTAGTCCTTATGCATTGATAGAGATATATTAGACTAGTCCTTGTACATTGATACAGCTATATTAGACTAGTCTTTATGCATTGATACAATTATATTAGACTAGTCCTTATGCATTGATAGAGATATATTAGACAAGTCCGTGTACATTGATACAATTATATTAGACTAGTCCTTATGCATTGATAGAGATATATTAGACTAGTCCTTGTACATTGATACAGTTATATTAGACTAGTCTTTATGCATTGATACAATTATATTAGACATGTCATTGTGCATTGATACAGCTATATGAGACTAGTCTTTGCACATTGATACAGTTATATTAGGCTAGTCCCTGTGCATTGATACAGCTATTTTAGGCTAGACCTTGTAAATCGATACTGTTATTTATATTTGATTTAATTCATATTCGATTTAATTTAATTGTTTGTAAGTTTTAAAATCATTTTATTTTTAAGTTCACTACATGTCAACGTAATGTAATCTTGTTCACTTGATTTGGCATTTTTTTCTGAAAATTCATTTTGACCTGACTGTTCATAAACACCTAATAATAGAAACACTGTTTCTATTTTTGACTTAGTTCCCGACCTTGATTCAAAATCACTGAGACAAGTAAACAGCTTTCTATTTATATTTTATTCTCGGAGTAAAATTATTGGTTCTTATCAAGGTCATACTGGGAGTATGTGACTTTAGATTGTAAACAGCCTCTGTTTCGCAATTCTGGGTTTTCCGAAGTTGCGCAGTAGTTAGATTTAATAGTGATGTTTAGAGAGATATTTCTCAGTTTGGACTTTTACCTTGGACACTGAAAATTTTAATTTTTATTCAAATTATTTGGATTCTCAAAGTTTAATTCTTTTTCCTGGAAATATTTGAGTACAGAATTCTTGGACAAAGAAATATCTTTATATTTTATTCAGAATTCAAACACCGGAATGTCATTTTCTGTGGTTCACAAATAACTGTAAACACATTAGCGCTGTACTGGCTACAGTATACGTGATTGCCTTCCATTTTGGGTTTTTCGTTGGGACTAGAACTTGAATTCATTAGAACATTTCATTACTAGGACTTCTAAAATTTAATTCGTTTATTATTCTTGGATTAATTTTGGATTTGATTTCTTAAAATGGTGCGTTCTTATTTTTTCATTTTTAGATTGTTTTTTCCAGGGAAATAAATTATTTGTTACATTTTTCGAAGCTTGTTATTTCCACTCTTTCTTTTGTTACTGTTATTAGAGTCTAAACACGTAACATAAGAATACAGTTATATTATAATAGTCTCTGTGCACTGATACAGTTATACGAGTAATAACTATTATCGATAAGATACTGACCTTTTTTTATGAAGATGTGGCTAGTCTTAGACTTTTACATGCTACGACACACCTACTTTTGCTATTTTCAGATGCCGATAACCCACTACATTGGAATTTGTCAAAACCGTAATGTATATTTCTGCTTTCAAGCTATTTTCAAACTCATTTATGTAATTTGCAGTTACTGCTGAATACTATTTGAATTGATCTTAGTATATTAAAGACATTTATGTTTAAATGTTTAAGCTCAGTGCATGCCAATGCGAGGAAATTATTTAATACCATTATTTTTGCTTACTACGTACTGGAATGATACACAAAAATAAATGACAGTTGATAAGCGATGCATATTATTTTATAAAAGTAAAAGATCTCATGTGGAGAAAATGACAGAAATATTAGTATAAAGACAAAATCGATTCGAACTCAAGAAAAGAGATGAACATGAATTAATTATTCCTGCAATATATTACCATATTCTCAGATTTTTGTTCCTGAGTACCCATGATGGAGTTGTAGAGATGGTACACATCCATCCAGAGGACCAAGATGAAGTGTTGACTCTCAAGAAAGTTCTAGCCAGTACGCTGTCCGTCAAGGTCATGGTTAGCATATAGTTAATGCTTTTTTCTCGATCAAGGAAAACAACGAGGGATAATCAACCTCTAGTTACATATATTTACGCTGAAATAATGTAATTATTGTCGAGCAATACTGCTGGTGATAAGGCATTCATTAATGGTATATTTCATATGAAACCTACCAGGTGCTTTTTTCGGACTCATGAACAGTGATCCTGTGTAACGTCACCATTACTGTCTGTATTTCCAGTAAACAGAGTTCTTTGTTGGAGAACTTTTTCGAGGCTGTCTTTATCTTAGGTATATTTTAGATTTACAGCCAATGAATTCAGTTTGAAGACACCCTTTTGCAACGAAAATTAGGTTCATAATCATCGTCTTATATGTACAATGTTGTTTTCTTTTGAATATGTCTTTAATTTTTCAGATTTCCAATGAGTCGACCTGGGATTACACCAGCAACGAGCGAGATCATCTGGGTATGAATACTTCATATATGTCATTATTGAAATCGTTGTTTGATGTAAAACATGTACAAATATATACATCTCTAAATATAAAATTCAGTTATAATTACCAGCATCAAAGATTAATAAAATACTTCACATAGCGATGTTGAAATAAAGAGTTCATATCTGCATTTAGTAGTGTAACAAGAGCTTTGAAACAACTAAACTGAAGTAAAAGAGGCCAGAATACAATTAAGCCAGTCCAAAGGTAAAATTCGTACAACTTTAGTTTACCAATTGAAGGAGACATTGTCGCGAATCCAAAAACGGTTTTGCTATTAAAAGATCTTTTTATTTAAAAAAGGGGTCGGGGAGTTCTTGCTTCTCTGGACAAATAAGGTCGGCGATAGTCTTTTTCGAGCCGGAATTAGTAAATGGCACAGGATGTAAATTCTTTTGACACATTCTGTCGTCTTTTTCAAACATGAATGCATTCCTGTGAAATCAAAGTGCTTCGTATGCTTAGCAAATGCTCTAAAATCACGAATATAAAAACCCAACGAACAGTGCCCCATCCATAGAAAAATATTTACCTATTAAAATATATATATTTTTTTAAAGAGCACGAATATTGATACCGACAATAAATTGACTGAATTCACATTAACTGATAAAAAATTCCAGTGTAAGTTTTATATCCATGTCCATTTTGCTTTCTTGACATATACGTTGGCTAGTACATTGGTGAATTCGTAACCCCTCCTTTAATGGTGTCCAGGATCATCCAGATAATAGTTTCAAAATTGAAATAATAAGCATGCTATCATAGGATACTGATTATTGTCTATATTATAGTTTATTGTTGTAACATACTTGGCTTTTAAGGATGATTTTTTTAATTTAAAATAGCGAAACGATTATTAATTTTTATTTGAAAATGTCATGTATTCTTTATCTGTTATACACAATATTTGTCATTTCATTCTTCCAAAGGTGATTTGACCCATGAGTATCGGAGTGAAAAGACATCAAGTGGCATAACCCTCAGACGATATCATAGAAGCCTTGATAAAATTGAGAGAATACACGAAAAGGTATACATATGTTTCAGTTTTAAGAATCGGAAATGAATTGAAATTACAAAATGAATTAAAATAGACAATTGCCTAGAGATCCATGGCTGGAGAATAAGGAAAATTCTAAATATTTAACTATATTGTTCAAAAGCACTATTGCATTGCCTTTTTAAACTTTATGCGGAGGTGGGGTATGTAAGAAAGCTTGCAAGTAGCTTCCCTTGGGTAGGTGGTTCTTCACTGGGTTTTCAAAGCGCTTTTTGTCCAACTTTTATACTGACCACCATGTATATCCTATCGTGTGTTGAAAAATGGCGTTAAATCCAAAGAAAAATGAACAAACTTTATGCGTGAATGTGTTGGATTTAGAGACGTTAAATGCTATTACTATTGGTAACCAATTTTACTGAATGTCATGCTTCCAGCAAACCACTAATTTAAGGATTGACCGAACGATTGCTTTTCTTTGGAAACAATAGCAATTCCTTTTCCAAATCTGTTAATTAATAGGCATATGATAATGTAAATGTGTGCAAATGCACAGGAACTCAAATCCTTCAATAATCAATAGTAGTAATGTTATTGCAATCACACACACACACACACACACACGCACACACACACACACACACACACATATATATATATATATATATATATATATATATATATATATATATATATATATATATATATATATATATATATATATATATATAATGTTTCATTTCAACCTATAGTTCATTTCAACCAATAGTTGATTATAACAAGTAATGTTTATTTAAAGGAACCTATTAGATTCACCATGGACACAACGTATTAAAAAATTCTATACAACATTTATTAATAAATCAATTCCAAACATTCTGTTTTTTGTGGTCCATTTTATATAGTTACAATTACTATCTGCATAATACTGACAGCAATATAAATAAATATGTATTTTATACAAAAAATAGCCATAATGTAGAGTACATTTATCTCATAACATCCATTGTTTTTAAATTTATTAGTAAAACTAATTGTTGTATATTAGTTTTATCACTTTTTCGCTATTTTGATCGATACAGATTACTCAGATGGACAACAGAGGTACAGTCCATTCCGTGGAATCCGAGGACAGCTATATAATAGAAGACAGACTCCGGAAGGATTATGAAACCAAAAGGTTTTATGAAGTGCTGATCTGAGTTGAAACTTAGATAATACAATGTGATCAAATACATATAAATTATTGTCAATGTCACGTATGAAATATTGATCACAAATTAAATTTAGATAATACGGTGTAATCATAAGGATATAAATTACCACCAACATTATAATTTTTCTCAGAATTTTTGCAACCTTTTCTGATAAGGAAATATTATCCTGACAATTTAGTCATTGCTTGACCTAAAATTGTTTCAGAATGGTAATTCATTTAGGTCTAAAACTTAAACGTATTTGTTACAGTTTCTAACTTTGCAGGAAAATATATTCGCTTGCTATGTTTTTTTTAACTAAAACTTGATTTTCTTTCCTTTCCTAAGAAATCTAAAGCTAGAATAATAGTTTCGGTGAAATAATACAGATCGTATCCTAAATAAATATTCTTCCAGCAATCATAACTTTGAAATGTATTCAGAGCCTATATTTAATACAGATCAACGGTTACGGATTACAGGTGCAGAAACAATGTTATCCTTTCAAACCATTTAATTCTTTCGTTAAATATTTTTTCAGACAACCTTATCCCGAGGAGTATGTTATCAAAACATCAATGGAAGGAGGTGAGGAATAGTTACTGTCTTTGATTCGTCAATATACATTGTTAATTACTTTGTAATTTCGTTGAATCCGTCCATCCCGGCCCCAAAAAGAAGGCCAAAAAAAGAAGAAAAACCCCAAACAGAAGGAAATGACCACTGACTAATGTCTTGTCGATGTTTAACGACTGCATATTTCCATTTCACCTAAAATATTTGATAAGACGAAGAAATCATTTAAATATGTTATCTCTGTTGGTGACTATTGACTGATTCTATAAAAATTATCATTTTTTGTTTTTCATTCTTTTGAATGTTCACTCATAAATACGATGTTTGTTTGAGTTGTCTTGTAATAAATATATGCCAATACTTACGATTACTTTTAATATATGGAGATACGATAAAACCAGAGATGAATACACAAATTAAAGATTGGTAATGATATTGAACTAATATTTTTATTTTATTCATTAGACATTGGAATTATAAAAGCAAATTCGAAAACTACTATGAGGCTTGTTGGCAAAAGGTATGTATATCGTCCTTAATGTAATTATTAGTACAAGACATTGTAATAATATTATTACATTGTTAAAATAGTATTACATTGTTTAAATATTATTACATTGTTAAAATAGTATTACATTGTTAAAATAGTATTACATTTTTGAAAATGATATTACGTTGTCATAATAGTATTATATTGTTAAAATATTAATACATTGTGTATTTTTTGAAAGTTGTATTCTTAGCACAATCAAAATGTACTAAAAATCATTTAGCTGTGCAGATATTACCATATACTGTTCCTGCAATTTAATAATAAAGTTGTCTCTCACACACATTGATGTCTAAGATCATCAAAAGCAATATCCAATGCATGGCAATATTTGAAGATTAGATAATAAGGAAGTATGCATGTTTGACAGAATATTTTCTTTCACAGTCTCAATAGCGATTTCGTACTTTATTTGGGTACATTTGTTATTGTACATATCATGTGGCATTTTTGCAAAACTCTTTTTTTCCTGCAGGCGTACAAAAGTCGAGAATGTCCACCATGGCCTGATGGAGGATGATTTAATTATAAAGCAGGTACCTTACATCAATTAGTAGTGCTGGCTGGTTAATTATTCAGTCACTAAGTAAGCAAGTAAAATAGTAGTTACTTGCCTAAATAATGAGGTACTTACATATACACATACTCCCTGGATTGCATATCCTCTTCCAATCTCTAGTTACGCAATAACTGATTCCTTTATTTTCATTGTAAATCTTAATAATATTTTCCCGCCGTTGCAAGGATCTTCCACTGCTATATCATGTACGAGTCCCACAACATTTTATTTTCCAGAGAACATTTGTAAATAGCTATTGTCATTTCTGTATATAATGTTCAATTCTTATAGAGGGAGGTGTTTACGTTTAATCAGATTACGAAGTGTGGTGCAGACAAACAAGAGAAAGTGAAAGAATAGTTCGTTAAACATTAAAACGAAATAATTCCTCTCATAAATGATTTGATATCTGTAACATGTACTTGGTTACAGACAAGGATTTCGTCATTTAAGGAGTTGCTTTAATGATATCATGACTTGTGAAATTAGGCTAAAATTGAAGAGTTTTCAAATATTATTATTCAGTATATTATTTGTAACCAGTCGATAACAAAGAGAATACTAAACTAACTATATCTCACTACTGTCATGACTTATAAATGTACCAATGTCCATTTGCCAATTTTTAAGAAGGCTGAAGAGAGACTGACCATGAAGAACATTAGTGGCGACGTTATCGAAGCTCTAAGTTGCATCCATAATTACACCGATAAAGGTACGCTGGCTTCACGAAATACCCAAATTTCTGCAATATCTACCATGGATATTCTTCCTACGCTAACCTTAATAGGCATACCCAACGTTGGGATACATTTTATTTTTGACTCGAAGATTCATATTAAAATTTCGTCACAAATTAAGGATTGTAATTGTCTCACCAACAAAGTATAATGCAGATCCAGCTTGAACTGTTTTCAAAGACACATCTTTAACTCAATACAAACATAGATACTAGAGGTCTTTCTAGGTGCTTATAATGTAATATCATAAATGTTTTTAAGTTTTGAATCGTTAAACCGAATTACAAAGATCGAATTATGTCAACTATTGATCAATTGAGAACTAAATTAAAGACATATTGACTCAGGCATTGCAGAAAATTCAACTGTAGTGATAACGGAATCAAATTTCGAATTTGCCACAAAAAGTTCATGTCCAGGTAATTAATTTCTCTCCAGGGCACACCAATAGAACTGTCTGCGTGAATCGACTGCGGCAAAAGGTTTTGAAGCTGGAGAAGGAGGATTATGAGATGTTGGCTGAGAGCTTTTTAAATCGAACCTGTGACCAGAACGATACAAAGTGTATGGATGAAAAGTACCTATTCACCGATATAGTAGCGAGAGCAGGGGATCCCATCTCACAACGTCTTATTTTGAAATTCCTTCTAAGTGACAAGCAACCGGATACTGAGGCATTACGGAGAATCTTTATCCACTTGTCAGTCATTGAACACCCTATACAGGTGACAACTATTTTGCATTTGATTAGTAAAACAAGGGAAACCCTATGCCTCGAAGATTTAAACGAAAAATAACAACACATCAAAATATATATTTTATAAAGAAAATTCGGCTGTTAACGAAAGGTGTTAAATGTATGATAATAATTATCAAGAAGCAGCTTCATTTATAGTTGTACCTTTTAGACTTGTCTAAATTAAAAGATTTTCACTTTCCAGAATATATGCTTCCTCGTCAAGCGGGTAACTTTACTTTCCTTTCAGAAAGTAGCTTTTCTATATAGATTCCTGTAGTAAGAGAGTGAAACAACTGATATACAACTTTTGTATCACATATGTGTGTATACGCGTCACAAGTGAGATTAATTTTGCGTCCATTCACCCCTCTTATCAACTTTATCATTTTTGTATTCACCACATTATAACGCGAATAAACTAATTATCAATAACGGATATTATTGTGCTATTTGCACATTCCCGACATGAAGTGCTGATGAAATTGTCATAATCAAGTTTTGTTCTTAGTCCTTTTTCTTTGCTTGGGTGGAGCAAAATTAAAGTTTAGAAATGTTTTCACTTTCAGGAAGCCATCGCCGTTGTGGAAAGAATTTGCTTCGGAGGACAAGATTCCCACCACAGTAAATTTATATAAGTTATTATTATTATTATTATTATTATTATTATTATTATTATTACATTGCATTATGACCAAATACATATGCTATAATCCCGGCTATGTCTTAAGAGAGAAAATGAAAACTCTGTGGGCACCTTAGAAGGAGAGGATATAAAACTTGCTTACCCCCCATGCCCCAAACTTACAACAGATCATTCGGAAGCACTGAGACCAGACTTACTCCTCCAAACGTATGAAGGACATTCTTCAAGAAGTTCCTACGGATGCGTACGGTAGACCTACTTGTTTGAAGGACCATCTGGTACGTGCCAAGGTAACTTCCAACCCGATTACATAACGCTTCAAAGACAAGAGTTGCCTGATTTGGTTTTAAAAAACGAATCACAGTAACCTCATTTGCAACTAGGAATTCAGTCGAATCCTTCGAAATGTTACTAACTGAATTTAACCTGGAGTGGACCGACATATAACGCACACGTAAGAAACGACACTTGATATTACAATTAAAAACACACGGTGAGTTTGGCCTAAATGAAAAAGTCTATTCGTACAAATGCAGTCTTGTCAAAACTACAGTCAGGCATCAGTTTATGAGATGTACGCAATTTTTCGACAGTATTTACCAAGTAAATATTATTTGATACTGTACATATGTTATTATTATTATTATTATTATTATTATTATTATTATTATTATTAAAAGCAATGTCCATTGTTATTGACATATTTCCTTCCCCCACGTACCTCCATGCATAAATTTATCGGGAATTAATTTGTTTTGCATTTTGTAGAAGACGTTTGTTGCTTTCACCACACATGGTTTCCGCCCTTTGTTCCTAGTGTTAATTAAGTCAAAGCATCTTGGTTCTCTCCGCTATAGGCACGATGATCCCTTCCTTGATGTTTGTTATACAACTTTTTTTGACTGATATATTACAAAGAATGGATAGGTAATATACCCGCTTATAATATTTCTTTTTTCTTTCTTTTATTTGTCACACTTTTCATATGTTCTGGTGATTACATGATGTTGGAGTAAAGATATTCTCTCTTTGCTTTAGTGTTTAGTGATTATTTTGTGGATGTAAATTGGTTCTTCCCCTGAAGAAGACGCTGTTTAGCTAGGAGCATTGGAAAATGTTTTATTTTATCCCCGCTCTCTCTGTCTCTGTCTCTATCTATCTATCCATCTATCTATCTATCTATCTATATATATATATATATATATATATATATATATATATATATATATATATATATATATATATATATATATATATATATATATATCCCGCATTGTATGTTAGATATATGGTATTATTGAAGAAAATGGTAAAGAATGACAAGGCAAAAATGCGTGTAATCTTTATTGACCGATGGTGTATGACAGTAAGATGGTGCGACACTGACAATCAAGAAGTAGTCCTCTTAGATAATCAAAACACTACTTGATTCTCTCAAATCTTTATTTCAGCTATAGGTAAAATAATATTGACCGAAACTCAGAGGAGAGCTTGCCTATGCGTGGGTTCCATGGCCAAAGCAATGAACCGCAACGGAAATAACACCGAGGCAGAGAGACTAATGGATAAAATTCACACCTGGCTTTACACACAGGGTGATGGTAAGTGTGTGTGTGTGTGTGTGTGTGTGTGTGTGTGATTTGGATTTTTAACGTAGCTTTAACAATATTTTCAGTCATATCGCTAAGATGTCTGCAGTGTGGCAGTTTATAGTGATGTCTAGCACTGGGGCATCATGCCGCAGACATGTAGCATGATGTCCCACCCAGTCACATTATCCTGACACCAGGTTGACCAGTCCTAACACAAACCTCCTAATGCTGAGCGCCAAGCGAGGCAGCTGTTAGTACCATTTTTGTAAGTCTTTGTTATGACTCGGCCGGGGATTGAACCCCAGATAACAGCATGATCGATGGAACAGCAGAGGCTGGTATTCAGAATCTTCGCTAGCCAAGGTTCCGATATGATAACCATATCTGCACCATGGCGGATTGAAAAGATTCATTGGTGCTTTGTCCAACGGCATATATTTGGTTTCATGAATTATCTTCCTTAGTATGTAATGCCAACTAACCAATAGCGTGGTGCATTGTACATTGGGAGAAACTGGTGGAGGCAATTGATCTAAAACGGATACTATTTACGTTTGACATCGAAAGTATGATTATGTACCAGTGGGAAGCCATTACAGGTCTATTTGAGTGAAATATGTTTGTGCAAACACGGACCGGCACTGGAAAATTGCTTATTTATCAATCCATTCAAGTTGTGTGCTCCATTTATCTCGATCATGTAGGAACAGTGTTCAAATCTAAACAACTTAATTTTGATTGGATGCTTGGCTTGCCGCCGCATTCAACGAAAGTCACAGACCCGAAGCACATAAATATCTGCTAGATACGCCAAGGTGTAGATAGGGTGATCATATCGGAACCTGGGCTAGCGAAGATGGGTATTCAGATGATTAGCGCTTATTTGATAACAGTGCCGGTTGCAAGCACAACCTTAAGTTCCACCGACAGGAACGTGAAAGACCAGCAGTTGCGAAAATCTTTGTTTTAAGGCGAATAGCTCTACATCGAGTCATCATTATACACAGATTCTGTCACTGACCTAAAGAATAGTTGGGTTTTTACTTTGATGAAAAGTATACACATTTATCTTTTTGTGTTTATCGCAATGCAGGTGTACACTACAACTGAATGAAGTGAAAATATGAAATTTCCATCTATTCGTCTTTCCAATGGAACAGATACGTAAAACCTACATTTAGTACAAATCCATTTTAATACATGCAAATGTATCACTGACTGTTATTTTCAGTGACGCCGAAGCATCTCCGACCTAAAAGGTATATCTTAGTGGCAGATGACTCAGTTTCTGACGATCACCTCCTCTCGAAGGTTGTACTACTCCATTCTTTAGGTAATGCGGGTCTCCAAAGTTCTATATCTCATCTGAAGACTTTTGCCGAACCCAATACGAGGCAATCGGCATGGAGACGGGCTGCGCTGTCATCCCTGAGAAATTATGTTTGTCATGAAGTAAGATATGATTTCTTTTATATTATTAATGATGATAAACATCGAAGATAATTACCCGACAGTTTTACGAGAAATTGTAATTAATGGCCTGAAGCATATTGGAGATAGATATTGATGTGTATGCACTTTGCGTATGTGGTACGGATAAATTATCACGAGCATATCAAACATGCATATTCCATGTACACAACTCTGACCTTTTCATCTACTCTGGGCTTTGATAATGGTCTAAGTGAAATTAAAATCTATATTCTATTTGGTCGAGCTATCACCTTGTTTGAATTCATTAATTGAGTTCTTTCTAAAACTGTCATCTTACTCAGAAGCTTGCGATTGTTTGATTGTTTGCTCACCCCAATCGATTGTTGTTTGATTGTTTGCTCACCCCAATCGATTGTTGTTTGATTGTTTACTCACCCCAATCGATTGCTCATTACCAGAATTAATGCATCTTAATTTGCGGAGCTGTTAACATGTTGTCATTAATGAAATATTTCATCAGCCAAGTGTGTCATCAGTTGACCGGTCAGCTAGGAGTGTGTTTTGGCGATTTGACTGGAAAATGTATTCATTATTTTATTGTTGCTCGGGTGAGGTGATGAAATTGGGTGGTGACGTGATGACGTTGGGTGGAAGTCTACTGATCCAAAGTCATCATATCATGTCATCAGATATTCAAGCCCATGTATTTATTCGGTCACAACGCCAAAAATACACCCCAATGTAAAAACGAATCATTTCATTCCTGCCTTGTCTTTACAATCTTTTTAAATTAAAAAAAAGCTTACGACTGCGGTCACCTTTGTGATCATTTCATAATGATGTGAAAATGAATATTCACCAAGAGTATTCGAGTACAATGCCAGCTGTTAAAAAGGGAGAAAAGCTTAACTTATTTCAAAGAGAACAACGTTTCTTAGAAGCAACTTCTGTTAAGAGGAAGTAGTACGTATTTCTATCCATAGGATACAGCCGCCAGATTAAGATGACATATCTTTTTGGAAAATGTTATTCATATTAAAAGCAATAATTAAAAGCAATAATCTAAAATCTTGTTTTATGGTCCTTATTTCAGAGCGCTACAATATTGTTGACCAGTATATTACATGACGAGACAGAAAGTGTGAGACAGGTGGCATGGATGGAATACGGCCAACACCCAAAGAGAAACAATCTGACTACAGAACAACAAAATCTGATATTCAGGTTGTAATAAGTTACATGTTTTTAAACACCACTGTAAAGAATAAAACAATTTGCCGGGGTTTAAAACAATTATTCAATCTTTTCTGAATAAACCGATCGAAAAAATTCACTGAAAACCAGCTATTAGTTTAAATAATTTTTTCTGTGCAAAACCTTCGTTCCCTATTAAAAGCTACACAGACCTCAATACCGTTTCTTTATAATTTCATTAATAATGACTATTTTGTGTAAATGATACATTCATCTGGCTTTTGGTACTGGTAATGTCCTTTTGTGACCTTTCATAAATGCTATATTGGCTACTTTTATTTTAATTCTTCTTCCCTCAACAACTTACACGGAAACTGTCAATACAATAATGATATTTTTTTGTAGTGTTGGAAACCTAAACTTAGGGATTTTGGACTCAGTTTTATTTATTTAAATTTTACCACCTGATAATATATACCAAACGTAGCTCGTGGCTACAATAACAATGAAACTGAAATTGCCGCTGCAGAAAACGAAACATGACCGATAAAATATATTAACAGTAAATAACCTCAACATTTAATGTAGCACTTATAGATGGTTAATGACTGGAAACTATAGAATGTTCTTAAATGTCTTTTTCTTGATAATCTGAAATATATTCTTGCAGAATAACCTATGTCAGCATATGTAAATTATTCTATCTAATTAAATACGTAAATCCGGATCTCGTGAAACGTAATTTGGACCATCTAAAGCATTTCCACTAATTCGTTTAAATATTGTAAGTGTTTCATTCATTTCTTTTCATTAATTTTAGCCGTAAGTACACATATGAGACCATTATGAGAGCGCGCAGAGAAGCTGCGTTGGATACCGTCTTAATTGAATTCAAGGTAGAACTTCCTGAGATTCACTGGGGAAAATCTGTTGGAAACTCCGAAATTGGAGCCAGCTTTGGAGTTGACATGGTCAACAAGTTACATATGCGTCTCCGTATGTATATATTCTCACTTTGCCATCTTATACACACTAAGGTACTGGTTTTCCTGAAATTAATAATTGTCATTGAAATTATGTATTATGTCCTATGATGATTCCAAATATTAAACACATTTAAAGTACTGTCTTTATGCGCAATATCATTTGCTTTTATGTTTCATATATTCGTGATATGAAAACCACTTTATGAATTTGGCAAATATCGCTATTTTACAGTATTAGTTAAGTTTTGTACATTCTTTTTTTACCATTTATCAGAAACAAATTGAATATCCTATAAGTTGATGCAAAATGATCAACAAATGGAGAAGATCCTCAATAAATAATCTTGTTTCGTGGCATTTATATAAAATATTTGGATATATTTTGTTCTTAATTGTTTACAAGTAAAACACTGACGTTTTACCACAAGTTATGTAAATTTGCTTTTGCTATTATGGTTTTGTAAGGTTAATACGTCATGCTCCACGTATGTCTTCCTGCAGAAATAAAGTGTGTACCTTCCTGTTCTTCAAAGTCGAACTGATCAAGTTATGTTAGAAAGTTACTTACGATTAGGATTCAAAAGGTTACATTCTATTTATAATCAGTAGTGTTCATTGAGCATGCCCAAAGAACACTAACACGTGACATACCCAAGTCTTTCTATAATACATGTAATTTACAGAACCATTGAGCGGATTTCTTCGTGTGAACATTTTTGATCGGATCTACGCGGAAGCTCATGTTGGCATACTGGGCCTTGAAGTTGACATCTTGAAGATAGTCGCTTGCTACAAGGGGAAAATTGAATACAACATGAATGTATTGAAGGTAGTTTTCACCAAATTATGGGCGATAAAGATCTATTTTGCTATGCATTTGATATGTACATGTAATTTCTAATTGATTTTCTAAGAAACACTATGATAATCTTTACCATCAGAACGGAGACACATACATATACACAGTGTTAGAAATTATACAATCAAATAGGGGATATTCTGTAAGCATGTATTTTGATTCTAAAAAGAAATCAGTTCAATCAAAATACTGCAGTAGTCTCACCTCATGCATATAGTTCCCATCCATATTAACAAACTATATTAAAATTATCATGTTGAATGTTATTATAATGTTTGTTGTATTTGTAAGTAAAAATGTACGTCCAGGATATTGAAGAAGTTGAATTGTCGGAGTAGTGTTAATATACAGAGAATGCTTTCGTTTTTCTAAAATGAAATAAAGATCTGCATGCCAGTCTTCAGTTAAAATAATTATATTGCCAAGAATACGGTTTCAAATTTAAAATGTTCCACAAAAAAGCACTTATTTAACCTTGATGCACAAAACTGTGCCACTTTAATACAATCCCCTTCATTAATAAGGCAATGCATGATAGGATTCTCTTCGATATGAAACACATGAAAATTTTATTTTGTATGATGACATGGTTTAGTTTTAATGAGCCCAGGTCAGAGCCTCATAAACGTCCTTGGAGCCAAATAGTCCCTATTGTGTGGCTTGATTGTGTGACTCCATGTGCTGTATTCATGATAGTGTGTGTGTGTGTGTGTGTGTGTGTGTGTGTGTGTGATTTGGATTTTTTAAAGTATCTTTAAAAAGTTTGCAGCCATATCGCTACGATGTCTGCAGTGCGGAAGTTTATAGTGATGCCCAACACTGGGACATCATGTCGCAGACACGTCCTGATGTCCCAACCGGTCACATTATCCTGACACCAGGCCGACCAGTCCTAACGCTAACCTCTTAATGCTGAGCGCCAAGCGAGGCAGCTGTTAGTACCGTTTTTGAAAGTCTTTGATATGACTCGGCCGGGGATCGAACCCACGACCTCCCGCTTCTGAGGCGGACGCTCTAACCTCTAGGCCACCGGAGAGGTCTATTCATGATAGAGACTGGTAAATCGTACAGTGGAATGATTGAGAAGGGACTGTCCCGTTATCTCGAGACGCCTTTTCTTCTTACTATGATGGTAAATATGATGTAGAGTTACAGGAGAAATGAGGCTTAAAATCATGATTTGACTGACTTAAGGTAGCGTAGGAAAAATAGTTCCTGATATTTGGTGTTTGAGTTGTGATTCGTATTTTATGGTAGTTAAGAACAGGCGCTACTTGACGGACATGTAATAAGAAGAAACAACTCAGATCTGAGGTACGCAGGCAGTTGTGATGTAAATGTGTAGTTGTGATATTGGTGTTCATGCATGAATTAGAGGAAAATGTTTAGAGTTTGTTTCATTCTTTTACTAAAGAAACCTCGTGTATGTAACATTATTAATATTTTGCCTTTCTCTTAGTGAAGTCAGTTGTGAATTTAATGTTGCGTATTTGTGATCATTGATTGATTAAAGAAAAATTGACGACTGTTATCATCGGATCCTTAGAAATAGGGGAAAACAAGGGACTTATGGCCAGAAAGAAATGAAGCTAGCAAGAAGGAAGAAAGATAGAGAGAAGTAATGAAGCAGAGAGAGAGAGAGAGAGAGAGAGAGAGAGAGAGAATATAAAAATGTACTGACTAAACGAGGAAAGAATGATAAATATTTGATAATTTATCTCTGAGTCAAACACAATTTATCTGATTGTTTTCATATTATTTATACTTCAGCCAGCATACACGTTTATGATACATCGAGAAACACTAAATATGAGTATGAAAACTTGTATTTTCAGCTTCGTGACTGGTGCCATATATAAGTACTTACATTTTTTTTAAAATTTCCTATTGGCTCAAGCTTAACTTGTCGGATTTAACTTAATGCGGTTAATTGGAGGAAAGAAATGGTATTATGTTTTGTTTACATAGACTGTTCGTTATTATGCTTCTAACCACATTTGAATGAACTAAAATCTATGTTGATATTTTTCAGTGTATTTCTTATCCAAATGTATTTCTTATCCAAATGCGCATGGCTCAGAGTTAAATAGGAGAGAAAATATACAAGCACAGATGAATTGCTAGAATTTCTTGCCCATCGTAAAAACCACGCATAATATCTGCATGGAACCTTTTATTCAGTTTTCTTGAGTTCCGATCAAATTTGGCGAAATGTGTTATGAAGGTTGGACTACCCATTAATAAACATGTATATCGATATTGCTCTGTGCTAAAATAGAAACTATATCATACATATTTGTCTGTGTTTACATAAATGATTCAAATCCTATTAGCTCTTCTTGATACCATCTTCGGTGAGTAATTCAGAAGCAAAGTGCGCAACCCGACAGCAAAAGTGAATTTTTACCGCGTAGGCGGGGATGCAGTTTTCTGACTGATACACACTAGGTTTTTAGTCGAATGTGACGTGTGTATTGTTGTGTAGAGCATGATGTGAAAAAATACCAACAAAATGTGGACATGCTCAGATACGCTTATTTTAAGGATAGTATCATTAAATAAGACCTTGGCATTCCATTTAAGCTGACATTACAAAACGGGGACATCGCCGTTTCGAGGTGTGTCCCCGGTCTGTTGGTGTGTATTCAAACTGATGTCCCCGTTTCGCTCCTGTTATAAATGCACGCCACACACACACACACACACACACACACAATAATAACAATAAATGTCTTACAAGACTAAAGACACCGTTACACACACACACACACACACACACACACACACACACACAAACATCTTTAGGTTTACACTGATATATTTGAGGCGAAGATACTTAATTTTAATCAATCTTAAGACCGACATACATTTTCCGTACATGTTTTCCAGTAAAGTTTATTAACTTAAGCAATGCACATGTTTTTCAGCATTTTGCCTATGGCAAGGACCAAGAACTCTTCGAGTCTTTTAATGCAGCGGCTGATGAAATCATAGGTCCAATCATACAGTCCGTCAAAGGGATGAGTGACAGCTTCAAATCGAGCTCAGGAGAATCAAAAAGTGTTTTTCAATCTTTGTCTGATGCCATTCGAAACATTCCCTCACAAACCAAAAATTTTCTTGATGCTTCAATTAAACTGACCTCTCTACTGGATAGATTCCATGGCTTGCCACTTATCTCCAGAGCAAAGTATGTGGCATTTAAACTACAGTCTCTAGCAGAGGATTTAAAAAACGATGCATTGAATTTCTATCAGGTAAGTAATATTTCTTTGTCTGCGTTCTTTGTTGGCAAAACCGAGTCGTCAAGAATCTTAAATAACGTCCAGTTACAATTACTGTGACGTTTATCATTTTAGCTTAACGTTATATTTTTTACTGACCGATAGTGTGTCACGCAATTTCTCAGATGGCATACATCTATGTCGATTCAGGAAACTTCAACTATGATTTTTCTCGAACATTAGTTTGTACTGCACTAATGATTGTAAGTAATTATATCATCATATTATATGTATAATTCTTGTGTTGTCTGGTCGTATCCACATACAAAACTATGGCTAAGTGAGATATGTATTCATTGAATTTTTCTGGAATTTTGTCAGACAATCTCAGATGCTGGACTTGTCACTCTACTTCATGCTGAAGAACAGCTAACTGAAGCTACCAACAGTATTATGGAAGCACAGAAGAAAATTGGATCAAGTCCGAGACAAGCCTTTGAAAGTCTAAGTGCAGCAAAAAATAGGTTTTGCTCAAACATTTCCTATTTTTGTTGATTTTCTCGATGTTTTATATGTCTGTATCATAGTCTAACCTCAACATTTGTAATTATTGACGACGTTAGAATGCATAACAGAACCAATCTTGAGTATTGTTTACGATTTTTCCTCGTGATCTATTTTTTCCTCCAAATATCCAAAGTGAAACGAAGTCATGGATAGTTTAACAATCAAATAGTGTATCGTTAACTTTAACATTTAGAAATATGCTATATGTGTTTTATCTTCAAAATGTTGTATACAGGTAACCTTTTGTCAAGCCAACATGGTACCAATCATGCCATGAGGACGAAACAGTTTAAACCATAGGACGAAATAATGAAGGTTTCAGAGACAGGTCCAGTTATAATCGTATAATCTATGCTATTCATTCAAACCATCAACTTTATGTAGTATGTTTGGCAAAATCCAAACTCTCTATTTGCATTAGCAAAAATAAAACTAGTTGTCAAGAATAAAGTTAGTAAGGTTGCAAAAGAAATAAGTACAATTTGAGCACATAACATGCATCAGAAAGATCTGTACGAGTTACATCGTAAAATATTTGAGATGTCGAACATTGTAAAGAGATCAACATTGGTATGGTTTATTTTCAGCAAATGCAGATCGGATGTGCTTATTAACTCAATTGCCTCTATATTTTTAGGATAAAAATTGGAATGCAGCAGATCTTAGAGGCAAAATCAAAGATGTCTGAAGCGTTATCGGGCCATGGGGGTAATCCCAGTCTCTATTTATTTTTCTCCTACCTTGCTCCTGTTTTTTCTATCAAAGGGAAAATCGCATTATTAATGTGCACTATCCTTAGAATATGCTAACATACATTGTTATTTTAACCGTATGAATCTCTAACTGTTGTTATTTTGGTTTCTTGGAATGGAGACAGTTACGATGTTACATGTGATTGTGCAATTTAAAATATGATACATGATGAATCCCTAATTGTTGTTATTATGGTTTCTTGGAATGGAGACAGCTACGATGTTAGATGTGATTGTGCAATTTTAAATATGATACAAGATGAATCCCTAATTGTTGCTATTATGGTTTCTTGGAATGGAGACAGTTACGATGTTAGATTTGACTGTGCAATTTTAAATATGATACATGATATAATTAAGTTACAAAGATTTCCTTATAAATTAAGTCGGGATTGATATTTAATTTTAATTTGTTCTCCATACCTACAAACTGATAGAGGGATGGATCAGATATAAAAAATATAGTAGAAACAAACTGTACAGTTTTACAAATTTTGATGTATTAATTTGTCAACTTGCCTTTTTGAATTCATTTGCATGCACAATCAATTGAATGACACATTCAGTGAGTTTTACAGTTCACAAAATAATTTTAAATGCAGATCATTGCAGGAAGAAAAAATGTATCTCATTAATAGTTTAAAACTAAAACTCTGCAATACCTGATAGACATTGATGTATAATCTAATAGATTAAAAGGATTGTAGGTGCACTCTCTCACTCTGTGTGTGTGTATGCATGTGTGTATATATATATATATATATATATATATATATATATATATATATATATATATATATACCAGAGAAAACCAGGAAAATATATAATGGTATGGTACAATAATTTAATTCACAGGTAGCTTACCTGGATGGCTGAGCTCGCAGGAAGAAACACGAATGCTCACCGATGCAGTCCAAAGTTTGTTGCTGAAGGTAAAAAGCAAAATAAAGAGTTATGAATCATCCACCAATGACGATGGCACAGACTTGGTGAGTTTAATGCAGATGTTTCTGAAATGCTACATGACTTTAAGTATGTTAAGAACTAAATTTATCCGAAACAATGGTAAATTATGGCTGATTTTTGTAGTTATAGTTAAGGCTGTATATAATTACAATAAACTGCTGATATTTATTTCTCTGGTAATCAATAAATACATTTGTTTGTAATCTTGTTATAGAGAACATTCACTAAAGTCAACTTAAAGTTGCATATAATGATGATTTTGCTTAAAACGAAGTCGAATATTTAAACCTCCGGATATTTATTTATATATTTTTTGATCAGATTGACTTCAGTAGCCTGAAGAATATAGAAGAAGCTCTTCAAGATTGTTTGCATCAATTACATGACATTTATAACGCCTCTGAGCCCTTCTTGCAAGCTTTCACAGATACCATGAGGAAGGTCGAACAGCTCAAGAAAGCAGTAGAGTTAATCGATAAAGCGTATGTATTTAGTTTTCCACCAAAGGAGTACGTTCTATAAGGGTCAGTTTTGGCCCAGGCAATCGGTCATTATTTCAATATGCATATAAATAAATATGTGTTGCATAATTTGGATATTTTAAATGATTGACTGTTTTTTTGTGTATATTCAACGAAGTTGTTGTCTTTTGTCACGCTGATTAGAAATAAGAGAATGAATAGTTAAAAGAGGCCCACAACAATCAATATCTTTCAATTGACCAGTAACTGGAGCAAACGTGACCTCATCAAAAGCCTGACCAGCATTTGTGTCAGCCAAAGGAATAATTTCCTGATCAGCTTTATTGTCAGGACCTTTCTTTGTCAGGCGCCAATAACTGCGCAATCAGGGTATAAATCAGGGATTTCATTTTCAACATGATCAAGTTTTGTTTTAAAAAAATATGCAAACAAGTCT
This sequence comes from Sinohyriopsis cumingii, assembly GCA_028554795.2. Lineage (NCBI taxonomy): Eukaryota > Metazoa > Mollusca > Bivalvia > Unionida > Unionidae > Sinohyriopsis > Sinohyriopsis cumingii. Next base: position 1,702,727 of record JAPYKE020000057.1, on the reverse strand, counting down.
TGTTAATTAGAAGTAGATTAACCGCACCTTTATCTCTGTCTATGTCATTGACTTGCAATAAACGAACACACTCATTGGGCAAATAATTCATAGCACCAATAGCCATGACCCTGAAACTAATTCTGATGCTAAATAAAAGCCGCACTCTACTCCCTGAAAGAAAACACTTTCAGCAGAAAAAGATTTCTCACAAAAAGGCAAATTACCTGATAATAAAATACTCCGAGAAGCTCCGGTGACCCATAATATTTTGATAGGAATATGATTGGTCGAATCATCAATAAGTGACACTGAACCTGCCGACATGAACGGTTCATCTCCACATCAGAAACAACCTAACGTTCGTTTTGTCCCACAGTTGCATCGTTTCCATTACATGACCATGCCTTGACATGAGAAACAAGAGCATTTGGAAACTGTTATTGTTTTTCCTGTTGCTTTTCTTTAGACTTAAAGCAGTCATAAAGAACGTGCCTATTTTCTTGTAATAAGTGCACGTAGGAAGAGATAAGGATTTCTGATCAGTCTTATGAGACCTTCGATTCTTATAAGTTGTACCAGATTGAAATTTGTAAGTACTCACATGAGATTGATTTGGTGTCATACTAACCATTTGCTGACAGGTAAACCTATTCACAAATCTAACTTTATGAGCCCGGAAATATTCGTCAGCTGCACGAGAAATGTTTTCTGAAGTATCTGTCTTGCGTTATGCAAGTAAATTTTGACTTTTCTATGGACGCAGTTCATGAACTCTTCTACTAACATGAGTTGTCTAAGTTTGTCATGATCTTTCTCAATCTTTACAGAAGCGCACCACATATAAATGTTTTGCGCTATTTCCCATGCAAATTCGACATAGGTTTGGTCGTGTGCTATTCTGCAATTCATAAACTTCTGTCAATATATCTCAGGTATTAACTCATAAGCCATCAAGATAAATTCCTTGACCAAATGATAATCAGCACTTGCTTGTATTGACAGTGAAGCATAAACTTTATAAGCACTGGGCACAAGTACACTCTCTAAAAATAATGTACAGTGGCCATTTCTGATTTGTAGCTATTTTTTTTCTTCTTCTGATAAGGTGGAAAATAATTTGATATTTCTGATAACATCAAAAGCTGAACTTTCATGAGTTGTGTGCTTTATGCTTGCCAGCTATAATTCTTTTAACATAAATTGAAATTCCCTTTTTCTATTTGCAAGTTCATTTGCGTCTTTTTCTGAATTGGTCTCTCCCTTTCTTCTTTCTGAATTTATCTTTCTTTTTATTTTTGTATTTGTCTCTCTCTCTCTTGCTTTCAATTTCCTGAATTTGCATTTTCATTTCCATTTCTTTTTCTTTTTTTCTTCTTCAAATTGAAGCTCAAGTTTACTTAAGTTCATTTCATTGTTGTATTTTAATTTCAATTCCATACTTTGCAGGTAAGCGTCAAATGAAGACTTACTAATCAAATCCAAAGCACTTTTATTGAAAACATTCTTTTCTACCAAATATTGAACCAAAATATTTTGTTTCTTGTTTTAACAAAGATGGCTTTGCCTCCGAAGGATCATACTGTCTGTCAAGTTTGAACAATTCATCATTTGCCAAGGATTCTACCAGTTCCTGGCTACAATTTAAAATAAAGTTTTCCACTTTAGACGACATTGTGAAAGCTTGTTGGTTTCACTATGTCCAAATCAAAAGATCAGGGACTAAACAAATTCTGAAATAAAATGAATTTAAATTTCAAAACAATTTCAATTTGAATGAAAACCATATCTTGGACGAGCAACTAATACTTGTTATGACTTTATGATCACAAACTAAGCAACATAAAGACCAAAAAACCAACAAGTTTTATAAAACTTAACAAAGGTTTTAATTATAAAAGTTATAAATGAAATTCTGAGAAGAACATACATTATTAAGATGTAAATAATCCTGACAAAGTTCCAAGAAAGTCCAAATTGAATGAAACGTTTTGTATAAATTTCAAAACCGGAAATGTCAATGTATTTGTCAGCCAAGAATCATGACGTTTTAAAAATGGCGTTGTCCAGACTTTTTCGAATAATTCATAACAGTTCGAGAATTATATTTAATCCAAATCATGAGCGCTTACTATTTGCACTGAACAGTTGAAACATACGTGTTTCCTTTCGAATAATATCTAAGTACAACATAAATGCATGTGCAGACTTACAACAGGAACACAATAAATGAAAATGACTGCCAAATTGGAATTAATCTGATTACTCTGTTCTCCACTTATGTACGCCTAATATTTTTATTTTTATTTAACAATATACCCTACCTGACATATCACAGTACTCATTTTGTGTAGAAATTGACTATTCATGTGACCTAGCCCAACCAATGGAAGTTATTGAATTCTTCTAGAAACGTCGAATCCCCATCAGCCAATATCAAAAGTCGCCGTTAATTCTTATTATGAACATTATTATTAATAATTGCCAAAACATACGCAGGCATCTATTTATATATCATATGTAATATTATCTTCTTAACAGGCTCAGGTCAGGTAGGCAAAACTAATTAAATATAATCCATACAATTTGTAGCCTTGACAAAAAATTATAAAATTAGATAAAATCATATACCAGGTGTTACAAAATATTGGTTCTCGTGGGTCGGTGGTTCTTTCTGGGGTTTTCCCGGGTTCTTCCTCCACCATTAATACTGGCCGCCATATATAGCCTATCGTGTGCTGAAAAATGGCGTTAAACCCCACAACAACAACAACAACAACAAAATATTGGTATACATAACAGTAGGTAAATACAGCAAAAATACATATTTTGAGCTAAATAAGAGCATTCGGAGCTTTTAAAGAAAGACATTTCAATTAGGAATCCATGCCAGATTCCATTACTGTGTATGTACTGTTTGTAAATTATCTTTTGACTCTGAATTGAAGCATTAGTGACAAAGAGTAAAAGGTTAAAATTCGTCACGAATATAAATATGTTTAAGTTATTGACAGGCTCTTGAAATACATTTTGTCACATGACTGTTATGTAATCTTGATTGCTAAAGCCATATAATATCAGCCCGATATCAAATCTTGTAATAACATCTCATGACATGGCACGTAATGTTACGATGTCAGATAAAATACATGCATAACGTCTGGAGTATTCGAACGCCTTTCAGTGTCTGTTAATTACAATGTAGTGCAGTATATTGAATAAATCATTACGTTTCATCAGCTGTTAATTATAGGTGTATATTTGTGTCATTTTAAACGCAATGTATGAAACTTTATATATAATTTTAAATGTTCCTTCTCGTCAAAATTCACACAATTTAGAAATTATTCAGCTAATTTTATCGATGACATTTTGAAGGAGTAATCATAAAGGACTAAATCACACACATCATTTCTTAATAATTTCATTATATTAAGTGGGTGTTTTCATATAAAATCTACAATTGTTTAGTTTCAATGTCAGCAATGCTTCTACCATCTATTCTAATTCTGTTTGCCTGAGACAAGTCAGATGCCAGAATGTCTATGCAGAAAACGATCAAAAGTCTGATAAACTACGAGAGATTAATCGAAAACTCCCATTATTAATAGTAATAATAGTTTGTCAAATGATATCGTATACTGTTTAAACGAAACGCCATGTAACTGCTGAATCAAGGACTCGTGTAATAATTAAAAAACATTTACATCCTACTACCAGCGGAGACTTCATATTGGGCAACATATATGAAAGTGTATCTTATACTTTGTCTGCAGTTTTCAATATTTCCATCCGTAACTAAAATTATATGACCACAACTGGAAGAGAGTTGTTAAACGTGTATATATATATATATATATATATATATATATATATATATATATATATATATATATATATATATATATATATATATATATATATATATGTATGTATATATACTTGAGTGTGTGTGTGTGTGTGTTGTTGTTGTTGTAGAGTTTAACGCCATTTTTCAGCACACGATAGGCTATACATGGCGGCCAGTGTTAACGGTGGAGGAAGAACCCGGGAGAACGCCGGAAAGAACCACCGACCCACGAGAAGCGACTGGCAAGCTTTCTCACATACCCACATAGGCCGAATCCGAGACTCGAACCCACGAAGACAGAGGTGAGATGGCAGTGATCCGTAACGGAGAGCCCTTTAGACCATTCGGCCACTCGGTGCCCATATATATATATATATATATATATATATATATATATATATATATATATATATATATATATATATTCTTTGCATGCATTGATTTTAATTAAATAGGAACTGTCTATGGTAAATTAAGACACACACATACATACATACATACATACATACATACATACATATATATATATATATATATATATATATATATATATATATATATATATATATATATATATATATATATATATATATATTCGTTATTTTTTCATAGACAGTTCCTATGTAATTAAAATAAATACATACAAAGAAGTAGATGTAGTTGTATGCTTTTCAGTCAATCCCACTCCCATTCCTAATCCAACCCATTGTTTCCACTGTTAAACGTACGATTTTTGTATTAAGTTATAACATCTAATACAGTGAAAATAATTTTGAGAAAACCTGATATTGCGTAATACCAGTTACAGCTTTAAGTCTGTCTCTTTTATAATACAGTTTTCTGGCATCGCTGATGACAATAAAGAGTCTAAAATACGAATAAAACATGGGTAAATTAACGAAACGATGCAACTGTATTTACATAAATTAATTTTGATATCTATGACAGTTGTTATCTACCTTAATGTGAAGACCTGAGAGTGAGGTAATACTCATTGAGCCCGTACATTTAATATTAAAGGGCGGAGATCCATTTGGGAAGTGTGTTTTCATAACTCCCTATATTACAGCATCAAAATCTCATATGAGATTATGAGGTTGGTCATTTGCATAATACTACCATGACCAACAACATATTTTCTCCTAAATTCCTATTTGTAGACTGATATTTGACCATTTTACTGACAAATATAAACTTATTGGTTTATATGGATATAACAAATTAATGAGTCGATAATTCTAATCCATTCCATAAGTCACTGACTTGTTATTTGGAAGGTAGCGGTTGATGACAACAACACATTGATATGTTTTATGTTTGTTTCGGTTTTAAAGATAGAATAACAGGAAACCTTATCAAACTATGACGCCAAATATCTCATGGAGTGCGGTCTAGCTAACAATACTTTTTAAATCGCACTTTCTGGAGACGATCTTCTTAAATCTTAAATTGACTTTGTTGCATTTTGTTGTTTATCAATGAAAGTGACATTGTTGTCCATGTTATCCTATACTACCTACGGTTTTCGTATTTTCTTGATTATCTTAAAGACTCAAGTTTTATATTTGCATTATTCCGAGGGAGAGGTTTTAATTTAATTAATCGATTTAGTAGTTGTGTGAATGAAGATTCTTTAAACATGTTTAATTTGCCCCTTTTCCCGAGGGTAAAGTAAACTGAATTCAATTGTTTCCTCAACTTGACGTAAAGTATGTAAAGTTGGCATTAGAAACGTTTTCTATTGGAACGTAGTTCTATTACCTTTAGTTGATCAACTGTGAAATATTTCTTCAACAATAACCGAAAGCTTAGGTAATACCTACAAGTAAGTATTTATATTTCTTTAAACAGGACTAAAGCTTCACAGAGGAAAGTTTTAGCAAATTTTGGTGCGAAGTTTCACCCAAAATTTCCATCACAGAGACGGGACACGGACAGAAATTGCGGGAAAGGAACCTGGCCGTCAACAGCAGGCGGGATGTATAATGACTCTCCTGGAATTGATGTTCTAGTAGATTGGAAAGAAAAGGCGAGAGAATTGTTTTGTACACAAATAAATTTCATAATTTTACCAAAATAGCATTCAATTCATTCTCGACATAAATACGTATGGTCTTATTAGTGAAGTTTGCATCAATGGAGATGACATTTATGTATCTAGCACATTCAGACTCTGTCATTAGACTATAATTTAAATGATGCATGTACCTTATGGTGTTTCAATGAGTGGGTAAAAAGATATATAAGAAGTTAATTACTGTAGTCTCCATGCATTTAGGGAGATAGTAAGTAACATGGCAACCACAATTTGAATAATGTTCCATTTCTATGAGTTCATATAAATTTTTTAAAGTCTGTGTAACGTAAACTTATTTGCTACAAGAAGGAAATGTATGCAAAACCCAATCCTGACGCATCATTTTGTAATTTAAGTCAAAGAACCAAAATAGCAAGCGACATGACTGCACAACTTGAACTCTTTGAGAGGCAGTTGTCGACTAATTTAAATCTAATTTTTGCGTCTAGGTACCTTGTCCGGTTAGTGGGTACGTGATGAGAACCTGCACACCAGATGAGGTTTTGATCATACCTACAGGAGACCAATTTAAAGGTTACGAAGTCCTGATTCGAAATATCAATCCAAGCAGTGACATACCTTTTGACCAGGGGAAAGTAATGAATGCTGGAGAGGGCTTAGGATCTGGAAGAGGAAAGGGTATATGTGATGATAGTTATATTCATGTGGCGATTCGTCAGCGAGAGGGATCAGAAAAGTCGTGTTCTTACATCGATCCTTCATCGTTTGTTGACAATCCCAAGCCTTTTCCAAAATGGGAACAGGAGTGCAAAGAATTTACCTTTAAACACATTGGGGAAATCATTGAAGCAGGCTTGAGCGGAAAGGGATTTGCAGATCTGTTCGGAAAACTGATAAAAAGGGCCGTTGCTTGGGCTGCAGCTGAAATAATAGATAAAATATCCACAGCCTTTCCCGAAAGCCCGTTTGTACAAATGGCTGGAAAATTTAGTCTTGGATATTTATCCAAGTACAACAAAATGATAGCAAAAGTTTTCTTGAAAAACAGTAAGCATCAGTCATCAGGGACAGACTTAAACACTGCTTGTGGGCAACAGTCAACGACACAGTCTTCGCAAACAAAATCTGTGCCTACACCGTCCGGGTAGGTCTATATCCTTTCCTAAGTCATAACTTACATCTCTCCCATTCCTGTTTCTCCCTTGTCTGGTTCTCATTTCTGTACTTGTCATGACATCATCATAAATAATATAGACAGATAACGCACGTATCTCCTAATGTTTGTGAATTTAAGTATAATTGAATATTAAATTTTCTTTTAGTGATGAGTCGGATGACCCATCTGTATCCAAGAAAACCATGTCGCAAACATACGAAGCGTTGGAAATGGACCCAACCAATGGTAAAAATCGACTTCAAGCAATACAGTCTGCTATACAAAACCTACAAAAAGCAGCGTCAGAGCTTCCTTTGGAAAACATGGCTGCGATGCCTTTCGTACGTTACGGTCAGATATTGACCCGGCTTGATGTCCCATCTAGAGGTGGCAAGCAATCTATGCCCACCATGTTTCAAATGCTACTGTGGAAGGGTAAGTGCTTTCTCGTCATGCCTATAAACAAATAGTATGTTACGAAAACATTTGATAAAGAAAGGTAATACTTAAAACTCAAATCCGCTTTAACTAAGAACTATCTGTACATGTCCATTGCATATATGGTAAATGATATTTGAAACGATGGGTACCATCATGATTAATACAAGTACATGCTATAGAAGGTTTAATATTATAAGGAATTCCCTTTATCGGGTTAACTATTTTTTGAGCCTTTGTATCGACAAATTATATACAATTAATTGAGATTATATATGTGACTTTTATTCTTGAGAATCAAACTTCTTGGTGTCCTCTTATTAAGTCTGCCATGTACTTTGTGTCAGATATCATAATGTATGGATTCATTTCAGCTATACTACTTATCTCCATGCATTAAAACTAAAGAAGCTTCATTTATTCTTTATTCAGCATGTCCTACCTTTGAAAACGGACTGGTTCAAGGATACGGTCATATTTGCATTCCTCGTGAAGGATGCACGGGACTCAATTGCTCCATTAGCATCCCCAGTGGTATAACCACCTTAAAACTGCCTGTTACGGTTAAGTTTGATTTAGAGGCAATGATGTTTAGAATTGATGTGAAGAACGAATCGATCAACATTCCTATTGCTGGTAAGATACCTACTGATTGCCACCGATATAAAGATGTAGTGAGGAAGGTTGTTTCACGGAATAGAAATATTAAAATAAGTACAATGATAAAAGTGTCAGACAGACATGACGGTGGTGTGTACAAATCAATAAACAACGATAAGCATACTAATTTTTAATCAGTTGTGATCTGTCTCAAGCGCCTAATTAACAAAATCAAAATGATATTTAATTGTACTCCTTTTGGAATGAACTGATTGTTTAGATGTTACAAACAGTAAAGTAATTCCTATTTCCTTGAAGAATATAATACCTTATTCATGCTTATGACATCCGTCGAGGGAGCCGAGGTAGCTCAGTTGGTAGAATGTTGGACTCATAATTTAAGTGTCGAGGTATGACACCCGCCTATGCCAGATCGGATGAGCTAAACCCGTGCGTCTTTAGGATAAGATTATTTCCCCTTTTCTCGTCAGTCACGATTGAGCCGATATAGTGGTGAAACAGCCGTTAAAACCAGAAAAGAAAATCAAAGCATTCATCAGCCTTAAGATAGTATGTGTCAAATAACTAACTAACAGTGCCAATGAACGTGCGTACCAATTTTTCGATATAAAAAGAAATTTGTAACTGCTTTGTAACTTAAAATCACGATCCTGATATCGTATCTTTCCTCCTCTGTATTCCCTACAGTTTATTTAAATTAATTGACGCTTTTCGTAAGTTCAGTAGTAAATACAATAACTGCATATCTTTAGTGAAAGTCTGTTGAAGGCGTAAAACATATATTTAAGCGATTCTTTCAAGATAAGTTTGTGTTTTGTTCATCTGTTTATGTTTTATATTCAGTTTTGTATATACAGATGTAAGCATAATATTAATAAACTATCTTTTCCTGGTTTTTATTTTCGTGTGTGATATTAATTTCATTTCAACTTTCTTATCGTAACATTAATATAAGAGCTACATATTTCCGGTTAGTTGGATACTCAATTAACCTGTCAATTTTTTGCAGGAAATCCCGTAAACATCCATTTGAGGCAGACAATTTTAGCGGGATATACAGCAATACTTGTATCTCAAGCTACGAACATAACTATAGATCTTGGTCATGCTTATCAGTTAACACAGACCATGCACCTATGCGACGCGGAATTGACCTGCTTGCAAAATGTTGACATATTTCATGATCTTACATTCTTTCAACATCGTGGACGAATTGAAAGATCGGCTGATGGTAATGAAATTAAATGTTTGTTGTAAAAAAAGAAAGATCTAGCCAACCTAAATATTTATCAGCTAAAGAAACATATTACATTTATCATAGTTGCGAAATAATGTACATTACGTATATAAGACACGCCATATGAAGCCACAAAAATATAGGTAAAATTGAAAATTGTGACGTAAAGTTTACTTCTACAAATGAAATATACTAAGAATCCAGGCTGAATTGTTATCCAAAAGTTTTTCAATAAAATATAATTTTCAACACGTTTCATACATAGATGCATACTTGCATACATATACACATGCATATCTTTTTGCCTATCTCTTTATCTCGTTCCGTCAAAAAAGTCGTCTATTTGACATAAAAGGGCAATATAAAATGCCATTTATTGCAGGTGAATGTTCAGTTTCCTTTGGTGCAAACTTTGATGGCCATGGAAAAGTCAGCGCTGGGTTAGATATCAATAGTAATGGACAAATCGTTGGTGGAGGAATAAACACAGAAATTAATGTTGGCGACAATGGAAAAATAACAGGAGGTTTTCACGGCAACACAGATGGCACGTGGCACACAGATCTTGGCACAGAATTAGACGTAGGAGACGGTACAACAGTGAAAGGATCAGTTGGAGTCGACGTTAATAAAGATGGGAAAGTATCTTACGGTGTTGGTGTAGAGGCACAGTTTGGAGATAAAGGTAGTATCGGTGGTTTTGTCAGAGGCAATTCAGATGGCGAATTAACAGCTGGTATGCAAGGATCTGTGAAAATAGGAAACGACACTCTTAAAGGTGGAGGCTGGATTCAACACGACAGAAACGGAACTCAGGGTGGAGGTATGGCGTCTGTAGACCTTAATGGCAAGGGATCCATATCTGCTTCAGTCAATGCTAGTTCTGATGGGACAATCAATGCAGGGATGGGAGGAGAAATGAGGATTGGTAATACCTCTATACAAGCAGAAGGTCACGTTCATCACGATAAGAATGGTACAAGCGGAGGAATCTCTGTTGGGGCTCAGTTTGGAAATGATGGTCAGTTAAAGACATCATTAGAGGGAAATTCTAACGGTGAAATCATGGGCGGATTAGAAGGAGACATGAAATTAGGAAATGGCACATCTGTACATGGCAATTTATACGTGCATCATGACAAAAATGGAACAAGTGGCGGAGGATTGCTATCTGGAAACTTTGGAAAAGATGGACATTTCCAGGCCTCTGTCAATAGAAGCAGCAGTGGTGCAATTGACGCTGGTTTAGGAGGTCAATTGAACATAGGAAATACTAGCATCGACGGCGAAGCTCACATACATCATGACCAGAATGGAACTAGTGGCGGTGGATCTCTATCCGCGCAGTTCGGAAACAACAATAGTCTTGCTGCATCTGTTGAAGGTAACTCTGACGGCACAGTCAAAGGGCAGGTTGAAGGTACAGTGCACGTGGGAAATGGCACTTTTCATGGAGCTGGATACGTTCAGCATGACCGTAACGGAACAAGTGGTGGAGGCATGTTATCTGGAGACTTCGGTAAAAATGGACATTTCCAGGCCTCTGTCAATAGAAGCAACAGTGGTGCAATTGATGCTGGTTTAGGTGGTCAATTGAACATGGGCAATACTAGTATCGATGGCGAAGTACACGTACATCATGACCAGAATGGAACTAGTGGCGGTGGATCTTTATCCGCCCAATTCGGAAACAACAACAGTCTTGCTGCATCTGTTGAAGGTAACTCTGACGGTACAGTCAAAGGGCAGGTTGAAGGTACAGTGCACCTGGGAAATAACACTTTTCATGGAGCTGGATACGTTCAACATGACCGTAACGGAACAAGCGGCGGAGGCATGTTATCTGGAGACTTTGGTAAAAATGGACATTTCCAGGCTTCTGTCAATAGAAGCAACACTGGCGCAATTGATGCTGGTTTAGGCGGTCAATTGAATATAGGAAATACTAGCATCGACGGCGAAGCGCACATACATCATGACCAGAATGGAACTAGTGGCGGTGGATCTGTATCCGCCCAGTTCGGAAACAACAATAGTCTTGCTGCATCTGTTGAAGGTAACTCTGACGGCACAGTCAAAGGGCAGGTTGAAGGTACAGTGCACCTGGGAAATGACACTTTTCATGGAGCTGGATACGTTCAACACGACAGTAACGGAACAAGCGGCGGAGGCATGTTATCTGGAGACTTTGGTAAAAATGGACATTTCCAGGCTTCTGTCAATAGAAGCAACACTGGCGCAATTGATGCTGGTCTAGGCGGTCAATTGAACATAGGAAATACTAGCATCGAAGGCGAAGCGCAAATACATCATGACCAGAATGGAACTAGTGGCGGTGGATCTCTATCCACCCAGTTCGGAAACAACAATAGTCTTGCTGCATCTGTTGAAGGTAACTCTGACGGCACAGTCAAAGGGCAGGTTGAAGGTACAGTGCACCTGGGAAGTGACACTTTTCATGGAGCTGGATACGTTCAACACGACAGTAACGGAACAAGCGGCGGAGGCATGTTATCTGGAGACTTTGGTAAAAATGGACATTTCCAGGCTTCTGTCAATAGAAGCGACACTGGCGCAATTGATGCTGGGTTAGGCGGTCAATTGAACATAGGAAATACTAGCATCGACGGCGAAGCGCAAATACATCATGACCAGAATGGAACTAGTGGCGGTGGATCTCTATCCGCGCAGTTCGGAAACAACAATAGTCTTGCTGCATCTGTTGAAGGTAACTCTGACGGCACAGTCAAAGGGCAGGTTGAAGGTACAGTGCACCTGGGAAATGACACTTTTCATGGAGCTGGATACGTTCAACACGACAGTAACGGAACAAGCGGCGGAGGCATGCTATCTGGAGACTTTGGTAAAAATGGACATTTCCAGGCTTCCGTCAATAAAAGCAACAGTGATGCAATTCACGCTGGTTTAGGCGGTCAGTTGAACATAGGAAATACTAGCATCGACGGCGAAGCGCACATACATCATGACCAGAATGGAACCAGTGGCGGTGGATCTCTATCCGCCCAATTTGGAAACAACAATAGTCTTGCTGCATCTGTTGAAGGTAACTCTGACGGCACAGTCAAAGGGCAGTTTGAAGGGACAGTGCACGTGGAAAATGACACTTTTCATGGAGCTGGATACGTTCAACACAGCGAAAATGGCACAAGTGGATGGATCGGTACTATTGAGAATGACAAACACGCACGTGTGATACACGATAACAATACACGCAACAATGTAACAACTCTTTTAGATGGATCCAAAAGTAGAGATGAGCCAAATTTTGGTCCAAAAGTTAACAACGTCACTGACGATAGCAAAACATTTGGGCACAACATACGAAAAAGAACCTCAGAAAAATGTTCTTTTGACATGACAGGAAATTTTGATGCCAGCGGGAATTTCAAGGGTTTGGGAGTAGGCGCTACGATTCCCGGATTTGGAAAGGTTGGAGCCAACATTAATTTTCAAGATGGCCAAGTTGTTGGAGACATAAGTAAGTGATATGTATTTTATCTGTTTGAGTTCGTTTTAGCCAAACGTTGAAGATATGGAGAGCGAATATATGTCATGTATTTATCAGTAAATGTATTCAGTAGTTATCAACAGGACCCAAATATTTGTTTAATAGTAGCAAATTGATACATCGATGGAATGAAAATGATGCAAAGAACATCCAATATTTGCAATGAATACAGCTTTGGTTGAATACCATTTTGTTAAGGTGTCAGCTGCTTTTCAGATAATGATTATAATGTAAACTTCATCAACCATATCATTCCTAACTGTTAAAATTGTTAATCTTTCAATTAATGTAGCCGTTGTTCTGGATTTCAACTGGACATATCTTTACTGATTTACGTTTTCAGATTCAAATTTATAATTAAAATTATGCTAGTATCTAATTAATTTAATGCATATATTTTGACTTTAAAGCAATTGGCGATTTTACAATACCAATTCCAAACGCTGACAATCTCAACCTTGAGCAATTTAGACTAATGTCTGCAGAATACAATTCGGATGAAGATGAGACATCAAAGATACAAAATGATATGAACGACGGAATCCGACACAAGGTATGTTGATGTCAGTTTTGTTTGCATATTCTATCTCAGCAATTAGGTACCATAGGTAATGTTACCTGTACTATTATATTTAGTAGAATCATTCGGTTTGGTTGCCTGTATTTGATACAAACAAAAAACAAAAAAAAAAAAAAAACGGAGAACATCTTCTACTGAATGTGGCTATCAAATACATTCGCGTTTCTTTAAATAGAAAATAGGCAACAGCGAAATTCAGTATATTGCAAACTGTGATAAATTTTAGTATATATATTCAGCGATACCAGTGCTTAATTGATTGATTATTTATTTTTGTATAACTCAATCTGCCCCCCCCCCCCCCATGCATCGTACAGTATATTTGTTTCAGTGGAAGTTGTAAAATATTCATTCCTATTCATGATTATATGTATACATCATCTATTTACATCTGGATCTTTATTGTCTGAAAAAGATTTTTTGATGTAACGTATTTTAATACATAATTCGTAAACTTGTATTATATAACGATATTTAGAATATTATATCGTTCATTTCTTTATGCTAATCTTAGCAAAACAAATAACAATATTCACCGAGAAGTAAATTCAAGGCAGGTTGGCGATGAAATCTTATACCAAACATGAACCACAACGAATGAGTTCGTGTAGATGATTTCAGATTTATGTGAGTAATTTGAAGCTAAACACAAACTCAATCTGCATTTAAAATTCATTTGATGAAGACAAACATTCATGAAGACATTTTAGAACATTTTGTTTTATTTGGTAATTGTCTTTATTAATAATGATCCATGAAAGTAAAATAACATTTTTTATCTAACATTCTTCTTAAACTCAAAGTCCATCACACTGCATATAAATACTGTAATGCTATCCAACTGAATAAATTTGCTTTGTTTCGCTGTCACAGACTTGTTCACGTGGATATACTAGAAGTTCATGTTATGACGCCTGAAGAGGTCTTTTCTCTTGTTCAATGTTTTTAGCATTGACATCCTCTTTGGGAGACCTGTACAGTTAATTTATTAAATTAAGACCATTACTCGGTACCTTCGTTATAAACATTCCTTTTGCTGGCGTCACTGAGTCATTTCCTTAGTGTTAGATCGTATGATCTTTTAAGCCAACATCATTTCAGCTCGTCACGGTGGAGAAATCTGTTACTGTCGGATTGACGGTTGATACTTATGAGGAAGATGCACCTGCAAGAGATAAAAAGGATGGAGTTGAATACAAGGATAGGCATATCGACATTACTATTTTCCAGATAGGGTGGACATTCGGAGTGGGACCAATTGGCCTCCGTCTAGGTAACACATTTAGGGTTTCTGAAATAGAAGCATGTGTTGGCTCTTGATGTGAATTGCCAAGCTACGGAACTTTATCCTTTTTTATCATAGTCGCTGTAAAGTATAATGTGTATTGATAATTATTGTTTTAAGAGACACAGGATGCACGAACTTGAGATGCAAAATCTTTAACATTTTTTTAACCATAGTGTTACATGTTTAGGCTTTAATAAACAGTAACACAGAAAGAGTGCAAACAACAAGCTTTTTAAAATTTAAAAAATAATTTTTTTTCCCTGGAAAAATTCTGTAAAAATGAAAAAAGGAGAAGAACTTACGGTTTCAAGAATCAAATCCAAAAATAATCCAAGAATAATCCACAAATTAAATTGCAAAAGTCCTAATAATATATGTTCCAATAATTTCAAGTTCGAATCCTGATGGAAAATCCAAGATCGATGACGATGACGTATGCTGTAGTCTGTACTGCTTTGTATTTTATATTTCCTTGTAGAAATACAAACAATGACACGCCGGTGTTGGAAATCCAAATTAAATTTGTAAGCAATGTCTTTTCAAAAATTTCTGTGTAAGCACTGCTCAAAATATTTCCATGGAAAAAAGAATTAATCCTTTTGAAATCCAACTGATCTGAAGAAAATATTAACTCAAAATCTGGCCACAACAAAATAACTTGACATCAGTGTAAAAAGCCCAAAACTGAGAAATCTCTCTCTAAGCATTTCTATTAAAACTAACAAATGCGCAGTAATGGAAAAACCGGAATTGCAAAATCGGAGGGTGGGTGGGTAGGGGCACGTGATGGTGTTTATCTAACGTATACCAAAAATGACACTGACGAAAACCAATCATTTTAAAATAAAATAGAACTTGTTTACGAAGGTTGCTAAAAATTCTGAATCAAGGTCAGGAATTAGATCAACACCTGGTGTTTACAAAAAGAATGATTTAGGTCAACCGATTTTCTGGATAATTATCATCTCCGGTGAATAAATTTACATTATAATAGCATATGAAATGATTAAACATTTAAAACTGACAAACAATTAAATTAAAATAAATATGAATTAAATCAGATATATGGAACACTAATTCTGCGATATTCATAATATAGACTTGCTCACAAACCATGTGTGATAAAAGATCTTAACACAAGTATATGGTCTTCGTGCAATACGAACTATATAAACGCATATACCGGTATTGGTTGAAATTCCCCTGTAATAATTTAAAAACTTCTCAGCTTTTTATTTGGTTATAAACCATGGCGCCGATGAAGACCACCTGGTCGGAAGGTCTGTCGGTTAGGCAATTTAATAAAAAACAATGCATCAATTGTATTCTGTGTGATTCAATCGAACTTACAGAATAATTTTTACACTAAAAACGCACTTGAGTTTAGTTTCACATCTGAAATTGTCATTACCATTTACATTAATTTTAAGGAAATTTATCTTAGGTGCATAAACAAACGTGATTTGATCTGACTTTCATGGCTGTATTCATTTGCACAGAGGAAAGGTTAATAAAGCATATTCACACCTTATTGACACGTCAATACGTTTGAGAACATTTAGCTGCATATTCGTATCGTATTCATGTGATTAACATTAAACTTTAATTACAGTAAAGCGAGAATTGTATCTTCATACGTACCAGCAAGGACAACTGGCTTGATTTATTGTGTGTCCATTTCTTTCGAAAGAAATCTACAGTCAAGCTCAAATAGAAAAAATGTAAACAGGTGGCTTAGATATCCAAGTGAAAATGCAAACTAATTACATCATATGGTGTATATTGTCACGGTATGGTAGAGTTGGCATTTGTTACATGCGATATGCTGCAGTTCCACAACCTAGACATATAGTCCCTTGTTCTGAATAAAAACGTTGATTGCAAAAGAAAGAAGCACAATAACTAGTTACCTAACCTTTAAAAGAGAAGACAGAAAGTGTTGGATATTAATTACGACTAATTATAAAATAAATTATTAGAAATTACATAATATTTTTTGGCAAAATCAGGTGTTTGCCAATCAATGCGAATATAATCTAAAAGAGACAACTGAAGGGTAAATATATCTAATTCCTTTTCTTAAATATGTTCATCTTCTGGCTATTCAGTTATTGACTTTTATAAAGGAATATAGACAATAATAAGGGAAATGGAGAATCAACATGCGTAAGGTTAGTAATCTATTGTAGTTCAGCGTGTTCTTCTTTTGTATATTCCAGAGACATACGGTAATCTATTGCATATTATTGACAGATTGAAATAAGATTTATACGTCATACCCTTCTTTTAGCAAACTTTATAACATCTGCAGGCAGAAAGATTAGTAACGGTTTAAAGAGATGCATACTTTTCATTTTTGGCAACTATAGACTTTGGAGCGGGAGGAGCCATTGGCATGTCGATGTGGTCTGATGTTAGGGCAAATAGTGGATCAGCCGCTGTAAGTTTACGTCCTAAATTTATACCCATTTATCTGTCTACTTATCTACGTAATATCTACGTGTTAATTTTTTTTGAGATAAAGAGAAAGAATTAGTAAGAGAATAATATATGTAGATGTAGATTTACATATTTATAGAAATGTTCAAGATGATGACTGTTACGATAAATATGTCATGCAATTTAGATATATAAAGATGCGATATTTTATAGTTTCTAGGTTTGCTAAAACGTTTGTTTGCATAGTTCCTTGAAAGCAATTTTCTAACTTTATTCTCCATAAAGATATAACAAATACAATTAGGAAATAATTCCTCCATATTTGGAAGTAAAGTATGTTTTATCTAATTATTCACTTTTGTAGTTTTCCATCGGTCCTTGGGTGTCCGGCATGGTATGGGGAGGTATCACCCTCGACCTGGGAATTGCTAGTGGGGGACTAAAACTAATTGGTTATATTCTCAAGACCAAATTTCCTGTTACCGAAGAAACACAGCAAGGAAAACATCCAGTGACGGTCGTGTACGTTGCATTTTGATTTGTACATTAATTTATATTGTAAACATATGTTGATGTTATTATATAGCAATAAAATGAAAATACCCCAGTAGTGATGACCACTAGATATTTATTGTTATCGGTATAGCACATCCTTCACTTCATTTCTGGACAAGTTTCTTTAAGTCATTTGCATAAAATGTCAAAGAGCTTTGGAACTTAAATCTATTTGTGTACATCTTAAACATTTTCATGATTTTGTTGTCTAGTCTAAAATCAAACAGCTTATGTGACTGGAACATATGTATTCTTTGGGTTATTTTTTACGTCTCAAAATCGCTAGTCATATAACTGGCAGCCACAATTCGCATTATGTATTTAGAGCCGAGCCACCAACCATGATTCACCAAAATGTCTGGTATTCTTTCACTCATCTCATACTACCGAGATGAAGTGTGCCAGATCGTTATTTATTACCTAAATTTCTAAAACTCACATCTATTTCTCGTATTCGACGTGAAATAAATATCTTACTTTCATCAATGATGCGGTGTGCAAATTGAAGATTTCAGTCTTATATTGATATGTCTATTCCAATGACAAATGTAAGATATATATCGGAAAGCTTGTTACAACAACCGCACATACTATTTCACGTGAAATAATATACCCTGAACTGTTTGTTATCATTTGCGACACTTGTACGTATTTCACAATCTTTATTTTCTTTTGTAAATTCAGAATGAAAATTGATCTGGAGTTAACGCCTATTGAACTGAGTTTGAGAGGGTGGGCAAAAGTATTTGGAGCAAAAGTTTTTGACAAGCGTCTGTGGTCGTGGGCCTGTGAACCAATCACATGGAATATCCTGACGAAGAAATTTGTGGACAATGACCAAGACGCACCACAATTCATAAATGGTGGATTTTGTGGCAATACGACGAGGTTAAAACGTTCTGTCGACGAATGCTCAGTGAAACAATTAATCGACCGTCATCCCACAGATCCGGCATTCCAAATCGAGGTTTATACAAATGATGAAAACAGTGTTGTTACACAGTTTTATGGAATTGGTACATATCCTGGCGGTACTGACGTTGTCAGCTGGACAGAGTTCAGAGGATCAACGCAGGTTGTTCCTATGCAACTGCCAAACGGTATTCCGTTGTATTTTACAATAAAAGCAGAAAATAGTCAGGGTTTAAAATCGTACCTAAAATGCAAACTTGACACTTACGATACCACTCTTCCTGGTGGTCGGGTGGAAGCCAGTCATCCGTTTACAAGTCTTCCAAACCAAATTGCCGGAACTGTAATAATGATCGAGGATTCTCCTGTGATAGAGGCATACCATGCTTTAGGTTACAGTCCCGGAGAATACGGAACGCAAGTTACTTCGTGGCAAACTTTAAACCTGGGAAATTCAGCCCTTCAGAAAAATATGAACTCGGACTTAAAATACTTCTCTAATCCAAGGGATGGAAGGTTGTCCACACCACCAGTGAAAGTCATTCAAATAAGGCAAGTGGAGGGCTGTGCGAGTCAGTGTAAACAATATGGACCAAAATGCATGTCTTTTGATTTTGAGGAGACATCCGAATCATGTAACTTCCACGACTCAATTGAAGGTGGACAAATCAAGCTTCATATCGATGGGAGATACAAGAACTACGAACGTCTCGATGTCGGATACACTGCATATGTTTCCTACAATAACATACATATTCAACATGGAGCAATGTATTACATAAATGCATTCATAAAGAATTCATTGCACTATGTATCCGTTTTGCATTCGGGAGGTACGATGGCGGACTTCACTCCTCCTGAACCTGGAAATGTTGGGCGACCTGTAAAAGATGCTATGGAGGTAATGGGATGTAATGCATCTGTGATCCAGAGATGCGAGCAAGTAACATGGCTACCAAATCATAGGTAAGCTATAGAAGCGCGCTTATGTGCTGATGCTCCATACTCATGTTGTTCCCAATGAATATAATGAATGTTTGCTTGTGTAAGACCATTACGCTGGTTACTTTCTTTTGTTTAGTTTTTTTTTTATATTATCAAAAACATTTTGTTTATCATTACAATTAGGCATGATTGTAAATTAAGACGAATATTTTGTTCATTAAATTAAGCTAATTTTGTCAAGTCAAATATTGTTTCTATCACAGAGCAGATTTCTGTCCCTTTAAATGCTTTATACGTTTTACTAATTTCCACAAATAACGCTATGTTATTTGCCATGGAGATTTTAATCTGACAATATCATCTGTATAACATATCCCATGGGGTAAATTATAAGAAAAAAATGTATAAATATCATAACTTTTATCGACTATGGTTTCTTATATTGCAGGAAAATAATCGATGGTTCAGATGGAACAACTCTCTTTAATGGCCACAAACCACTTCAAGAAGTGAAATATACCATCTCAAATCACTATATCTCAGGTAAAACGTGAAACATGCTAGTACGGACGAGGAATACGTAACTGATTTGCAAACAAGAGCGTCCGATTGGTCTTTACACGACCATATCGCAATTAATAGAAAATTAACACTTTCATAATCTGAAGATACACTATTAAACGAAGTAACTTGATCGATTGTAGCTTTTTATAGATGACTTTACATGACTCAAATGAATATAGTTAGAATATTTTCACTTATTTTAGTAAGGATGATTTTTGTATGGATACAATTCTTTTCAGAGCTTTTGATCAGAACGAGGGCATGTTTTAATAAAGCAGCCAAAAGCTGGTATACATAAACAAAGATCTTTAAGGAAATTTCACTCAGTAACTATGTTTCCCTCTCTAACTTAACGCATGACAATCGTTGGCGAATTAACATTGAATTATCAAAATATTTATTACGGGTATGGCGTGGTCATTTCTATCACGAGTGTGGCAAGACAACGTCATTTTCATTGCAGCAAATTGGGATGGATTTCATGACGAGGAAAGCGGTATATATGGTTTCACCTGGGCATCAGGAACAAACATATGTGGTACCAATATACTTCAATACACTGATCCCCATGCCCATCTGAGTAGTTCAAAGTTTTGGACATATTCCGGATATGCCAAGGATTTGCATTTACCCGATGGTCAGTACTACGTTACGATTCAAGCCGTCAACAATGTTGTTTCTGGCGGAGCCATGGTTACAACAGTGTGTCATTCGACGCCAGTAACAGTAGATACCACCCCACCTGTTTTCTCTGAGGTAAGCGATGTGATGTATGATGAGGATTTTGACATTTTGGCTGTGTATTATAATGTTTCTGATCCACTGTCCGGCATCCTACGTGTCGATTTCGGACTAGGAAGAACGAAACATGACGTGGAACTTCGACCCTATAGCAGGCATAACTACATGGTCAGGGACGACCCATTCCTAGTTATCGAGAACTTAGATTTGGAGCCGGGTATACCTGCATGGATTCGACTTCGAGCAGTTAATAATGGTATGTACAACACATTAGACAACGGGGTAGGTATATTGTAATAAATATATTCTTTGATAACTGTTGGACGAATGTAGAGGGGTCATTTATGACAAATTATTGGATAATGTCTTTTCACAGTTCGGCGCTACAATATTTTATAGATTACGTACTGCGTAGAATGTTATCTTAAATTACGGTACGCAATTAACTGTTTCTTCTTCAAAAAGTTACATGATGAGAATACGTGTGGTATATCCACTATCTCACAAATCCAGCCTTCCCAAACTTGCTTCAGTATCAGAAGGTGCCAAAATCGTCTGTTTGTCTCGATTGAGGTTGGACAAGATTGATATTTCTTTGGATATGTAGATTGTCGCCAAATTCCATCCATACTTCCGCTTGTGGTAGGAAATACTTTCTTTTTCACCTCGCAAAACCTACTCCACTGGTACGTTTTCAGCATTCGAGCGATTCGTGTAGCGCATACTAGAAACACCGAAAATTGTTCAAAAACTGAAATACACAATTATAGACAAAATTTCAGTACACACATACACACACACACACACACATATATATATATATATATATATATATATATATATATATATATATATATATATATATATATATATATATATATATATATATATATATATATATATATATATATATATATTTGGGGCCCCGAGTGGTCTAACGCGCTCTCCGTTACAGATCACTGACATCTCACCTCTGTCTGCGTGGGTTCGAATCTCGGATTCGGCCAATATGGGTATGTGAGAAAGCTTGCCAGTAACTTCTCGTGGGTCGATGTTTCTTTCTGGGGATTTTCCCGGGTTCCACCATTAAGACTGGCCACCATGTATAGCCTATCGTGTGCTGAAAAATGGCGTTAAGCCTTAGAAAAACAACAATATATATATATATATATATATATATATATATATATATATATATATATATATATATATATATATATATATATATATATATATATATATATGACGCTAACATCGAAGTTATGATTTGAAATTGTCCTAATATACTAAAAAGCAAATTGAAATATTGATTTTAACTATTTTAAGACCATTTATTTACCTGTTACCTTATGGTCACAAAATCAATAAATGCAGTCCAATTTGCAGCCACTGAGGTCGACCACCCCAGGATCGTTTGCGACATGGTGGAAGACAAAGCACAGAGAGGCAAGTGAGAGTGTTCGTCCAGCGGCAAGAGATGAAACATATCTCTCTCTCTCTTAATTGCATATGCTAGCTTCTACTAACTTCGTAGGCCAAACTTATCGAACTGTGACATGTATACACCTAAGTCGGAAGGTTTTGACCATGTACCAGAAATATAATATGTTCTGGGTTTTAAAATTATTCATTAATACGCTTTGGAACCTAATGTTTAAAACCTCATTGTCTTACATCTAGTACAAGACCTGTTTTCACGTTGTTACAGATACCTTCGGCAGAGCAGCAAGCATTGTCTTGTCTGACGACCCGAACTAGCCGCAGTTTCACCGCGTTGGTTAAACAACGGCTCATGCCTTCATTGCTTAAAACGACTTCCATTCATAGAAATCAGCCTTCGGATTTGAAACCTCTTTTAAGCTATGGCACGTGGCCGCATGGCTATCTACACGACACTGTACGGGCTTTGAACTAGTACCTGAAGCAAAGGAAGCCGAACACAAGAGGGGGATCTTGCTTGTGCTTGTCTCTAGAATACGGAAGGGACGATATATCAGCTCAAACACCATTGACAACCTTCAGTAGCTTATCTGCTCTATCACTTATCAGAAGTAATCCAAGACTAATTTAATATTTGGTGCATATCAGCTCACAACGTTAGGGCGTTCACCACTAATATAGCATTTTGAATGTACGCGTATCCTGGCTGACATTATCCAAGTCGTGGGATGGAAGGAGGAGACGACATTACATTTGCCTCAAAGATCTTTTATTCCAAAGACTTAAGTTTACTTGGTAAAACCTATCGCAGCATGGAAACAGTTTACTTTTCTCTGTCGTTCATTAGTTTCAAACTCTGTTTTCCCTGCACGTTAGTCCATGCGTAGCCATATGCCAAACATAACCCGTATCCGACACGAGGTTCAAAACAACTTATCCTACATCAACGGACTATAGACAAGGTTATCGCCTGGATGACGCAATATAATTCCCATCACCTTTTAACTATTCTCCTATGGTATATTTGATTGAGTAATGTATCTGAATAAGAAAGCAATTTTGTTAATAAAATATGCATAGTCGATACTAATTAACTGATCATAGTACGGACACTCCGTCTATGATGTTCGAGCAGTTACATCCCTGACAGCACATCTGCTCCAGTAATAAGTGAAATCTGGGTGAGGTTTGGCCCCAATTCCTTCACTCAGTGGAGTTCATCCTACGAACGCAGACTTCTTTAGCACTTTTAGTACTACAACACGCTTGGGAGAACTGGTTTTGCGAGGTAGTGGATATACGTTTGAGATATTATGATCGGGTAAGTATTATATAAAAAAGTTTGCTTTTCGAAACAAAATTGTTTTTATAAATTACGTTGATTCGGAAAGATGAAAAAAAAATTTTGTTATATTACTTTTGTAATGCTTACATACAGTCCTTTACAAATGATATTGATCTTTGTTAGACTTATAAATTACCTTACGTTGGCGATTGTGGTAATTCAAATTGTCCTTTCATACTTTTAGTGGAATTGTTTGGTTCTGGTCATAGCAACGAGCCAATCATGGTTGATAAAACACCCCCATTGCCCGGCAAGGTTTTGGATGGAGATGTATTGGGACAAGACCGAGAGTATCAGCATGACACGGACAAGATATGTTCCCAATGGATATATTTCTATGATCCAGAGTCTGGGATAAACCAGTAATTAACATCTATCGAACGGACACATTGAAGTTGCTCTGTATTTTAATTTGTAACTTGCTGAGATTTGCCCCATGTAGATTGCAACTCTGACACAACTTTTCTAAAGTCGTGTCAAAGAAAGTACCAACCACATATTTTCGAAAACGAGGATGCTAAAATGAGTCGCGGATCTTTATCATGACTATTCCAGACAAATTAATATTTATATGTGATTGGAAAGCACGACGTAATTGTTAAATCATACTACGATAATATATTTTGCATTTGTTCATAACGTGTTCTAACACATTGAGGAAAATAAAGAAATGTTACCACTCTATCACTTACATTTTTCCATTCCGATTCCCTTTATTCATGTCAAATACACTTTGTGGTAAAATACGTAAAACGGTTTCCTTTTGGAAGTTTTATTTACGTTTTTTTAATGCCTCGTATCATTTCAGATTTATTTGGGGAGTCGGCACTGTCCCTGGGAAAGATAATATTCTACCGTACAGAAATTTGTCCTCGACCACCAAAAGGTCATGTCATGCCGCAGAGCTGAAGCACAATGTGACATACTATTCAACTATCATCGCGTACAACGATGCTCTGAATGCGAAAAGGTGTAACAGTTCATCTAATGGAAGTCAGTATATTAGACTCTCCATCAATCAAAACTGCGTATTTCATTTCAAGCCCCTAAAACTCCCTACATGTGTCAGAGTATATCCATATGGATTTATCTAGAAAATGCCAGAAAATATTTTTGTCCTCTCTCCGGTATCACTGCTTCTTTTAAAGCTATTATTAGTAAGCTATTTGATAATATGCACCGAGTTACTGGTGCCGATCCCTGTCTATCGGTGACCATGTTTTCTAATCTCAGACATAAGTATAAAGTTTCGTTCCAAAAAGATACATAAATGTTTTCTACTGTTTGTGGTTTTGCGTTGTCTTATATAAAAAGATAGGTTTACTTGTCATAGTCTAAGTAGGATGGGTCGGTTTGGTTTAGGATTTAAGCTTAAAATATATTTGAAACATTATCTTGATTTTCCATTTTTTGCTTTTGTATGGAGGACGGTGACAAGTTTTCTTTGTTTATTTCAGTTTTGGTTGACACCACACCTCCTGAAGCAGGATCAGTCATTGATGTAGGCAACTATGAAAATACAACGACTGATATTGCATTTTCATCAGAGAGTGCTACAGTAAAGGCATCCTGGAATAATTTTTCCGATGCAGAAAGTTCTATAGCCAGCTATACTGCTGATATATACATCAACAGAGAACATGTGAAAACCTTGCACACAGGGACAGACACTAATTTATTGGATCATTCCTTGTCCCTGAAACATTTGGATAATGTGTACATCGACGTTTTGGCGCTCAATGGAGCTGATTTATCAGTGAGAGCAGTTTCCGATGGGTTTTTAGTGGATCACACACCTCCAAATGTAATTTTTCTCGAGGACTCCGTCAATGGTGAAAAATTTCAATCCGATAAGTCAAAGCTCAGTCTTAGATGGGACTTTGAGGATGCCGAATCTGGGATAGCAGAATATCGATATGTGGTGAACGAACTATACATGGGTCGTCACAGAGCTATTGTACCGAAAATTGGAAAATTTGAAACATTAATTCCTTCGGCAGCATCTCTCGTTAATCTTGATCTTCATACCCTTAACCTGTTGGATGGAGCTTTATATACAGTAAAAGTAACGGCGCTGAATAAAGCTAGGCTTTCCTCCTCTCATGAGTCGGCCGGCATTATCGTAGATACTTCACCGCCAAGTTTGAGCAAGGTGAGGTGCTAGGTAACATCTGTACGAAAGCTGGTTTTCAGGGATTGTTGTGAAATGTGATATGTCTTAGGATCAATGCATTGTCTATTGATTATCAAATTTTTGCAATTGTTGAAAACTATTTTATGGTTTTGACAAATGTTAAACCAATCAAAATCATCAAAAATCTATATATTTATTCACCAGTTATTGCTAAGCGGCCACAGTGCGGTCTTAATGCGAACTTTACATTTAAAATACAATGCAGATATAACTGATACCAAATAGGCTAGTAATTCAATTTATATACAACCAGGATAGAAAAATTCCGACTGAGATGCGATTCTATATATCCGGAACGGATAGCAGAAGAAATGTATACTCAGATAAGTATTTCGATCACAGCCAAATTATGCAAAATTGTCAAAATTGGGTTATAATGTTTCTTCTTAGATGAATTCTAGTTAAATATATAAGTTTAAAATGGCATGCCCCACAATGCATAATCGGCATGTTAAAGATATATGTGATATTTCATATATCGTCATTAGTTTTGAAAGTCACTGTTTCGAGTCTGCGTAACGTCATTTGTCTATGTAGTAATAATTATTTTATGAGTATATAATTTCGGCAATCGTTGTCTACAGGTTCACATAGGTCGGCCAATGGATGAAGAGGAGCTGGACGAATCTGGGTACGTTTTACATGCAAGTCAGTCAAGTATTACCGTGAGCTGGAGGGCATTTGACCCAGAGAGCGGAATAAAGACAGTCCTGCTGGCTATTGGAACTATCCCTGGAATCATGACAGGCACTGACGGCTTATTGACAGTCACTTCAGACGATTCTGTAGCCGAACTATCTGGATTAAATCTGCAACCTACTACTGGAAATGAAAGCATATACTACGTATCCGTCCAGGTTGTAAACAAGGCCGGTTTAAAGTCCAATGTTAACTACTCCAAGCCAATAAAAATTTTAAAAGCCAACGTGGCAGGCACAGTGTATGATGGTACCATTGAACTTGAAGACATTGACTTAAGCTCAGATGCCACAACAGTAGCTATGTCATTCAGTGGCTTTGAAAGTGAAGCTTGTAATATAATTGGCTATGAATGGGCAATTGGTTTCTTGTCTTACGGATCTGATGTTCTTCCATTCACGGACTACGGTATTGTCATGATCAATGAAACATTTGGACATGCACAGATTAATCTACAGTTGTATGAGAACCAGTTATACTTTTCCACCGTCAGAGCGCGAACAGGTCATAATTGTCACGAGCAGTATATCGTGTCTTCATCTGACGGGTTCAAAGTTGATACAACTGGACCACGAATCGATATCATTGCAGCTAATAATACATATGCTTCTGAGGCTGTTTATGACCTTTTCAAAACATCATACCAAGATCAGACAGACAGTATACAATTGACGTGGAATGTGACGGATCTGTCGGGTGTGAACGATGTAATTGTATCAGTGGGGCATCTTCCATACATTCGAGACAAATATAATGCAACAAAAACTAAGTCAAACTCTATCACACCAGGAGATGTAAAGCTTCAGCCGGGTGAATCAGTTTTCGTTAATATATTAGCTACCGATATGAGTGGACTAATGACGGAGCTTTCGTCACCAGCTATTGTGACTGACGTGTCCTCTCCTGAGATTCATGACTTTGCTTGTACTGATTACATATCAGTCTACAAAACATTGCTTACTTGTACGTGGTCAAAAGTCGAGGAATATGAAAGCTCAGTAGAGTCCATGTCGTTTGCAATTGGTACTAAGTCACTCTCTTTCGACATTGCTAACTTTACAAACATTCCTCTCGATCGATTTGGATGGACGAGAGACATGCATTCGTTTGTGGGTAGGGATAATGTTAAAGCGATATTTACAGCTTTTAGAGTGCGAAATATTCTAGGACTTATAAAAGTCTTGGAATTTAAGACAGTAGTGGACAAGACACCTCCAGTTGGCGGGGTCCTCATATTCACGACACAAATGGGTGGTACTAAAGATATACGCAGAGAATTGTGTCAGATACCTACAACCTATGTCGAAGTTAATGCAACTGAACCAAAAGATGAGGAATCTTCTATTGACAGGTACTTTTTGATTTTTATGTTTACTCAGTTTGCTGCATTGCTTCCAAATCTTACTTTCCTTGTTTAGAAATTGTACCATTCATAGACAGATATCCAACACAGTTCGAGTACATTTTACTTTCTGAAAGCAAAGCCTAAAATAAAATTACTGATTGATTTACTTCAGTTGTTGGTGACAATTGTACGGGAAAGATGAATACTCATAAATTAGTCGTCTCCTCTGTGACAGTTACATAGGAGGAATAAAAGAAGGAGGAGAGGAGATATAAATGAACCATTAAGGTTGCTGAAGATATCGAATAGCTATTATTGCTTTTCCTCTTGTTGTTTTTTCTTTTTTTGTTCTTTTTAATTTTTGCAGATATGAGATAGCCCTTGGAACGTCTGTTGGTAGCACAGATATATTTTCATTCAGACCAGTCTCATCCGTCCATAGTCTCTTCCTTGGAGACCTGGCATTACCTATTGGATCAACAGTATTTGCTTCCATGAAGGCGTACAATGGTGCTGGTTTATATAGTGTTGTAAATTCAGACGGAATGGTTGTCAGTCCTCATCCCTTACTTACAGTAAATGACGGGCCTGGTGGAGAAGATCTAGATTTCCAATCAAAAATGTCCGTTATCGAAGGACACTGGCAATATTCAGACCCATGTCCAGTTGTGTCAGCTGAATGGTCAGTTGTTGATCTCACGGGCAAAGTTCTTCAGAATTTTACTGCTATAGGCGGAGCGAGGAATCACTTTTATAATGACGAATTATCTACAGAAAATGGATTCACATACATCAGCATCATCAGAATTGAGGATGCAATTGGAAGGTCATATACAGCCGAAACAGATGGAGTAACCATACGGATACAGACACCATCCCCAGGATATATTAATGATGGATTAGAACATGACATTAATTTTCAGATATCAACAACAGAATTGTCTGCTAACTGGGGTGGATTTGGAGACCCTACATCTGATAATCCTGTGCAAAAGATTTCCCATTATGAGGTGGCTGTCGGGAATGACCGAAGATTTGAGAAAACAAGGACAAATGTGCATTCTTTTGTGAACGTCGGACTTAACACATCTTACACGTTCACAAAGCTTAATCTAACTACAAAGATTGTTCAGTATTATGTGACTGTGCGTGCATATAGTCAAGCTGGTAGCTTTGAAGAAGTTTATTCGAACGGAATAAGGGTTGGGTATCATGAAGGAGTCACTGCTGGCAAAGTCCAACATAATCGATATGAAGACGCTACAAACAGGGTAGTTGTTTCCTGGGATGGCTTCACATCTGACTATGGTATACGTCAATATGAAGTCGGAATAAGCAATAATAATACGTTACCGTTAAATAAGACGATGGAGTGTAAAGTATTTTACCAAAGATATTCAAGAGATTTTGATGTTCAATCGCTGATGAGTGTTAGTACTAATACTTACACTACATTGGAGAATTTAACCTTGCAACATGACAACACCTATTATGTGACAGTAGTGGCCACTGACGAGTCAGGAATGTGTATAGCAATGAATGGTGGCCCTCTGACTATCGACACTACGTCGCCATTGTCTGGTACCCTTATATTCGATGGAACATCAGGACATGTAAATTTCGTGACTGATGAGAGGAGCATGCATGTATCCTGGATGGGGTTTGACGATAAAGAGAGTGGCGTTCAGTATTTTAATATTTCACTTATGTCTGGATATGATTGCAGTCACAATGAAATGCTCATAGTTGACTCGATTATCCAGTCCGTAACCGTGTACAATTTAACAGAAACTACGTTTTATAATTTAAATCTTGAGAGCAACCATGCATACTATGTTACATTATCAGCTGTAAATGGAGCAAAATTGAACACAACAGTAACAAGTGTACCAATATTACTTGACACGACACACACAAGTCCAGGAACTGTAAAAATTGGATATGACTGGTTCCATGAAATTGCAATACAGTCTTCTCTTTCAGAAATTAGCACAACTCTTGCAGTGGCGAGAGACGAAGAATCTCACAAATGTCCGCATCAAGAAGAAATTATTTCTCCAACCACTAAATTACTGCCGAATTCTTGGATAAAGCTAAGCAAAGATTTTTCACCTTCGTGTGTATTAGATGGACAAATTCCTATAGAAATTCAGATGCGTCATAGCGATGACCTTACAAATGTTGTAAAGGGCGGAATTTCGTCTAAAATTATGTCAATTCGGCAAGGACTGCACACTTTTATTCTAAAAGGACTATCGGGCGAAAACATGTTTGCAAGTTTAGCTGTCGCATCATCCATAGAATCTATTCCATCTAACATTAGCGATATCATTGAGAGAGAAGAGTTGTATAAAAACGTGTCTTTGAATAGTACTAATGAAGAGGAAAGAAGACAAAACGTAATAGGGCAAGAGGATCAATATGGAGCAGGTTTCCTTATCCCAGGTTTCCTGGTCGAAAACAACACTTGCTACTGTTTGGTATGGGCAAAAGATATGTACAAATTTGAAGTTAAGTTCTTTCAATTAGACATTTGTGCAGACAAAGTTGCGGTAGAATATGGAATTGATTTGGAACACGTGAATAGCAGCACAGGTATGACATGGCAAGCGAAGTTTCTAATAAATGGTGTGGAAAAAATAACTATTAATTCTCTGCATTTTAAGGACACAGTAGCAATATTTGTCTACGGTTTCAACGATAATGATTACATTCCTCCAGTGAGAGATCCTTTTAGTACCTTTGAAACGAAATTAAGTCTCAGTTCAATCAAAGTTCCCATTTCAACGGATAAACCATGCATGTATGGCAAGGGATTCTATGACGGGGAAAGTTCTATTAAGGAGATCTGGATTGGTCTTGCAAATTCTCTGAACGAAACTGGAAATATAAGGGAGATGAAGCTAGAGAAGAAGTTTTGTCTGCCCTGCAATGAAAAGTGTCCGATGGTATGCGATCCAAACTGCACGTATGAAAGTCCACTTGCTTTTGACATTATGTCATTTAAAATCAGAAATTTATCTCTACTGTCATCATCAAACGTATCTGCGCACGAAAAAGGTGATACTAGGAGAGCAGATAATACTAATGGCTTTGATTCATTGCATGCCAACTCCTATTTTATAAATGTGCGAATATTAAATTTCGCTGGCCTAGAGACAAGTGTAAATTCGAAAGCTGTGATAATTGACGACACACCACCGACTGCTACGTATGTGATATGCACTGACCCTATCCATAATCAAGATGAACCAGCTGTGTTTCAAGGAACAAATTCAAGTCTGGCAGCCTTTTGGGATTTTGATGATGACATCAGCCAAATTATTGGGTACACAGTCAGTATTGGATCAAGTAAAGGTTTTGATGACATTGTTTCTAATATGGCGGTCGGTCTCCGGAAGTCAGTGGTAATCCACAATCTAACAGACTATTTGAGTGACAATGAGACATACTTCATAACTGTCACTGCAACCAATGAAGCAAACCTCAAGGTAAATTCAAAACGCACATATCTTACAATGTATGTGTAGGTAATATAAAATAATTCTTGTTAACGCTAAATTATCACAAATATGAACATTTTAAGGGCTAGTCTTCCGTTGTATAGAGCATTCATGGACGATAATCATATTTATTAAAATCTATTAAGCACGAGAATAAGAACGATCTACATTAGTAAATGCATATTTACATAAAGCAATACATTTCTTTGTCATGACGCATATAGTATAAATATTTCATTTGTTTTGATGCTAAATAAAAAGTTTCACACTTGAAATTAAATTTCAAGGTCTAAGCAGTGTTCGAATTTCCACGAGTCATAACTCCTTTATTAATATTTCAGACTAGCTCCAGTTGCAATATCACAATTGATTTAAACTTTCCCAATGTGGCTGACAGTGGTGCGGGTACTTTGTTTGCCATTAATGTTACGGACGCACCACCTAATGTAACATTTCTAAAGAGTTCAGAACGCATTGGAATCGACTGGAAAAATGAAGACCCAGACGTGGAATTTTTCGGTAAAATCATTTATTGCATGACATAAAAATCTAGTGATAATCAGATATACATGTAAAAGAAAGAATATATATATATATATATATATATATATATATATATATATATATATATATATATATATATATATATTGTTTTACATAAACAGATTTAAAAATGATTTCCTCTTTTTGTTTAACTAGTATTTTATTGTTAAAACGCGATTTTCTTAATTCAAAGAGAGTACTCTACGGAATTGTGTAAATCAATTTAGTCGAAGATTGAATTCATTTGCTCTGCAATGATGAGATCATTTTTTAAATACTGTCAGGTCATTGAAACGATTCTTCTTAATGTTGCTCTTGTTGTTGGTGGTGTTGTTTGTTGTTTTGGGCTTAAAATAACATTTCAGCATGCAGTCAGTTTATTTGGTGGAGGAAGAACCCTGAAGAATCCGGGGAGGAATTAGTACCAAACCAGAGGAAGTTACTGGCAGGCTTTCTCACAAACCCACATTGGCTGATCCTGAGACTCGAACCTACGCAGACAGGTGAGATGACAGTGATCGGAAAAGACGAGCGCATTAGACTGCCTGGGGCCCCTCTGGCGAATGGCGAAAACTAAGATTCATTACTCTTTAGTTAAGCTTAGCACAAAGCAATGAAAACATGCCTTTAGGTAAAATGCAACTTTTATATAGCTTTCAGCGACATTTTTTCAGAAATGCAAATAGGTTCGAAGAAGGGCATTGCTGATATTTTACCGAGAGTGAAAATTGGTACCAAGAGATCCAAAAAGGCGGCGATAATAAATGGACATTTGCAGCTAAACGACAGAGACATCAATGCGAACGTTCAACAGTTTGTACTAAAGAACTGGACCAATGAGAGCCTTAATGAAGCAGAACGACTTGGCGGACAGTTTTACTTCGAACCCGGTCGCTGCTTAAATATTGGTCTCTACGCAATCAGCCGATCCCATTTGTCTAGCAAGATACCCGTTCAACCATGCTGCATAAAAAGTAGGTATTTTCTATAATATTGCAACGCAAAATTGCACAGGATATAATTTATACCGCAGCTGATTCTAACTAACGTATCGTAAATTATATCTATTCATAGAAAACAATATTTGTCTAAATATATATCAAAGCTAGTAATTTTGATAATCTGCCTTGTATGACATGAAAATCATATTTCCGGTGCTTATAGGTTTGTTTATCAAATTTAATGAAGGTTGAACATATTCATGCTTCAAAAACGAGATATTTGGAGATATTTGCTTTGGATCAATATACAAAAGTTTGTAAAAGCTTAATTCATTTTATAATGTCTTCTCAAACAACACTACTTTATTTCACTTATTGGGCCCTTGAATAAAACAATGACATATAATTTTGAAATGTCATTTTATTTCTCCATTTCAAAGGAATTTCCATTTTTAAAATGCAAATGCTATTTTTAAGGGGATTCGGATGTAGTCATCAGTTTTGAAAAGGAAATGAGCCATTCGGTTATTCGAAGTGGGAATGCACTGAAAATATCGAAGGCACATCTGGCAAACTCTAGTGATTTTCATCTCAGTTTTAAAGGTAAGTGGTAAAACCCATTGTTTCTCTTTCGTTTCACCTGTGATATTATTGACATACATTTTATCTTAGATCCTTTTCTAGTAGCAAGGCTTTGCTTAGCACATCTATAAACTGAATCATTAATACATGTTCTGAAACTTCTCTCCAAAACGTACAGTGAGCTCACAATATGACTGTACATCATTGGTCTTCCTATTATTACTCGTGGGGGGAAATGCTAATTGGTTTCAGACCATTTAATTAATGTCCCAATATTGCATTTGATTCGTTCAGCAGAATTCATGCCATGCAAGACACTAGCCGAGTGTGTTTAAGTGTCTCAATAAAATTCCTTTATGGGGATTAGACAGATTACATAACAAATTGAACCCACGAAAATGTAACTTGTGAAACAAAACGTGGGGAATACATATAATTTGATTTATCATGTTCGTTATGCGCCTTCGTATTCAGTGTCTGATAATTGTTGTAACGTCATTGTATGTTGGCTGATCTTTCTATCTTTTGTTATTATAAAAGGCAACATGTAGTTTTTATTTGAAAAGTTCCTGCTGTAATGATATTACCGACAACATATAGACACACATAGTCCAGTGTAATGGGTTATTTGGCTGGTTCGACTTGAAAGTTTATGTCTATTGTATACTGTCAGCTATGATGGTACCCTTGCGACTGTAATGCAATGTTTACCACGCACCTTACTCCTGGTAATGCAATGTTGATCATGCACGTGTCTGTATGAGGCAGATATTTAAATGTTTATATAAACAAACAAGTGAAATATATCAGCCATTCCGAAGTGTATCTGTTTGTTTCAGGTATGATCATACTAGTTAATGTAGTTTGTTATGTACCGTATACGGAACTTGATGGGTTAGGTAGATTTATACAGTCATAGCACCAACGGACTTCCTAAAGTCCCATATTGGGACAGTAACAAACCACATACTAAAAATGTATCCCACCTAAATGTTACTGTGCTAATCAACTTGCTCGTGTGCTTTCGTATTCGCTTACTGATACATTTGAAAAGGATTATATTTTTCTTAACTCGGTCTTTCGTAGTTGGCAAAGAAGGCAAATTAATTTTATTTTGCTTAAACCATTGATGAAAACACGAATTTCCCCCAAAATTGGATCCACTACAAATTATATCATAATCATATTCAATATAACGTGTAAATGTTGACACACTTGTAACGTCATATATACATTGTGACGTAATTTAAATCTTTAACACGTGCATGATGAGACGATTCAAAATGTATCTGATAAGGGGCATCATGGTAAGGGATTATTTCGATCAGCCAGAAAACATATGCGTACATCATAATCTATTGCATAATAACGATGCATGTTACACATACGAAATGTTTGTTTTAAGGCATGTCAGGTGGATTGACTGTAGGTCTTTTAGAAGACTCTGACTGGGATTCCTTGTATGGTTCGGCTGCCAGTTCAGATTTCAAGCCGTATGTATCATCCCCAGAGAATCCTACAAGGACCTCCAGACTTCTGAAGAAAAGGTAAGTTATTTTTTGGAAGCCATCGATATAACTTGAGACGTCATTTATTATATAAAGCTTCCTCTAAACGTCGTAACTGTTTATCTCTATCTAAAGCTTATATTCAAATAAATCAGACATACTGGAGATTAAAATACATGTGTCGGTCGTTAAGGACAAGATGATGGTAGCTACATAAATTTAAAAGTTAAGAAATCTGGGGACTATAAAAGTTGTACAAGCATCCGTTAATTTAGACGAAATTTTTATTAATCACTGCGTTTGTAATGGAACTGTCTGTGTATTGTTTAGCTCAAAGAAGCGATCAGACTGATATACGTGATTGCCATGACTGTGATTTGTTCCCTCTTCTGTGGTCTAGCACAACCGTCCACAGATTATGGTCCCGCAATATTCAATAAAACTAGGATGCCTAATAGCATCAATATAGTTCCAAACCTTTCTCGAAACTTCATTGCAAACCACATAAACATAAAGGTAGTGCGAGCAAAGGATTATAATCTGCATCAGTTTAGAAAGAGATTTCTATTTGTGGCCTTTTGATTCTTGCAACTACCATAGTGTAGCGGGTAACACCTTCCCGTGTTGGGCGTATAGTGGCGCATGAGATCCCTCTGTCTCTTTTATATTCCGTTGAACTCAACATTTTCGAGTGATGTTTGCTCATGAAATTATTTACTCAATGAGCAGTTTAGTGCTTTGTTTCAGGTATTCCATATTTATTTGTTGCATTTTAATGCCTACGTTTAGATATTCCTTTAGTAGGTGTTGCAGATTAATACCTTGCTTTTTGTTTTTCTAGATATTATTTATGCAGGTGTGGCAGATTAATGCCTTGTTTATTTAGGTAATCCTTATTTAAGCGTTTCAGAATATTGTCTTGGTTTTTGTTTGTCAAAGTATTCCTTATATAGGTGTTGGATTTTATTGATTTTTTGGCACTTCTAATATAGGTGCTGCAATGTTATGTATTTGCAGATTAACACCTTATGTGTTTTGTTTTTCAGAATAATGCCTTGTTTATTTAATAGATATTCAATATGTCGGTGTTGCAGATTGATGCCTTTTATTAATTATTCACTGTTTTGGTGTTGTTTTTACAGTTTGAAGTTTTAGAGTTGTTTTGGGTAATAAGAACTTCCATGGAGCTGTAACAATGCAACTGAATATAGTACTTAGTATTCGACATCAAATTAAGATGGAATGAATTTGCACTAACGTGATAATTATCTTAGTTGTGGACCAGTTCTGTTGAAAATGATTTATTTCTGCACTCGATAGTATAGACTGAGATTGATTGAATTAATCTGGCTTGCAAAGAAGTAGAATATAAAATGTTTAAAATTACACACACACACACACACACACACACACACATATATATATATATATCTTGATGACTACATTGAAGACAGACTTAATTCCAACTTTTAATATTATAGTATTTTTTGTTTTGTCCCGTCAATGTACCTTTCGAATTGCGAGTTCCCTAGTGCATCATGATTTTGATACTATGTTTATATTTCGTACTTTCAAATAATTTAGAAGAAATTCCAAACTATCGAATTTAGTTGTCCTCAAACATATGGCTTTGTAATTAAAGATCAAGGAAATAAATTATTATATTCCCTGATTTAGGATACTGAAGTTTTCTGGGTCTCCTTTCTTTGTTGCACCTGCGGGAGAAACGACCATCGCCGATTATATCAACGTGTCATTACGCTTCAACAAAACTGAATTTGAACGTGGCATCACAATCCCAGTCCTCGCCGAATGGAATGAAGGTATAAGTTGTAGAGATTGAATAATTGAAAACTGTCTTTGTCTAATAGCTTTTGAAAGGCTAGAAAAACAGGATAATGTCATTCTTTGCGTTAATTGTTTGGTGTTTGCTTGACGGCTGTAGTGGATGAATACATGAAACCACAAACCGTAATGGGATTGGGGTATTGGAAGTTGACGGTAGAGAACGTGCTTTTAAATACTAAATTGAACTGAAGGGAGAAAGTCAGCCAGGACAGTGTTCCGTAATATCTTCTGTACAACCAAAAAGGTATTCGTCAGGACAAGTAATGACTTGATGAGATCTATTTTTCACACATTTATCTATCTATCTAGGCCTATCGCTAATACCATAACCAAGTATATATAGTTTTATTCTTGCAAATTCACGGCGAGCTGACATGCCATAAAGTAAGTTGTAAGAAACCTGCACTTAAGTTCATTCCGCACAAAATCGGATTGGTGTAGCATAAAGTAAATACAAAATACGTTTTCCATGCTTTCTGATGAAATGTTTCGCTCATGAAAGACAAATGGTCGTATGTTTATCAAAATTGTTTCATGTTTTGTCTTTTGTTAATTCTTTATGATGCGAAAAGAAATTGATGAAAAAATGATTTCTATATCCAACCAAACATGACCATCTTGAGGAGGTGTTTAGGTGCGGAAGTGCTGGAAGTTACTGTTTTGTGGCTTATTGTACTTTCTGAATTTATTTCAGGAGAGAGAGAGAGAGAGAGAGAGAGAGAGAGAGAGAGAGAGAGAGAGAGAGATAAAGAGAAACACAGAGAGAGAGAGAGAGAGAGAGACGCACAGACAGACAAACATACAGAAAGAGGGTTTAATTGAATGATAGGGTAGAATTGTGTTTTAACTGGTACATTTGCGATATATTGCTTTTGGCGTTTGCAGTACTGCCTTTTGGTCAATTTGTTGTAGATTATACGTGAATGTGATAGCTGAGAGTCACCATTTTTCTCTCAAATTTTAGCTTTTATGCAAATTAGGTTTATCAAATTTACTAATTATCAGTGGCGTCCTAAATCAGTTTTTTTTCTTGCTCTGAAAACCGTTGTGCAGATTTAAAAGTACTCGTTTAGTATTTCGTTGGATTTGAACAAAGAAATCCACGTAGAAAAACAACATATATTTACATGCATGATATTTAGTTACATGTGTGATGTTTATTATACTCATGTGAGGTGTAATCTGATGATATTAAAATATTACCCACTTTTGTCTTGACATGTAAATGTTAGTTCGTGCTAGGTTGATCTGAGCCAGTAGGAGAAGACCAAACAAAGCGAGAAATAATATACGATTTTACTTGTTATCAGTACATATGAACATATTATATCTTCCCCAAAAGAGTAATTTCCATGAAAATAATTTCGAGTCAGAATTGTTTTTTATATAAGCATTATGCACATTTTCCTTATTGGCGATGAACCTAACATACAGATCGCATACATTATGTAGGTAAATACACAACATAATTAATTCCTCGAACGTAGATGAGATGTATGAATCAGCTATAACGTACCAGTGATTCTAATGAGGCTTTTACTGGTTTAGTCGTCACCTGGTCTGAATCTTTACATGATCTGGTAACAGAAGGTAATGGTTTTATCGCAACAATTTAAAGCTTCGATGTTTTCCATCAGGACATCCATGTCAAAAACCTTCACAAACGCGTTGTCTATCTAGTCTTTCTAACTAAAGCGAAACTATGTCCTGAATATTTTGTCTAGATGTTTGATGCCCGGACAAAATGTTAGCTGACAAAAGATCGCGGACAAATCTTTTATGAGAGAATGTTATGAGGACAAAATGTCACCAGACTAATGTCACTGACAAAATGTTATACATATTTAAATTTATTTACATTAAATTGTATCATGTTTGGATGGAATAGTCTACATGTAAATATTCTGCCTACGTCACATTTCCTCTAAAACTGATTTTTCCCATTCCTTACAGTTCTTTTTTTATAGTTGGCTTCTTCATTCAACGACTTTTAGTGGATGCATCTCAATGTAGCTTAAACTCAAAACTGAATTCGTACTCATCAGCATAAGAAAACTACATTTAGCCTAGTGAGTTTAAAAATTAACCGATAGCAATCTACTTTTATATAACTCATTACTACTACACGTACCTTACTGAAACTAACACATAAAACAAGTCTCTAAAATTTAACCCAATCAATCAGGCGTGTACTTCACTTTGTTAATTATTATTACGAAAATGATTTTTACTACACTCAAAGTGATTCTCAAGCAGTTATCAATAAAAATATCGGAATGAAATTTGTTAGCATTCTTGTTTTGACATTGGTTTCATTACTTCGTTGGTCAGATCCAGAAAATTAACGTAATTAAAATGCGCACTCGTGCATGTCTGGTACCTATGCTCGTTCCAACTAGGAGAGATATACCCTAGGTTTGGAAATAAGTATAATTCACTATAATTTTTTTCCAAGATTCAATTAACGCTAACGTTCTTGCAAGCAGGTGCTGTTAGCGAAACAAAATCTAGTTAGGGTTAGCGGCTAGTTTAAAATGCTTGGATTCGTAACTACACAAAAAGGGCATGAAAAGTTTGTAGTTTGAGGATATTTGTTGCTATGAATTCAGAAGGCATTCATAGGCAAATAATTTTAGGACTGCGAGAAAAGAACATAGAAGGCGCACGTGCGTATAAAAGGAGAAGACGTCGTCAATGAAATTGGTGCTCATAATCACACGGTATCTCAGCGTCAAGCAGAAGTTGAGGAGCTATGGTAAACATGAAACGAAGAGGCAACATGATCAATTTTTCAGAATACGCTGATGAGTGTTTCAGATATATCCGCTCATCTCCTTTAAAAACGAACAACGCTGACACGAGATGTAAGGCCGTATCGTCAGAAAGCGGGACAGAAAGATCAACAAAACATCTCAATCAATCGCAGACGCAGAGTGGTTGTTTTCCCCCTATTTAAATAATGCCATGGAGAAAGTTTCGGCCGAGGATGCTCTAGAATTGCTCTCTCAATGTGATCATTGGTTTGCAGACGGAACATTCAGAGTGAGTCCAAGTGGATACCATCAGCTGTATACATTACATGGTTTTATCAACGTTGAAGACTTTCCTGTAGCTTCTGTAGTACTGTGCAAGACCTGAAACAATATGTCAACGGTTCTTGCAAGATATTCTAGCCTTGAAAGCAGGTCTGACTCCAGTTTCTCTTATCGTAGATTTTGAACTAGCAGCAATTTGAGCCTTCCAAAAACACGTTCCAAACAACAACAATCACCGGTTGTGTGTTTCACTTCGGTCAGTAAGTTTCGAGGAAATTGCAGTCAGAAGACGTATATGAATGTTACCGTAATGAGCCAGATTTCGCACATCATACCATACGTCTTCTCGCCCTAGCGATTGTGCAACGTGATGATGTCATTCGGATATTCTTTAGTCTGATAGATGGTCCAGCGTAACTTGACCTTGACTCTGATTACATGGAAAATAATTTTATTGGCAGCCTAAGAAGAGGAAGACGAGGACCTCCGATATTTGAAATTCAACCCTGGAATTAATATGCCGAAGTCCTCAAAAAC
Source organism: Sinohyriopsis cumingii (assembly GCA_028554795.2). Classification (NCBI taxonomy): domain Eukaryota; kingdom Metazoa; phylum Mollusca; class Bivalvia; order Unionida; family Unionidae; genus Sinohyriopsis; species Sinohyriopsis cumingii. The sequence goes on along the minus strand of JAPYKE020000057.1, from coordinate 1,662,335 downwards.
ACGTCGCTGTGTGGCACAATGCCTTTGAAAACATCTTTGGTTTTGCTCACCCGACAACAACAGAACCCGATTTCAAGGTATCATGTGCAAATAGCACCCAACGTCGTCGTCAATTGGGAATATGATAAGGGGTGAAAATAAGAAGAAAACTTACATCCGCATCAATGAAGCATTGCACATTATACAACAATCGTGATCCAGTTGCATACTTAGGAGGTATTGCATGTAGTTTTCAATTTGAATGATATCTGATAACTTAACTTATTGTCCATTACCCACTGCTAATTCTATATAGACCAATTATTTAGACATTAAAACTATTGATTATAAGTTTGTACAACATTTTTATTCTTTTATTATTTCATCTAGATTTCTGTTTTTAAACAGATTTATGTTAAACTCAACAAATTTACAATTTATTTTTGTCTATACAATTTGTAACATGACATAATGTCTACACCAGTTTGTTTATACCATTTTGTCGGTGAAATTTTGTCCAGTAATATTTTATTTTCATGTAGTTTTGTCTGTACCAGTTCGTCCGCGACATTTTGCCACTTAAATTTGTCCTTGTACCAAATATTCATTTACGTGTTTCAAAGTCACATTTTTTTTATCCTTGATTTACAATAATATTGACAAAATTTCACCCCAATAAAATCGCTGATGCGTTTCTGTATTCTTTGATATTTTAGATGCAGAGATGTGGCAAGCAGTTCATGAAAATTGTATTGCTGAAGAGAATATCGACTATGACTCATCAATATACAAGTCAAAGGTGAGCAATACAATCTTGTGCAAAATCCTGATTCTTGATTCATACCGTCAAATTCTGTATTTATTTACTTTTCTGGTTATTTAAAGAAACCACACCTCCAAAATACACTCAAAGTTTGGTGTTTGGTTACTGAGCCTAAGTGAAACGATAGACTGATAAAAGGGTATATATATATATATATATATATATATATATATATATATATATATATATATATATATATATATATATATACATTCAAAGAGAGAGAGACAGAGACAGAGAGACAGAGGGAGAAAAAGATAGTGTGAGAGGGGGAGAGAGATATTAGCAAACATTACGGTTTACTAGGGAAGGCGTTTGTAAATATATGTCACTCTGAAATGTTACATTTGTTCTTTCTTACAGATATGCCTTCCGGGAATTAATTTGGTTCATAGCCGCGCGCGTAGAGCTGTAACCTCTTACACAGTCTTAGGTCCGCGCATGTTTGCTTTATTCGTTGTGAATAAGACATTAGCTCAGAGTTCAGCACAACTCCTTACAAAAGAAATGTCTTGCATGGAAGATGGTTTTCTTGGAAAGCTTCAGATACAGTATACTGACGAAGAAAATGACAGTGTTAGTTTTCAAATTTTCCGTGGCCCAGGAATGGGATATGCCAATATTACAGAGGATGGAATATTGTATTATAAGCCGAATAAAGATTTTGTTGGCCAAGATACTCTCACCTTGATGCTTAAGGAGACATCTCTACCTGACGGAAGCATGCCCAAACCAACAGAACAACTTATACATATTGTCGTGAAGGAAGTAAATGATCCACCCTTGCTGTTCCTTTCATTAGGAAATGAAACAATTAATGCAAAAAATATGCAGCATGTCTCAAAGAATATTGAAGCAAATTCTACGTTGACCCAACATCTCATCGGCACGTACATTGCAGTTGATATCGATGAGCACGACAATCTTTCCTTACTGACCAGATTTGACGACAATAATGGAATTAATGTGACAATGGACGATGTGGATGATACGAGTGATGACTTGGCGACTGTATTTACTGCAGTCGCACCCAGGACAGTTAAAACGTTTGATCTCACCATCAACATGTCAGCTGAATTTTATGGTATTCAGAACTACAGTGTCAGGATAAGTGATAATGCAAACACGTACAGTCTACCTATTACTCTAACCCTAAATATAATGATTAATCCTTGTGTCTTTGGAACTTGTCAAGTCAGTCCAGACCACAATATTTCCTGTAACGACCCAGTAAGAACCAGAAGTTTCGAGTTCTTCAGATGTCTCTGCAAGCCAGGTTATTATGGACAATGGTGTCACCTTGAGATAGATGAATGCAGTACAAGCCCTTGTCCTGTCCTATATGACTGCCATGACATGGTCGACGACTACAAATGTACTGTCAATATCCTGCATCTCTTACTCATTATTCTGGGTGTAGCCGTTGTTGTTGGAGTTTGCATTCTAGTATATCGACGTGTAAAATCTTCGAAAGCGAAGTTGAAAGTGTTCCCGGCTAGGTACGTAGCTACTCGTGCTTAATCGTCTGTCAGACAACAGTGTATTCAAATTTGTTAAAGAGTATCGCTGACTAAGGCATCCTAAATGATTAAGTTGTTCATGTATGAAGAAATGTTTTTATACATTGCATTGCAAGCAGGCATTTATCAGAATTGTGCTAAATTGGTAAAGATTAAAGAAAGCATCTATGTTCTTCATACAATCCATAATGCCATTATACGTCCAAAGCTTATTAACTGTGTTATGAAAGCCGATCACTGTAATTTTGTTTTATTTAATTATAAAGTTTTGAATCGTAAATTATGTATCAGAAAACATTAATCTATCTAGAGAGTAATTTTAAAATAACAACATCTTACTTATCGAGCAAGTAATAAAGTATTTATATTCTACGTCAGATTTGTTTTGTGCAAATATATATGTGCTGATACATTTGGACCAGATTTACAAACAAATAACCTGGGGATAAAATAGATTACATTTAAAACAAAACGCATATATATTGCTTTTCCACTAACCAAAACGTTTATATGATAAAGGCATGGTTATCGTTTTCAAGTCGTGTTATTGGTTTCACTAAATGCATACTTATTTATTTAAAGATTCATTTATATACCTGTAGTGAAGTTGATGTTTTTATATCTTTGAGATTGTGTTAACAAATTTAATTCAGATGTGAACTCCAAAGTCCTCTCGACCTATACGAACAGTTGGACTTTCTCAGGCAAGGACGGCAACATGGCAGGCTGGATCATGGTCGAAAGCTGATGGATACTTCTTTCCAAAACAATGAAAGTGACCCCTTGGGCTTACCTCCCCCTTACCAAGAGAAAGATGAGGGGCAAGATTCCTCACTCCACAAACATGATCCAAAGGAGGACAATCCCAACGGAAACAATATCGCCCATCAAGACTTCCGACGTGGTGCCCAGGACCCGGATATATCAGAACATGACATGAACCTTCCTTCCCTGCTGCCAGCAGTCGGTAGTTTGGGGGCACCTCACCATAACAAATTGAAACTAGATAAAGTAAAATTCGAATCAGTTAAAAAGATAACGCCAATAGACGTGTAAATTTCTATTTCTTTCTTGTTGTTTTGATTTGATTTGTGACATGATTATGATGTACGATTAGGATCTTTACTTTAGTTTTGGTCATCTTATAATTCATGTATATTTTTCCGGTGTCAAAACTGTTGTGCATAACAAATCAAACATTTAAGAGTGATTGATTGGTGTTGCTATGCCTATACAATACAGTGACTTCCAAAGAAGTATCAAGGCCATGATGTTGATAGATATCCACGAGTCAGATAACTTTGTAATCTTTATAATATAGTAACACTGTGTAAACCTAAATTCAATCAGACACTAAGTAAATAACGAAACGCATGTGACAATGGTAAATCAAACATTTTATATGTAGAAGTACATTTCGTTTTTGCATGCTTACATTTCTGATGGATTGATTGGAATGTACCACAATGTCTAGGCATTTCTAAATTGAGTGACGATTAATAAAAACTGACTACTACCTTCGAATTTGCTTCAGAATTGGCTTTAGTTACAATTTTACTGATCATTTAAGATACAGATCGAAAAAATATTTTAGTCAACCGTATATTGCACAGACAGATGTTCACTATTCTGATTAACATTAAACTTGTTATTTTTAACATTTTTGAAATATTCTTGCAATGAATTTAATTGACTACAATTAGTAAAATATAATTACAAAAATCAACGAATAAATTTCTTTCTTTATGCGTTTATAGTGGTTGTTTCTTTTATAAGCTATTGTGCGTATCTCATTAATTATAATGGTATTACCTATATCATATATATATATATATATATATATATATATATATATATATATATATATATATATATATATATATATCTTATCTTTGCACCTATTTCTGATGACATGTTGTTCTCGAGAATATTGTGAGACCTTTTGTTCAGAACATGCGAGCTTATTTCATAGCAAAATCTGTTGACACAATTTTCATTTATAAATATGATTTGTAATATGTTTACATGAGTAATAGTTTATTTTTGAATTATATTGTTTGAAAGCAGTGAAATGATTTATATTCACCAAACATTAATGTTTATTATCTACCTGTGTATATCCATGTTGCTGTTACTCAAACTCGTCATGATCCATTTTGTTCCACTTTACACAGTTCCATACATACACGCCCTGTTACCAGCATAAATTATGTCACTCTATCTTGTTACGAGTCTTAGGTCATAGATAACGTGACAGAAAGAGGAAACAACAAAACGTTTTGTAAAACTTAACAAATAATTGAATTATGAACATTATAAATGAAAATGTAAGAAAAACTAACTTTATTATAAATTGAATCCCAAATAATCCTGAAAGTTCTATTGAAATCCTAAACAATATAAACTTCCGTATAATTTCAGATCCACGAATATACTGGTCAGCCAACAACCCTGACGTGTCAAAATGGCGTTGTCTAGACCTCTTTTGAATAATTCACATTTGTCCGAGAACAATATTATAATTTAATTTTTTTCCACTCATTTATCCAAACTAATGTTTCTTCTCAAAATAATATCTAAATACAGTGTAAAATACGGATGCAGACTTACCATTACAGCAAGAACACAAAAATAAGCATGATAATATTATCCAACAACCTGTCCTTACATACAGGAGAAAAGGTAAAACACGTATATTGTCAATATTCCTATGTGGCAATATGCAAATATTCAGCATCGTACGAGAACTCACATGATTTAACCCAACCAATAGGAAGTTTTGTAGAGTTTGTTGAAATTACTTAGTTGTACGTTTCGATAAGACTAATTTATGTATGTTAGTCCCAAACGTAAAACCCCATAAGGTATGTTACATTTCTGGAATTAGTTGCATTTAAATAGAATAACCTGAAATTTTACTACCAGAGACCTTCCCGAACAGTCCGAATAGAAACCATTTGCTTTGTCATCCTACGCAAAGTCAACAGGCTGAACGTATTAAAAGCCGCGTTTGGTGTTGAGGTAAATCTCTTGCTTTCTGTTGAGGGAAAGTATCATTCTGCACTGGTTAAGACATTTTCAGTGAAAAGTAGAGGAAAATGTTATTGATGTTCTCAGGGACTACAGTAGGAAGCAGCCAGTATAGAGGATACATTTTATTAAGAAAATTATACAGCATCAATAAACTAAGAAGGCTTTGATCAGGTGGTTTCAAAACATTATGCATGAGGCATTTATTGTTTACAGTAATTATCATTCTTACATTTACATCGCTCTATGAAAACAAAATAATGGGACAACAATAAAAAATTAGGCGTGAGAGAGCACAAATAATGCAATATTGTTTAAATGAAATAATCATACACGAAGGAGAATGCTTGTCTCTGCGACCTGGTTGTAATATGAATTTTGATTGACTACGGCCTTGTTAGGAAAGAAAGAACGCATCAGAGATATGATTATGTCATACGCGCACACGTGCCAGATGTCTGAGAAGTATGCCACAACAGCCAATGCTTAGGTTATTGCTGCTGCGCTTTCGCGAAATGCAATGAAAGACTAATAAGAAGCCACTTTTATCGCCCAAGTTCAATATAGCTTTTATATAATAAAATAACAAAAGAACATCCTGTCTATTTCAAGTTTTATGCATGAAAGTAATTAGTATTGCATATTTCGAATTCGGTGAGATACACAAATATATTACATAGTAATCAAAAACACTAATTTAAAAAGAACCCTAAAACATGCATGGAAAACGTTTTATGATAATGATTTAGCGTCGTGTGTAGCAGGAGTCGATGCTAAAACAGTTGCTCTAATCTTTAAGGCTTGTATGGTAAATATTGTTAAAGTAGCCATCAGAATGTTACTAGTATCATTTTGTATAAAAGGCCTAAATTTGTCTAAAATTGAAATTTTTTATACAAATGTAGGTGAAAATTTCTTTGTATTTTTCCATCCAGTGGACAAGCAGTAACAAAATTGAATTCAATTTCGAAATTAAGGTTACAAATGTGACACAATCTTTCTTCATAGCAAATACCTTTATATATTCCCACGGTAATTCTGATTGGCAAGTTCCCCACTCTAAGCATATTTATTAGGTAACAAAAATCGCTATCTTCTAAGAATTCTAGATATCATATATAAGTTAATTCTACTCCCAATGAACATCAGAAACGGAGTCCTTACATCGACTTAATCTCATCCTGCAGCGTTTGCCTAAAATATCGTCACATCTTTGGCTGAACAATGTAAAAATTTGGCTGAAGATTCTAAGAAATGTAGTTTCATAAGTTTCTCCCTGAGTACACCAAACATTGACTAATTCAAATGTAAATAGAAGCCTTATAACACTGTTAGCCCAGCAATCAATATTTTTCACCCCATCTTACGTGTAAATTTTAGAGTTTTTTTTAGAATTCTTAGCCAATATTTCCAAATACGTTAATATCGTATACTATTCATACTAATTCTTCTTTAATTCATTATATACGAATGTATTTGGAGTAGATTTAGATGTACCAAGAATATAGTTTCAAGAAAACAAATGAGCTATTAAAATAAAATTGACATTGTAAAACCTACAAACCTCACCACCATAGTTAATAATGGGAGCTATCTTCGAGTCGAACGGACGAAGCGGTCCGGATACATGTCATCTGCCAAGTTTAGAAGACCTTGCTTGACTATATGTATAACCATCAGCTCCCGCAAGGATATTGTTTTCTGGCACATTTGCCAAGAGTTTCTTGAAGAAACTATGCATCCTAAATACTCATACGAGTCAATCGTTACCTTTGCAAGGCCATAATACCATTTTTCGTAACTTCGGAGATAGCCACCTCTGCGAAATATAACCACTCTTGTTTTTTCCCCAATTGATACCTATGTCTCGCTATAGATGGGCAGTCTCCATGATCTGGTGCATAGATGGTATCGTGGATTCAATCCCCAAAATGAGACTAATTATATGGATGCATGGGCTATAAGCTGATGTCCATCCTCTTTGCAATCCATCCAAGAGATGATATAAACATATTGCACATTCCTAAAAAGACTGAATATGAGAAACCTGAAACGCATTGTGTGTTATGCTCAGAGAGAATAATAAGTTCATTTGTAAGTACGTCAGAAAAGATGTTTAAGTTCTCCCAGAAAGTAGACCTTGAAGAACATGAAGCTAAAAGGGACTAACAGCATATGAAGCGCTTACAAGGAACAACACAAGGGCAAATCATTGACATTTTGAAAAGAAAATAGAAAAATAGGCTGATGATGACACATATTTAGAGTTTCAGTTGCAAAACAAAAGAAGTACACAACACAGCAAGACTGATAAAGACAGTTCAGGCATAAAGACACCTAGTTAAAAAGCGCTAGTTTATAAAATTAGAAAGCATGCATAATGTGTTGGATTAAGGATGAGACATTCAAGTACTTTGTCACTGAAAGAAGTATACTTGGTAAGCGTGAGCGTTAACAATATGAATATTTTAGCTCAAACAATGCACTGTCGACATTCTAGAAACATAGTAAAGAAAGCCTGGCAAGCTGAAAAAGCTGAATATAAATATGTCAGTCTTGACCCGCCTGCTGAAGAAAGGCTTAAAACAGAACCAAGCCAAACGTGTAGTCGTCGGGAGGAAGTTAAGGACCACAAGCCAACACAACGACATTAATTATAGTTGGTATCCCTGTGGGGATTGCGATAATCTGATTTCTCCGCTAAGCGCCACGCTATCTTCAATCTTCAGCAAGAACGACCTTAAATGACAACACATTCACTAATGACCCAAACCAACTGCTTCCTGTCAGATTTTAAAACTTCAGTAATTATGTAACTGTGCTCCAAACCACCAGATTGGCTTTCACATTTGCTTTCAGGGACTTATCTCTTGCTGAAGACATATATAATAATGTAAAAATCGACTGTGCCATCAACAAGAAAGATTAATGAACTGAGGAATATGAACGACGAGATATCTGGATTATTTCTAAGGTTCTTTTGAACAATGAAAAAGAGACTGCCGATACTGTCTATCACAACATATTGAATGCGAGCACTACAAATCAAATTTGGCAATGCCGTTACAGCCACCCAGTTCGAAGCATCTATCAGTGCTCCGTTTGAAGACGTTGTCGTTGTGCTAATCAATTTCGAGGTATTAAATGAACTCATTCCATACTACCAGTCCGGCCTCTTAGACCACCCCACCCTTGAACTGACGTTCACTGACTACGCAATGATGACCAGGTGTACCCACATAAGTTCGATCTGCAACATCAACGACATCTACATGGAGTTAGATGTTTTAAGCCACATAGATCTTTGACGTATTATCCAGAATCAATGCATGGCTAATTGGCTACATTGTGCAACAAAATGCTACCACTTTGTATGATAGTGGAGAAGAGGAGCAACATTATGTGGAAAATCAACTTAATCACCTCAGCGAAAAGCGTGAGGGCGATATTCATGAATCTATAAAAGGCGCGAGATAAATCGCTTTCTTTCTACGATACTCAGTGTTAATACAATCGCTTTATTGACAAGGTGTTGCTGATGGTCGAGGGCGTCCTATGGGAAAGTAGCATTGCCAGATGAGGAGAGTCCTTAAAAGTATGGTTAGGGAACTTTTCAAGGTCGCACACCTGCTGAAGATCGATGTCGGTCCAGTCTATCAAAACTGTTTAACTCTTTTTACAACTTCCTCACGGCCATGATCGTTTCCTGCCCCGGCTACAATAAGGGCGTGTTTGCCTATAATCTGCTCGAATCGGCATAAACGGACCACTTTATCTGCTCTACCATGCACCCCATGGATGAGTTTGTAGGCAAACAAGTGGTTCTTGATTTCAGTAAACAGCTCGAACTTAACACCAGTCTTCTTCCGGGAAAGATCCTCGACTATTCCTGGTGAACTATAATAATGATTTTGGGTTCACCATAAACTTTCATCAGTGTGTCACAAAATTCCCCAAACATGTCCACTAGCAAATATCACTGGCTGTGAGATAAAAATAGTTGTAATTTTCCAGGCTGTGACATGAAAATGTCTTCCACATAATCTAATCTTTCCCGGTTATGTCGACACGTCTGAACTGACTTTAGAAATTCCCTATCAGTGGAAGCTGGACTCATTCAACTTTCTCCCAGATGCTCATATATTCGCATGGGCAGCCACCCTTGAGAACCAGGAATTCACTGTTGTGCAATGTGTAATGTTCCGTGGCATAAAAAGTATTTCTCATGTTGGCCTAATGATCTTTACTTTGCCCCACGAGAATGCCATGTATTGTTCCATATTGGTTAGATAAACCCTTATCGTTTCCTCCTTGACCCAACCGTCGCGGCGCAGGTTATGCAGCGAACAAGAATCTTCCTTCTTCTGGGTAGGTGTGCAGATTGAGATTACATATTTTGCCGCTATACGTGGCAGTCACCTTCTTACTAGAATGCATTTCGTTTGTCTCTGTCCATGCAGATCTCAGTCAGACTACGGAACACCTCTCGGATCTTCACAAGACTCTGGATGAAGATTGCTTTCTTTCCTGGCTATAACACCGGTTCGTTGCAAACTCTGTCTCTATGACGGCTATGTAGCAGAAGCTACATAAAATCAGTTAAACCAGTGTTACTTTTGTAAGGATTATTGGCGGGGTCTTCTGTTGGCAGGTTCAGTACCTCGAAATCCGCATAAATGTTGCATGAAATATGCATCTGGTGGTGGTGGTTCTGGAACGATATGATGTTCTTGCTTGCTTTGGGACTTTTTGCTATACCTCTGTAGTCTTTAATGTGAGCTTGCAATATGCCTGCGTCGCTGAAGACCTGGACACAACAGGGCCAGATTCACTTCTTGATGTTGTTTTTTGTTGTGATTACATTCAAACCTGCTTATGTATTTTATCCACAGGCAAAGTCTCCTTTCCCTCTAGGCGATCAGCATTAGGTCGACCTCGTGTGGTCTTAGTTTCTCGCTAATTCATTGCAGATAAGTTCATTTTCCAAGCAAAAGCAGCAACTGCTTTGTCGCTCAATTCGTTTCGTACCTTTGTTTGTTGCAAGGCAGAAATGTCAATTATAGTGTTGATGAATATAAAATTATTTCAAAAATCTTGTCATAGATTATGGTCATTTGCCTTCAAAGACGGAAGTAGAAGATGAATATCGAGGTTCTGTCGTGCAACGAAGTTTTGGAAGTTGCTTATCGTGTATCTTTTACCGTATGATAGAGATGGTCCCATGACAGAACGGGTAATGTGGTGTGTGTGTGTTAAACTGAGGGTATTTTATCAATCGGTATGAAGTTTTCATTTCAAGATATGGCTTTTATTAACATTAAGCTCGTGCCATGTACATGTGATGTAATCAGTGGCAAATAAAACTTAGAAGCAATCATTTAAAACGACAGAAAAGAACGGTATTATCTTTTCCCACTATTGTACACTTCGATGACACGCTGGATCGATGCTGACATCGATCGGTTGATCACTGGAGAGAGATCCTGATATTCCACATTGTTTCACAAATTTTTATGTACATCTATATATTGTGTTTCATTTGTGTCCATGAATCTAGAAAGTCATGATCACCGATAAGCAAGATAATTATTGTTCATGAGTAGAGATTCTCTTTTAAGAAAAGAGATTTCAATAGGTTGCTTTTTTGGATCCGGGTTTGATATAAATCTGTTTTCAGTTTGGAGTAACTTTATATTGGATGATTAGGTCAGGTAGATAGTGTTTTGACATATGCTACGTGGGAAGGCTTGCTGTTCTTATTTTATTCTCAGTTTGCTAAGTATTTAATGTTGAGTTTGAATTAAAAACAAGAGGGAACGTTTATTTAAGTTCTTTATTGGAATTACAAAGAACTCATATGAATGTTTGAACTTAACGATATTTTGGGAGCGTTGTCAAATCAAAGACATTCTGAACAATGCTATTGTGATTTATCAAAACCTTTGTCATTTCAACACATTCAAGACTACTAGTTCAACAGCACATTCAAGACCTCGAATTCGGTATGAACACTGTGTACTTTTGGACTTGCGATATAAAGTTTAGGATTATTTTCGATTTAATTCACAATACTATAATGCCATTTCAAAATTTCGTTTTATAACTTAAATTATTTGTTAAGTTTAAAAAAACTTCTTGGTATTGCTTCTTAGTTACTCAGTTTAAGACCATAGAGTTATATCACAACTAATGTATAAGAGAAAATTGTAATTTTTTGTCAAGATCACCATAGTTTATATATTCAGTGGAACCAGTAGCCTAAACTAATGTTGACGAGATTCGATTCAGAATTGTTGAGCATGAAGCCAGCACGTATGCCTTCATTCTTGTAATAAGATGTTAATTAGTATTTTCAGCGGCATTTGTTATTTGCTTTGTTTGTTTGCTTGTTTGTTGTGGGGTTTAACGCCATTTGCCAGCACACGATAGGCTATACATGACGGCCAGTATTAATGGTGGAGGAAGAACCCAGGAAAACACCGGAAAGAACCACCGACCCAAGAGAAGCTACTGGCTAGCTTTCTCACATACCCACATTGGCTGAATCCTAGACTCGAACCGCCGCAGACAGAGGTGAGATGGCAGTGATCGGTAACGAAGAGCGCTTTAGACCACTCGGCCACTCGAGGCCCCTTTTGTTATTTGCAACAACAACAATGAGGTGACGGCTAGATATAGTTTTGTGCATAATGCTCTTTATCAACTTCTTCATTCTTCCGAACATATCTTCAATTGTCATCTGCTGTAGCATACCATAGCCACATTTTTTAAAATTACAACAGATTGAAATTCTTCTTTGTAAACGGTAAATGTGAAAGCTCAACGCGATCCCCAGGATTTGTATGATCTTGCACATGTCACGAAAACGATAATAATCAAACGCATTTTTGATTATTTTTTTTTCTTATCCACAATGAAAATGATTTGACATATTATGATATAAAGTCCCAAAAATGGGCAGCATTGATTTTAAACCAGATTGTGATTCCGAATTTCGGGGACATGGTACGTATGAACAATCCAGATATTCATGTTGATGTAATCAGTTTTGGACTGCATGTTTTATAAGTGTTAACCGTAGAGCAAACGTTAGTTTTATTATCTTTTGTTTAAAATATTGAATGCACGTTGGAATATATAACGACTCAACCTGTTCTTTAGATGTTTTTGTAAACGAAATAGTATTATCTCGTATCAGCTTGACTTAATATCGTGCCTATTTTGTAACATGCTGGCAGATATTGTCGACAAGGCACCTTCGGAATATATGTTTTTCTTACGCATTGTTAAATTGGAGAATATACTTTATGTTTTGACTTAATTCAAATGAAACGACTATATAAACATATATTGCATATACAGCTGTATGTGGGAACACTTGTTTCTTGACTTTTGTCTTTGTAGTATCCACAAAGATGTGCGACTTTCTTTGGGATAGAGAAAGCATAGTGCTGATAGTACTGTAAAAATAACTTAGTTCTAAACAATATTATAGTAATAAAATAGGGTACAAAAGTCGAATATATTATTTTTTCAGAAGGACAATTTGTATTTTGTTGTAATTGGTAAGCTATCGATAGCGAGAAAAGAATGAATTGTTTCAATATGAATTTCAGTTAAGATATGTGTAAGAAATCTTTACTAGGAAAAAATGTAACATTGGAGGCAAATGAGGCGACAAAATAATATCCAGCAAAAGTAAGAAGAATAAGCTTTAGAAAGTTTTGTTAAACAATCTCACTAACAGACTTGATTTCATTCCCATGACACCTTTACGTGTAAAGTATGTGTTGATATTATATCAATAACTTCTTTAACATGAAGTGACTTAATTATTTAAAATTGTTATCTATTTTCAAGTTGTATTTTTTGTTGGATTTGCTCCACGATTATGCTATGTATATTAGTATTTTATAATTGACCTTAGTCGAAAACCAATTTAATGCTTTGCCTGGCAAGATACATTTATTTTGCGGAAAACATACTACATAGCTAATGTTTCTCCATTATTATATATTAAATACTCAGATCATTGTTAATTTAGGTTAGCACGTTTATTTGAATCCGAGTCTAGGACATTCGATTTCTACTTGGAAAGTCCTGAACGTATCGACAACTTTGAATATTTAGAAAATAACCTTACATACATCGTGGCTCTATTATTATGTCTTCGTTTTTATATCAATGTCGTTTACTTAAAAATTTACTCATTCCTTCCTTAAGATCCAAAGTGGAGTCAGTCTCCTTTTTTGTGTTCAGTTTTTAATTAATTGATTTAAATTATTCACCTAAATTACAATGTGGCGCTCATTAATACTTCTTGGACTGAAACCTTACTTTGGAATTGTTGTGAATTTATTGAAGGGCATTTTGAATTATATTATTGTCACTTCTCAAAAGACTGATAGAGCATTAGCATAGTCAAGACTACAGGCACATCAGCACATTCAATTTTGAAATTTAATTGGAACATCACTGGAATTTACTTTTGGAACTCTATGCATTTGCCTCCGAAAGATTTCAAAATCAATGATAAAAATGAGCAACTGTATTGCTTTCTTTTTGATAATAATACAAGATAGCACGTGCTGTTTTGCAATCCTCCTCCTACTGTAGGCGTGCACGTTGCATTCATGATGATTTCTCTTGTACATGTGACTTCTCTTTATAGATAAATCACTAATGTTATGTCTTCTTCAAACAAAGCAAAGCAAACAAATCCATACAGAGTTTGGATCTCCTTTTTTGGAAGATTTTTACATTTCTTCTCAGCAAAAGAACTTTAATGAAATATTAAATATACCAGATTATGCCCATGTAGCATAAATAGGGCACAGTTCGACTATATATATATATATATATATATATATATATATATATATATATATATATATATATATATATATATATACCGCTCCGGTGGCCTAGTGGTTAGAGCGTCCGCCTCGGACGCGGGAGGTCGTGGGTTCGATCCCCGGCCGAATCATTCCAAAGACTTACAAAAATGGTACTGACAGCTGCCTCGCTTGGCGCTCAGCATTAAGAGTTAGTGTTAGGACTGGTCGGCCCGGTGTCAGAATAATGTGACTGGGTGGGACATCATGCTACATGTCTGCGGCATGATGCCCCAATGTTAGACATCACTATAAACTGCCACATTGCAGACATCGTAGCAATATGACTGAAAAATTGTTAAAGCTACGTTAAAAATCAAAATCACATCACGTCACACACACACACACACACACACACACACACACACACACATATATATATATATATATATATATATATATATATATATATATATATATATATATATATATATATATATATATATATATATATATATATATATATATAAACTCAATTATAAAGGCCGCATTATTGGTTAGATGATTTATAATTTTGATTGAATTTGATTAATTAATTAGTTCAAAGATTTATTCATCTATAGATCATATCTGACAAAAACACAGAGACAAACGCACAGAAAAATATGCACATTGACGGATATGCACGGACTGACGAACAGACAACCAAAAATATGTAGAGTAGGAGACCAACATACATACATGAGCTCAATGAATTGTTGATGTGCTGAGTATAAATGATTAATTTAATGATTAAGGCAACAAGGTTTCAAACTACGAGAGCTCTAACGTGAAACATTCGATCACTACATGTACATTCTTTAATATTTAAACTTTGATCGTTACAACATTAACAACTCAACCTTATTATAGAAAACATGTGTCATTTTAATAATAATCTTTTATTTCTTTAGTGCTGTGCCGTAATGTAGACAGTGTCTGGGCAATTCGATTCGCACAATTCAGAGATGGACATAATTAAGAATCCTTTGAACGTACCGATTCAAGTCTGCCATTTCCTTATTGGTCACAGCATGTGCCAAAAGTTGTTGGATTTGCAGGCAAAACTTCAACAACGATTTCGCAATGCAAATTCGTGTGCTCGTACTGACATCGAAGGTTGACATAACGCATTTGCAAGCTCTGTGCATTACCTCATCCATCCCTTCCAAGGCTTGTTAAAAAACTTCTTAAAGAGGAAAATATTGAGATCAGTATCACCGTCTTTATTGCACAGTGTTCAAATATGGTAGTTATAATTCCGTTGATTACTTCCGTGGCTGTGGTCAGAATGTGACATTGTTGTTGTTGTTCTAGGGCTTAACGCCATTTTTCAGCACAAGATAGGCTATACATGGCGGCCGTTATAACTGGTGGAGGAAGAACCCTGGAAAACCCAGGGAAGAACCACCGACCCATGAGAAGCTACTGGCAGGCTTTCCCACGTACCCACGCTAGCCGAGCCTTCGACTCGAACCCACGCAGAGAGGTGAGATGGTAGTGATCCGAAACGGTAAGCGCTTTAGACCACTCGGCCACACCGGGCCCCATGATGTAACGTCGCATGATGAATTATTATATATTTTGAAAGAGACCTTGGCCTACACTTTATGTTAGGGCATCTGTTTAGATGAATCAGAACTATATATCAAGAGAGAGAGAGAGAGAGAGAGAGAGAGAGAGAGAGAGCTACTTCTAAAAAATGTTCTTTGCACAGGAGATGAACTAAACTACCGATGATTTAGTCCATTTAGTTTTTAAATCCGTCCACAACTTTATTTGAATCCACTACGGTAACAATACTTGTTCGGTCTTCAAGCACAGTTGCTTAGAAGAAGGTATTCCATATGTTCTTATAAAGTGTTTCTATATAAACACCTGAGCGGTTTATCTACGATATATATTGATATGGTATTATATAATTGTTACTTTTATCTTCTTTTATATGTCTAAAAGTGTGTGATCTAAACTGAATTCGGAAATAAATCTTAGTTTTGTCAAGTGTAGGAATTTGAACTGCATAAATCTCCTTATTCCGCGGATAGTGTTTTTATATCTCGTACCAACGCGTAAGATGGATTATTTTTATTCCATCTCCGTATAGAATGAATGATGGGCAAACGACTGCGGAACATCTGTAATGATCAAGTCACATACAATACAAAAATCATAGATTATTACAAGGTCTCTCTTACAATAAACATGCTTTCAAAATAGAAAAGAAAAAAATTGAAACAAGGATTACTATTTATAACTTTTTATTATGTGTCTTTTCTGTTTTGAGGTTATTAGGCATGTTGCAAATGTCTATGATGCCATATCCATAGTGACATCATCAGTAGTGTCACTGTTTGCACTCAGGTTTGATAAGCATATCCCTCACGATTTTCTCACTTAGGCAAACTGCATCATATACTAGAAACATATATCCCACACGTTGGAACATTCACAAAATGAATAAAGGTAAGAAGTATTAGTTACATATAAAGTTTAGGAAGAACATCAAAATGGAGACTAGAGTTAATGGATGGCTATTTGGAAAGGAAGACAGAACAATATGTTTCAACCAGGACACCCAAAGGTAGAAATAACCAGGACACCCAAAGGTAGAAATAAACATAGCCTCTAAAAGTAACATTAATTGAAATATGTCCAATTGAAAACTATATTCTATTACAATGGTGATGATAACTTTTCTATTACTTTACTAAATTACTTTCTATAAAAAGCGCATAGATGTGTTCAAACCCATGCTGTAAGTATCTTGTAAAAATCACCAACGACTTATCTCAAAACGTCAATCTACAGTATCGATCACTTCCTTCTTGCCGAAGATTTATTGAAAATGTTTGAATCAGTTTAGTATCAGCAAAGGGATTAATTTAGTCCGCACTTTGACGTATTTATGAGAAAGACTAAATAGTTCAAAGAAACCTCTGTGCTCTTTGATGGGTTTCATATTTGATCTGTCAGACAGATTAACATTAATTGAAATATGTCCAATTGAAAACTATATTCTATTACAATGGTGATGATAACTTTTCTATTACTTTACTAAATTACTTTCTATAAAAAGCGCATAGATGTGTTCAAACCCATGCTGTAAGTATCTTGTAAAAATCACCAACGACTTATCTCAAAACGTCAATCTACAGTATCGATCACTTCCTTCTTGCCGAAGATTTATTGAAAATGTTTGAATCAGTTTAGTATCAGCAAAGGGATTAATTTAGTCCGCACTTTGACGTATTTATGAGAAAGACTAAATAGTTCAAAGAAACCTCTGTGCTCTTTGATGGGTTTCATATTTGATCTGTCAGACAGATTAAAGTGCAATAGTAATAAAGTATGATAAATGTACCTTCTTATCCACTCGTTTAGAATAATGGCGTCTTTGTTTTAAATTTTGGGAACATTCATTGTATGTTCAAGTCACAAAACACTTCGGCTTCCAGTCAAAGAACTTGGCGACCTTCCAGTTGGGGTCAAAAACGTTAGCGTATCGGGACACGTTCCATGATAACTAGAAAATTCGGTACGGTAGATAACAATATCCAAACTAAGCACAATACATCAAAAACGCTACTGGATAGAACCTTGGATTAACACATTATCATTTGACATTGGATTAAGACATTATCATTTGACCTTGGATTAACACATTATCATTTGACGTTTCACATAATAAGTAAACCAAAAACAGAAATAATGTGGTGCTCTAGTCGCTTTTTCAATTTTTGCATTTACCTTAAGTTTTTTGGCACAGGGTTAGAACATAAACGACAAAAACTTTATTATAATTTCAATTATTGCAAATAAGCGAATCTATTACTCAATAGGTCATTATAATCATTTTAGGGATTGTATTAATGATTTTTGCTTGTAGCTACTCTTTATTTAAATTTATTACGATAAAAATAGAGATTATTTTGACATATAAAATTCGAGTGACGGCCTACATGAATACCGTATTACAATAATATTAACTATTTTATACTGTCGTTATTACATTATTTATCTGTTATGTATATTTCATTTGTATTGTGTGTTGGCTTGTGTCCATGGTTATATGCTATGCAAATTTAATTTGTATTGAATAAGTGATGTTTGTCCATAATTGAAGGTAGGAGTTGGTCCTACCTGATTAATGTTTAAAAAATATAAACATCATATTGCATCGCTAATTACTGTCTATGATTTTAGATTATATTATTAAGATAATTATTATTTGGGGATAAACATGTTTACTTGGATCTGAATTATCGATATTGGTATTACTCTGGGTAAAAATGGTCTACCTGCAATTACTAAGGTAGGTTGCTAAATTTAAGTAAACAGACCTGACCTTAATGAAATTTGATGGAAAATTCCATTTGAATTCAGGGTATTTTCAAAAATGATTATTGCGATGTAAGTCAGGTTGAGAGGTATATAAAGTTGTTTATTCCAGAAGTACTCATTCCATATCATATCAGTCTTAGTGGATTCAATCTTATGATTGTGTTTCAGTTAATATTTGAGAGGATTTGTTTATTACATATGTGCTTATCATTATTTTCAGACTAAATCACTATTTTGAGATTATTGTGAATCCTTTATGGACATTTTGGACGATATCATTGTGATACACCAAGACTGTTGGCACATCAACACTATTCTAGGTTATTAGTGCATCAGTTCTTCCAAAATTGGAATTCATTCGGAACGTCACTGGAATGCATTCGGAACACTACACGTTTGGGTTTGTAATATAACGTTTATGACTATTTTGGATTTAATTCACCACATTGTAAGTTATTTTAAGTTTTCACGTTGCATTCTAGGGAAAATGTTATTTGTTGAATTTTACTCAACTTCTGGATTTAGCTATTTTTGTTCCTTAGTTTAAGACCATATACTGGTAACATATCACTACTGTTTAAATTCTATACTATGTATCCTTCACAGATTATCCTATTGAACTAAATCTATGTGAAAAACTTCAAAAACTAAGTTAAAAATATCCGAGTCTCTTTAAACTAACTTTCATCACATGTTAGCATCCATTAATGTAATGAATTACAGACAATAAAACATAAGCTCTATCGTCATTATCTACATTGGGCATGTGTTTTTTATGAATATAATTTCAGTGTCGCACATTGCAATTCTACAGGGATCTCCTTATTCATACATTTATCTCTTCATATCGTATGCAAATGACTGCTTGTTTGCATCAATGTTGGTTTAAATTCATTCTTGTTGAATTATTTGTCTTTAGAATATATAAAACAGTAGATCTTTGTATTCTTAACTTTGTCCCTAGCTTCTTCAATGTAGGTTTTGGCACTGATTCATACCCAACTAATTTTCTCTGGTATGGATAATTTTTAATCCATAGCTGCTCGGTGTGACATCATAATATTTGTGTGATAATAGATGACGATCATGGTTACTTAAATACATGTATGTAATAGTTTTTTTCTCCTGAATATTGAACAAATGTTGCTTTTAGAATACTTTGATTTATTCATCTCGCATCAAACGTCACATGCTTTGAAATAAAGCCGTAATATTCATTTAAAAACAGCATATGTTCTAATGGTAATGGTGACATAAAGAAGGAAGACTTTCGGGCCTCCAGATCAATATCTGCCTTTGGATTCGATTGTTACAAGATACCCGGGTGGGATTTCGGATTTACTGCATAACACTTTTGATGCTGATACAAATGCAATGTTTAATAACGAACAACTTGAATGAACAATTAATTATGATTAATATGTGCGTGTATATGATCCAAATATTGGGTCAATTAACATAAACGAGCGGAGGTAATAATGAAAATACAAATAAATGACCTTACACAGTACAAGGACGAGGGGCGAATGATTCACGGTGATTTCTCAACGATAAGATTGATGTATTTTGCTCAAATAGCAAAATAAATGCATTATTTTACTCGTATAGCAAATGTATTCACTCAAACAGTGAAATTATGTTAACAAAAGGGACAGATATAAAAATTATCCGTATAGTCCCAAAAACACACTGGGTTTTACAAACCCCAAAAATTACCCCACGGCTAAAAGATTACATGTATGGAGTTACACACTCTGTCACCAGCACACTCGGCTACCAGTCACACTAGCCAATCAAGACGTTAGTGTTCCAGGTTGGTCAATCAAGCAATCAGCGCCCACCAATCTCGGTCAGCAGTCCCCGATCACCTGCTACTCGACCAGCAACACTGTTTATTCAGCTCTACGGCTACTATGGTTCAGCTTCAAAGCGGCTATCGTCAACTTCTGTGGTTAGCTCTGCAGTTGGTACCACGTCGACTCCGATCAATCCGATAACTCGGATCGCTCCAGTCACTTGGGTCATGTGAAAATACATCTAACACGGGCATATACGATAAAGCGTAATGACTTTATATACGGTAAGTTATATAGATTACATTATCGGCACAATAATTACAAAACAACAAACAGGTTCAGAAGTAAACTTAACAGTGCTAGACAAGAATCCTACGGTACAAAGTTTCTTAAAAATACAACTTTATATTGCTAATATAAATCACTTGCTAAGTATCAAACAAGAATAGAAAATAGTTGCATTATACTACGTAAACTGAAGCTACATAGCAAACATACAAAATAAACGTGGTGGTACAAAAGTGTCAACTTAGACACACGAAATTAATAATTCACGTACCTCTACAGCTGAAGATGTGCCAGTCCTTAAAGTAGGTGTTGACACCTCTTAGCCCCACCTCAGCATATATAGCTGGTTAGGACTTAGAAGTGACACCCTGGTTTTCCAAAAGTGTTAGATGGTGAATGTCTCCCTCTCCACCCTTTTGATGTTATAAGTGTAATTGTCATAAGAAGAAAATTAATAATAAAATAAGTGTAATTTAGTCAGGATTGTTCTCTGTTTTGTTCGTCAAATAATAGAGTTTTACGTTGTCCCATTAATGCTCCTATTTGTGTCAAAGGAAATTTTAAAAAAGTATTTAAAGACGAAAATAAAATATTTAGTGTTGGAAAGATAATAAGGTGTGTAAGTGCTTGAGTTTGTTTGGCGAGTGCATGTGGTGCATATTATTAATGGTGTTCTATTTATTCTATATGCCTTAGCAAATTGTGACTTGTTAGGTTGTTTTATATTGTCAATCGGTAGTACATAGTTGCATGATAAAAGACAAAAATACAGAATAGAGAGTTATTCCCTTCCAAAATTTTAAAGTATATTCAGATTATTAAAGTTTGTTATCAAAATAAAATATCAATAGTAAGCATTTCCAATAATGGTAAATAGTAAGTCTTGCTTCGGCAAATTAAAAGTAGTTCAATCGAGCTGAATTGTGAAAATCACTAGTTGGTAGTAAGAAAATTAAGTTGTTGCAATTAATATTTATAATCAAATTCTTGGCTGTGTGTTAAAATGCCGATAATAGTATTTAGCAAGTCTTGCTTCGGCAAATTGAAAGTAATTAAATCGATCTGGAATGTGAATATTCACAGGTTGGTAGTAAATATTTAAATTGTTCTAATCAATATTTATAATCGAATTCATGTGTTGTTAATAAGAGTAAGTTAATCCTTTGGTTCGTGTTGCTGGGAACCAAGATTCTCCTCCTTTATTTTGAGTTTTCTGGGGGTGGTTTCGTTACAGAGTGAGAGATAAGCGGGATATAATTCAGAAGAAATACCATAGTATGCTTTTTCTAATTTGGTCATTTTAGAATGTTTTGTCCATGTATATTTGTGTTGATCCAGAATTTTCCATGTCTTGAATCTGTATTCCGCATGGTTAAATTGTTTGTTTTGCGTTTTATACCACTTAGAGGTCTTAATGAATCAATCTGAGGTCCACTTTGCTGACGTGTCAGGCCCGTCCGCAAAACCCAACATTATGTCTGATATGATAGACACATATTAATTCTATGAGTTCCCGTGTCTGAAATCACTTTCCTAAATCAAAATCTTTGTTTCCATTCTTGCGACGTAGATTAAATATTTTGTTTAGTGGTTTATACCCCTTCGAGGTATTAGTGAATCAATCCGTGATCAACCTTGCTGACGTGTCTGGCCTGGCAGAAAAAACCGACATTACGTCTGCTATGATAGACACATATTAATCCTTGCATCACTATAGTAGACCGCTCACTGACAAGACGTTCCGTAATTGGAAGATTTATCTTATGGTGAGGCATTTATACAAAGACGAAGTCGTCATACTTTGTCTGTGAGCTGGAAGCATTCGGTTCTTTCCATTGCAAGCACTTCGCACGTGCGGCATAGGATGAACCGAACTCACGATTTCGAAATATTGTACAATATACATAAATCACCCTCGGATATCCTTTTACACAAAAAACGAAACCCAAGTACATGTTTTTAATAAATAAAAGGATTTTTACAATTAAATGACATCGATACACTGGGATATAAATTGATAGTAAATTAAAGAAACAAAGTAATGTTACTTACTGAGCGATATAAAACATATGCAAACAGAAACGATGTCTGACATCAAGTCACGGAAGACGACAGCAATCGGTGGTATGAACACTTCATTTCGATGTTTTATAAGATCATTTATGCTGGTATAATTTTTTTCCACTGGATATTAAGTAAATTTTAAGGACTAACCATCAGTGATAGTTCCGATATTTTCCTAAAATGAGCTTTTGTTTTACAACTATAGAACATTTGGTGATTTCATAACAAATCGTACATTTTTTGGATCTAGAAGAGAATATTTCACGTGCACATATTTGAAGCTAAATATTTTTTCTTCATCCATTCTCATAGCCATACCTTTGACTCATATATCAATGGTATAAAATTATTATACCTATGATACATATTAAGTTTAGAAAACAAATTGCGAAAATTATCGAAACCTCTAACATATTCAGAAAAATAGGCAGACCACAATAAACTGTTTCCATCATATTTTAGTATTTAATATGTTCCGAACAAAGTGAAATATCAACATTGATGACCAAAATCTACACCTAGCATATTGTCGATGAAATAAGATGCTTCCATCCAGTTCAAAATGGTAATTCCATTATCTCAATTAATGTTTCTGGCAAATGCATATCACCTATGTGCACATACGGTTAAATATAAAAGACTTTGAGAAGCACGGGTCATTCCTAGATTTTATAAAAATTACTATGACCCTTGCGGTGTACCGTGTGCGGTTATTTCGTCCAAGCTACTATGTGAGCATAATTTATGTTTGCGTTCATACCAATAGGTAGTCGAACCGTAATTAACTCAATCTTATACAATTTCGTTTTTTTTTTCATGACAAGACTGTATGGAAGACTTAAGACAAGGGACTAGTCCAGTATTATTTCATCCACATTGAATCATTGTCTACGGTGCACCTCTACCATTTTCATTGGGTTTGCTAGACATCCGTACTCTTTTCAATAGCAGATAATAGTTGGCATCCGTCCGTCTACGGGAGACGATGGCATAGCTCCAAAGTACGCTTTTGCTTATCCTTCTTTCTAGCTCTCTTTTCAGCTTGCTTTATTCTTCTCTTTTCCTCTGCGTTTTGAACTCCCTGCCTGACAGCTAGACGCCAGCTGGAACGGTTGTTTGCACAGCTCTCCCAGTCGTTGACATTGATGTTTGCTGTCTTCATATCCTTCTTGCAAACATCTTTGTAGCGCAGATGTGGTCGTCCAGTTGGTCGTGCACCTTCTGCTAACTCCCCATATAACAGGTCCTTGGGAATGCGACCTGGGTCCATTCTCTTGACATGGCCGAGCCAGCGAAGGCGCCTCTCGCTGAGTATGGAGAACATGCTGTTCATGTTGGCGCGTTCTAGAACCTCTGTGTGGGATACTTTGTCCTGCCACTGGATGTGCAGAATGCTCCGCAGACATCTCAGGTGGAAGCTGTTGAGTTTCCTCTCGTGTCTTGCATAGGTGGTCCATGTTTCGCTGCTGTAGAGAAGTGAGCTGAGCACGCACGCTTGGTAGACACGCAGTTTGGTCTTTTCTGTGAGGTTGGGGTTGTTCCAGACCCTCTGGTTAAGTCTGGCCATCACTGCTGCTGCCTTGGCAATCCTGCCGCCCACCTCAGAATCAATGGAGAGTGAGCTGGAGACGTTAGACCCGAGGCATGTGAAGTTCTCGACAACTTCCAAATTGTACCCATCGATGGAGACAGAGGGAGGGGAGTCTGTGTCCTGTGCCATGACATTCGTTTTCTTCAAACTTATGGTCAGTCCAAATTCCTTACATGCATGGGAGAGGCAGCATACCAGCTGCTAAAGTCCATCTTCTGTGTGTGATGTCAAGGCTGCATCGTCGGCAAAGAGCAATTCACGGATGAGTACCTCTGTGACTTTAGTCTTAGCACGGAGACGGGCGATGTTGAACAGCTTGCCGTCAGCCCTGGTATGGATGTACACTCCTTCGCTGCAGTCCTTGAATGCGTACTGGGGAAGCATCGAGAAGAAGATAGCAAAGAGCGTCGGTGCAAGGACACAGCCTTGTTTGACTCCGCTAATGACTGGGAATGCTTCAGATGTTGCGCCATTGAAGCACACTGTGCTGTGCATGTTCTCGTGGAACGACATAATGACAGCAAGCAGACGTGGGGGGCAGCCGATCTTCTGCAGGAGTCTGAAGAGTCCACTCCGACTAACCCTGTCAAACGCCTTCGTCGGGTCTATGAAGGCAATGTAGAGGGGCATCCGCTGCTCGCGACACTTCTCCTGCAGCTGACGTAGTGAGAAGACCATGTCTACAGTTGACCTGCCGGCTCGAAATCCACACTGGGACTCTGGGTACACGCGGGAGACTAGGATCTGCAAGCGCGCCAAGACAACACGGGCGAAGGCCTTTCCGACGATGCTGAGGAGGGAGATGCCCCGGTAGTTGTTGCAGTCGCTACGGTCTCCTTTGTTTTTGTATGAAGTGACGATGTTGGCGTCATGCATGTCCTGTGGGATGTATCCCTGTTCCCAGCAAAGGCAGAGGAGTGTGTGTAGGGGCTGGAGCAGTGCTGAATTTTCGCTCTTGAGGACTTCAGGCGGAATGCCGTCGCTTCCAGGAGCCTTCCCACAGGCAAGGCAATCGATGGCTTTTCCGAGCTCTTCCAGGGTGGGCTGTGTGTCTTGCTTCTCCATGACAGGCAGGTCTGAAATGGCGTCCAGGGCAGTTCCAGTGACATTGTTTTGGGTTGCATATAGCTCGAGATAGTGCTTAACCAATCGCTGCAGTTGTTTCCCCTAGTCTGTGATGACTTCGCCCGTCTTGGACTTGAGGGTGGTGGTCTTGTAGCTGGGGGGGGGGGCTGTCGCCTTTTTGATACCCTCATACATTCCTCTTGTATCTCCGGTGTCAGCAGCTGTCTGTATACTGTTGCAAAGGTTCAGCCAGTAGGTGTTGGCACAGCGGCGGGCGGTCTTCTGGGCGTTATTCCTTACAATCCTGAGGGCTTGTAGTGTTCTGGGGCTAGGTGCAGCCTTGTATGCCAGGAGGGCTTTCCTCTTTGCCTCAGTCACGGGCTCCATCTCCTCCCAGTTTGCCTCATTCCAGTCGACATTCTTTCGCTCCCTCTTCTCGTAAGCTGTGATGGCTGAATTGTACACAGAGTCACGGATATGGGACCACCTGGAATCAATGGTGTCATCAGGTGTCACTTTGGTGAGGGCTTCCTTCACTTTGCTGATGAACTGCTGTGTTTTCTCTGGGTTGCTTGCACAGCAGGTGTTGATACGTGGGTGACCCTTCTTCTTGGCGTGGTGCAGCTTCTTGGGTAATATTCGCACCTTGCTGGCTACGAGGGAATGGTCCGTGTCACAATCGGCACTGTGGTAGCTGCGGGTAAGGAGGACACTGGCCAGTTCTGCACGCCTGGTGATGACGAGGTCTAGCTGGTGCCAGTGGCGTGAACGTGGGTGTCTCCACGACATCTGGTGGATCTCCTTGCATTTGAAGAAAGTATTGGTCACACATAGGCTGTGGGAGCAACACATCTCCAGCAGTCGCTGACCATTCTCGTTGATCTTGCCCCTTCCGTAAAAGCCAAGACAGGTGGACCAGGCCTCATGGTCAGCTCCCACTCTAGCATTGAAGTCTCCTAGCAAGTAAAGGCTTTCATTGTTGGGGATACTGGATATTGCCTGATCCAGAGCGTCATAAAACTTGTCTTTCTCCTCGTAGGTGGAGTAGAGGGTTGGAGCATACACACTGAAGATGTTGATCGGGTCTAAGGATGTTGACAGCCGGAGGGCAAGGATTCTCTCAGTACCTGATGATGGAGGTTCAATGAAGGCGATTAGCGTGTTCTTGACGGCAAAGCCTACACCATGCTGCCCAGGTTCATCCAAGGGCTTCCCCTGCCAAAAGAATGTGTAATTGGCTTCCCTGATGGTGCCGCTGTCAGCCAGTCGGGG
Organism: Sinohyriopsis cumingii; assembly: GCA_028554795.2. Lineage (NCBI taxonomy): Eukaryota > Metazoa > Mollusca > Bivalvia > Unionida > Unionidae > Sinohyriopsis > Sinohyriopsis cumingii. The sequence continues at coordinate 1,635,693 of JAPYKE020000057.1, read as the reverse complement.
CTCCTGGAGGCAGGCAATGTCGATGTTCAGTCGGGAGAGTTCTCTTCAATGACGGCAGTCTTCCGTGCATCGTCGATCTGCTGTAGGTCAGTGGTCAATCCAGGACACATGGTCCTGATGTTCCAGGTTGCAAAACGAAGAGTTGGAGTCTTTTTATTTCTTCTTTTAGTCTTTCCTGGTGCAGAGTTTTGTGGCCCACTTGTCGAGATGGTTCTCTAAGCTCCACGCACCCAGTGAAGTAGGCAGGCCATGGCGGTCAGCACCTTACTGACTGGGGGCTGCCCAGCTTGAGACGGGCGGTAGCTGTCCAGTGAGACTTGATGATCTCTCCCACCGTCAGAAGCAACCCCTGGCGCCAAGCTCTACGCCAATCAAGCTTTGACTTAGAACCGGTAAACTGCTACTTCTCGTGTTGTGCCGACGCCGTACGACGACGTTGGAATGTCCTCTCCGGTGGAGATATGAAGCCTGGGCAGGGTGGTATGGAGAATCAGCTGTTGCCCATGCAGCAGATCACCCCTCTCCACGCAGCTGGTGTGCCCAAGGGAACGACGAATGCCGATACAGCTTGGCACCAACGGCGTCGCAGGAGTTGCCGGAATGACGTTGAAGTCAATGTCATACCGCCTTAGGGACTCCATCTCCGGATTTCTGTCGGGGTTTACTCCCTTAGCCTTTCCCATGAGTGGGTATAGCCACAAGGCAGCAGATGTTTGGAATCGGAGTTTTCCTTCTCCTAGATGAGCTACCATCCAAGGTTTATGAGTCCCATCTACCCGAAGCAACTGGTTTTAAGGCGCCAGTGGGCCGCCTTCACCCCTTCTCCTGTTAGTAGAAAACATGGTCTGCCGGGCTTCAAATCTAAGCCACTCGCGAAGGCCAGGAGCTGGATTTTAGTTGACAGTGGCAGTAAGGGACGCAGGCCGTATGGGGCATTTTGGAGGATTGGGGCGCTTGTCTCCCACTCCCACCCCGGGCAATGTCAACCTTAGACCACCAATAGCAGATAAAAAGCTCTGAAAATAGTGATTCTATTTCATTATTTTTCAAATTTAGAAACGTGTACTTATAAGAAAACACACGACAATCCATTTCGTATGTTAACCAGTTTAAGCGAGATGTAGTCTAAACGATGTTAAAAGATACGTGTAGCACCGGTCCCACATTGCATTACAGTCATGGAATTAACAATATTCGTTAAATACAATTGGATCTGATTACTTAGAAGTCTGTAAACATTGTTGGAACTGCAAGGTAAAACAATGACTTGTCTGTAGTTGCCTTTACCAACCAGATCGATTTTATTTTATAACTTGTGGTTACCTGTTTTTTTTTTTTTTTTTTTTTTTTTGTTAAAGACGATCGAGAAATTGACCTTTTGTGAATACAATTCTTTTTAGAATAAAACCTGTATGGATATTATTATGGTGACAATTACAATTACAATGGTCCCATGAAATTCAAAGAACATATTCACTCTTGTGTGTTATACTCTTGTGTGTTATAATTACACTGTAGCACTAGCACATATTTGAAGAAAACCCAGAGCTGCAATCATAAAATAACTTTCCAAATTAAACTTTACATAAACTCAAAACTATGTGACACATTTATCTGCATAGCATTTGCAGATGAGGAACAAAATCATGATTAAATTTAACATTTTATCAGTTAGAAAGAAAATATATATTTTACATTTTAGGAATTCATTCTTCTTGTATGCATCAATTAACTGTTTTGTTTTAGTTTTTCTTTTAAATACGCTAAACAATTAACATTAAATGCAATAATGATGTTTGATAATTTAAAGAATATGCTCCTGCTGGGTGTTCGAACTGTCTCACTATACTAATTAAATTCCTTATACCATAGGTATTTCACCTTTAAACATTCTTCATGCCATCTATTACATTAGTTTTAAGTGCAGACTCACAAAGACTATCCTTCGTATGTCAGTTCTACCTTGGACACAACATATCAAGAAATGTGCACAGGTTATGTAGCATATTTTGGAAAAGGTTTCATTTGAATATAACGACATGTAGTTTAGTGCATGTGGCTTTCCAGGAACACCTATCTTCTTTTGTCGCTCTAAGTAAAAATCAACAGGCAGAACTCGGTGAAAACATTTCAGTACTGGTGACGGCAAGCAACGTTCTTCAGTAGGTAGCATGAAGAACAAAGTGACTGTGATAAAGAAATATAATTAGCCATATGCGGGACCATGCTTGGTATATGTAATCTTATTTCACAGTTAAACTGAAAAATCAGAAATACAGTAAGAAACGAAAATGTCTCAATCACATCCTTTGAAACATAAGATATATAAGAAGACAAATGAAGACATAAATGATACGCATGACAAAACAGTGATTTTAGAGCTTAATGGAGACAATACAGCTGCAGTCGTCAGTACATAGACACTCTCCATCATCTGGTATACAGCTAGTATCGGGAATTGGATCCACAAGCTATCAGTTTACAGATATCTAATAAAGGGACTAGAAAGCTAATGCATTCAAGAGCATTCACGAGCTGATGGAAACATGTGACAACGTTCCTTGAATGATTGGATAGAAAATTCCTGAAACACATAGGATGCTGTGCTAAGGAAGAGAACAAAAATTCAGATATATTTCAGAAAAGAAGTGGAAGAGTTCTCAGTATTAGTCCAGGAAGAAGGCCTTCATGAAAAGGATAAATTTAGAAGGATTATTAGGATCATAAACGCTTAAAAAGAACATCGAAACGGTGGATGAAAGCAATTAATGCATATTTTGCACAGAAAATGGAATATTAGACTTCTGATGGCACGTGGAGAAGACTTCAATTGAAAAAAGAAAGAAAATGGACCAAGCAAAATATTGGTAATGTTAGTGTTGATGTTTTGGATTTAACGCCATTTCCAGCGTAAGATAAGATACATATGGCGGCCAGTATAAACTGGCGGAGGAAGAAACCTGTTAAACCACTGTTTACACCACCGACTCACGGGGAGATACTGGCAAGTTTTCTCCGTTAACCGAGACTAGAACCCACGCGGACAGACCTGACATGGCATTTCTCGGGTATAACGAGCACTTTAGACCATTCGGCCACCATCAAGGGCCCCGACTGGCAAAGACAGTGTGGGGATCAACACTCATGGTTAACAGGGCAAGAGTGTTTACACAATCAGGTATTGCACATAATGTGTTGAACTGGGGATAAGACAATCAATTACTTGACCAATGAATGAAGCAAGCAAGCCAAGTGTGAGTTTTGAACGACAGTTTAGTCCTAGCATTACACTGACGATGTTCTAAAAAGATAAGCATCGTTGACACACAAAGAAGTCGTGCGATTTCAATGCTGAGAAAATGGCTGAGAGCAACAAGACGAGAATCCTTTGTTGTTTCAACATCTATATATATGGAAAGCCATCACCGCTAAAATTATATTATTGACATAATATAAGCAGTCTTAAAATAAACCAACAAAAGCTACAATGAAACCAACATGCTTGTAAAATATTCATTTATTACAAGGGTAGCAGCAACCAAAGAGACAAATTTCAGCTGAAGCAAAGAAAATATGAATGAAACTAGTAAACTTCAAATGAAAAAACTATTTAAAGAATAAAATCAATAATCAGATAAAACAAACGAGGGACAAACAAAACAGACAAATATCTACAGAAACAAACAACATATCAATGAAACAAGCTAACGTCAAACGAAGTAAATGGTATTTACACGAAAGAAAGAAACAAAAGCTGCTTTAGCTAACGTAAAATGATACATAGTAATAACAGAAATGTCAATGAATCATATGCAACACTGATGCGCAAACATGCTGAATGATCAACTGTGTCGAAAGAACAGAGGCCGCCTATGCATTCTAAGGGAGATTATGGCCAAGAGCGCAAAATATTTCAAAATGGCACATGACGTAGGTGTTAACTAACGCTGTAAGCTGGGCCGGATTTAGAATGGTGAGGCCCTAAGTTATGGGAAGATGTAGAGGCCTTGTTTTGAGAAGTGTCATTAGAGAATCAGGCTGTGCAACAACTGAACTTGGCAATTGTTTGCTTATTATTACAATGCAAATTATGTAATTTATATAAAATATATTGCATAGATAATAATAAGGAACATATGCAAATAATCAAGAGTTATATTATTACTTAAATATAAATTATAATTTTTTAAATAAAAATTCAGAACTTTTAAGAGGATCCTTCAGACCAAGGCTGTAGGTTGTTCAGCTTATGCCTAACTCCGGCCCTGGCTATAAGGCTTCTCAATGAAGAGGCAAATTAGTTGTCACGAGGGAGGCTGCCACCGCCCATTGCGATGTCCCTAGTACCACCGTCAAGATCTCCTCTGCCGACGGCTGTAATATTCCCCGTGCCCATGTCAGGGTCGCCACTCCAGTCAATCAGGGCATTTACTACCTTAAAAAACAAACAGCCTCATCAGTGAGCACATGCACTTGTTTCCAAAAGTGTCCATTGGTTGAAATGTCTATTTTAAATGGGTAATTAATTTAATTCAATTAATTACAATCTCATCAAATTACAAAGGATGAGGTAGAAGGGCTTGAAATTATTTTAGATGTTGTTTTATTTAATCATGAACCCATTCTCAGAGAGAGAGAGAGAGAGAGAGAGAGAGAGAGAGATGTGTTATAACCTGACGCCTCGTTTCTCGAACGTTAAATTTAACGAAGTTTTGGCTTTAATGTATTTGAAAAAAACTATATTCCCCTTCTTCATGATGGGTAATGAATTTTCGTTTCAACCAAAGCACGCCAAGTAGGTTACGCATAAGTTACCCTCCACACCCACCATCCCTCGTGCATATATTGGCCGTCTTCATACATGTATTGTAATTTTCGTCCTTGTCAAGTAGCGCTGCTTCGCTGTCTTTTGTATTATGTCTGTTCTATATGTTTTAATTAGTATTGTTCGTTTCAGATTTATTAGTGTTCATTCATATTACCTTTATAATTGAATACAAGAATTCATGTACAAGATATGAAACTTTCAAAACATTTTAATATCAAGCTTTAAAATTGATTTTACGACGATAAGACATTTTCTGCTTATGCAGAATAAGCAAGCAAGACCAACTGCAAGCATATCTTCATTTAAATTTCATACATACTGTTGTACTATAGCAAAAATTGAATTGAATGCGGAAACAAATGTAGAAAATCTAAAACTTTAAAACAATATTGTTCACAATGATCAACCAAGCATTCCACGGAACACCCTCGCCGCCAAATTATAAAACCAATCCCCTTCGTAAAACGATGAGTCAGTTTATGGATGATCCTTGAAATCTGGTTTTTGCCCCACTTACTTGCCGTAACGAAGATTAGTTTTACACCAAATTCCCATCTCACAATAGTGGATGAACATATAACCCTCTGAGTCAGTGAAGTTTTAAAGTCTTCCATCTCTGTACATTTTCTTCGACTTGAATATAGTCTACATTTTAACTCTGTGGCACAAAGAAAGTCTCAAATGATGATAAGTATATGCATGGCCAAATATCTGTTATCGCCACCCTATAAAATAGGCTACACGGTTCTACGTATATAAACATTTTATTGTAACCAGCTTCATCCTCACACGAGGATAAAGTGTGTGTACTTGTTAAATATTTTCAGGCATTCGAAGCAGAGAGAGACTACTGAAGTGGCACAGGGGATATTACAGTCGTCGGCAGGGGCGATCTTGACGGTGGCACTAGGGACGTCGCAATGGTCGGTGGCAGGCTCCCTCGTGATACTAAGTCTACCGCGTCATTGAGAAGCCTTACAGAGTTAGCTAACACCTGTTCTACTACGCCATGTAATTACTCCCCCCCCTTACAATACAAGGGCGTCCTCTGTTCATTCGACAAAGTTGAGCGTTTTGACTATCGTCTTTCATTCATTTGACCAGTAGGTTTTGCGCAAGGGTGTTATATATGTATGAGTATTTTTTTTATTGACATTTCTATTATTACTTTATATTATATTACATTAGCTTAACCAGCTTGTGTTTTTTTCTTTCATTAATTGCCATTTACTTCGTTTAACGTTTGCTTGTATCATTGATATGTTGTTTGTTTCTGTTGACATTTGTCTATTTTGCTTGTCTCATTTATTTATTTCAATTTGAATCATGTTGTTTAAATGCCGTATATTTCATTTTGGCGTTTGGTTGTTCCATTGGTATTTATTTGTTTCTGTAGATATTTGTCTGTTTTGTGCCTCATTCGTTTAATTTGAGTATTGATTGTATTGTTTATATATTGTATTGTTGTTGTATTATCGCTTTGTTGTAGGTTTTCTTGGATTGTTGTCAATTTACTTATATTATTTCAATGATATATTTTTGAAACGACGAAGTTCCATACATATCCACCTGAACGGAAGGAGTAAGAATCAAACCGATATATATATATATATATAATATATATATATATATATATATATATATATATATATATATATATATATATATATATATATATATTTATTAGATCTTCTCTTATTATATGCTCATTTTTTCCCCTGTTAACTTTAAAATGTCAGGATCGTTCAGCATTCCCCGATACTGAACGCGCTCGACAATACACCTATAGCATTCACGTGCATAAAGGAACTACTTTCTATTATAAACAGACAATGGACGCAGACGCCAGCACTTTTGAGTTGTACACAAATCATATATACTCGCGTAAGAGGCTCTTTACGTTGTGGTTGTTTAAATTTGTTTCTGAATGAACTAAAACAGATATTTCGTTGGCTGCCACATACCAGCTGCTTTGGCACAATCCGCGTTGATACAATGTTACGGATTTAGGCTAGCTACATTATATAAGATACGCAAGATAAGGTCCTTACAAATAACATACAAGTGACAAGTCATATACTCTCTTCTTTAACTGGTGATACGAATGGCAAAATGAAATATACTTACAGTTTTTACATCCTGAATTTCCTCAAAAGATATTTTCTTAATTCTGCAAATCCGAATTACACGAGCCGTGTCATAGGTTTTCAGTCTGGATTACACATTTCGAAACTGTGTTGCAATTTCGATGATAAGTGCAACTGCATCCTCCTTACTGCACTCAAAATGAAATAAGCATTAAATTCCATATCGTCTTTTTGATAATTGCAATTGAAAGACTTCATATTTTCCCCACATTATGATTTCAAACATTCAATGACAGAAACAGAAACACATTTGCAGATGTAAACATGCTTCTCCCGCACCGCTTCAATCCGATGTATTTCATGTATAATTTGCACAGATGAATCCAATCCAAAATCACAAACTTTCGTCGAATCGAAACAAAATACCAAAATCTATTCATTCCAGATCAAATGGAAAAGTTGTTGCAATGCACATTCATTCACAATATGACTGCAAATTTCAATTTCAACTAGACACGCCATTTTCTTTCGAAAGTTATGTCGAGCGCGCGACTAAGTTTAAATGTATCTAGGCGGAGTTATGTGCGCATTAATAATGATGTTATAGAGTAATGACAAATATCAGCGCTTGTTTATTTAGTTTATAATACGGCATTCATTCATTTACGTTGTTTCTTGTAGTGTATTTTGTTTATATAATTAAATCTTAGGTAGAATTTTAAAAAATGAGCATACAAATAAAAAGGTTACTACATTTGTATGGGAAAATATGAACTCGTTTTGGCTGAAGGATATACTGCACTCACAAGGTCGTGCAGTATTCCATCCCAAAACTCGTTAATATTTTCCCATACAAATGCAGTAACCTATAAATATCAATATATTTTAGACCATATAGTGAATACGTTTATAATATCACAATGACCAAAATAAATTACTGTAGTTGAACACATTACACTAACACACTGCTAAATATACAAAAACAACTTTATTTAAATATTCAATTCCAGGACGACGATTAAATATTTCATTGAATCCATTTTAATAACACTGTTTATCATATTCTTTGCCATCTGAAATATAACTATTTTCGTTATAATTTCGATTTATTAACCTTAATTTAATATTCGCTTTTCTAAGATTCAGCACTTTGAATGTCTCAAGAGTCTATACTACCTTTTCCAATATTAATTGTCATTTGAAATTGTTAGTATCCATCTTTGATTTTCTAATGCATGAATATTCTTCACTGACTTTATAAATTTCTAAGGGCATTAATTTTATAGCATTTACACTGTATCTGCTTTCAAGCAATTGAACCATTTTTAAGAATACCTCTTTGGTTAGTAATATTTTCCATACACTTTGAGATATACAATCTGATACTGGATTTGTGAGAACGCAATTAAAATTTATAGCCGCAATAGTTACACTGAACTCCATTTTGTCATTCTCATTGGGCCACGTGCTACACTATTGTGTGAGCATAGTTTTAGCTGTAACTTGCTTCATTAATTGATTCATATACGAAATGGATTATCATTTGTTTTATTATAAGCTCACAATTTTAAATCTAAAAATAATATAATAGTGCAATCTACTATTTAATTTTTATTTTAAATGTTCACAATACAAAAGGATTTAGAGACTGTTAATACCATTCCAAACAATGCTGACTTTGATCAATCTTTTAAATACCCCCACAACAAATTAACACTCCACCCCCACCCCCCCAACATAATAAAATGTTCATGACTTTGTAAACAGGACATTATAACATAATGAGAGTGGTTTTGTAAGAAATATAGTGTATGGTCTATTTGAATTTAGGTCTTCGTTTATTACTTTGATAGGTTTTAGTTCTTCATGGGAATCAATGTCTGGAAAATATTATACATCTTTAACGAATAAGTAAACAGCTAATTAGTACAGGCGTCATTCTGATTGCTTTTGACAGAGCTTGATGATGCCATGGATATTTAAACATAAGCATTTCTTGCAATATTCTCACTATAAGTGGTTAGTAATCAGACATACAATTAATTGGTAATATACACTATTGGATCATGCACTTTTATTTTAAAAGTAAAGAAAGAAATAATTTCTCTATTTGAAAGTAATAAAAAATCACATTTATCCTTTTTGGAAACTATTTCGTTTTACAACATAGATTTGTTGAAATTTAGTAAAGTACATTAAATAAAAAGTGTACAAATGGGTCCCTCCACATACCATAAGTGTGTTGTATTCGTGTAAGAAAAGAACCACATTAAAATATGACCAATTTTCAATATCGGCCCTTTTCTTCATCTTTAATATTGATTTTAAATGTTAAAGTCAGTATAATACAAGCATAAATATTTATTCTACGGATTGATCTGTCCATATTTGATTTAATTTTGGTGCTCTTATCTGTAAGAGTAGAAAGTTCAAAGCGACCCCAGCGTGTCTTTTCAAGTGTTTATGACATGATTTGAAAGGCGAAATAATACGCAATAAGAACACACCACGATGATGTTTATCTTTCTTATCCAAAGATTCAGAAGACAGGCGTCAACCTGTTTCATTTTGGAAACCTGAATTATTTCAAGTGATATGACACTTCGGCTTACTTTTAATGAATTTTGCTACCTGTTAGTTCGTTACTATCGTAAAATCTACCTTTGGACTTGAAACCCCCATATTTACATATGCAAAAATGCAAACAAGATATTGGACAAGAAAATGCTTGTGTAGACCATTTGATGTTTTACATTCAACTCAACACACCGATCACAGTTTAGCCAGTGTACAGATCGATGTATTTTTATTCACTTAAAGTTTCACTAAAAGAATTTTCTCCAAGCATAACATTACCATCAAACGGACTAAAACAGAAAACAAAAATGTATCGTTTTCTTCATCTGAACATAGTAGTTTCAGTCCACATTCCTAATAATTCCTATATATATATATATATATATATATATATATATATATATATATATATATATATATATATATATATATATATATATATATATATATATATATATATATAAACATAGCATGTGTGACAGGTTTCACTTTAATGCTTCATCAGACTGAATTCAATATCATTGTTTACATCATTAAATAAAGAGTGTGTCTAAGCGATCAATGGGAACTCGTGGGGTTATCACAACGACCAGCTTTTCAAACATGTCTTGCTTTGAAGAATTATATGTTATTATTCGCCAAAATTTTGAAATTGACCCAGAGACAAGATTTAATTTAATTTTGTGAGCAAATTCGAAACATGATTTTATATTGCGATGGTAGAGTAGAGTAGTAGAATGGAGTCATTTTCTACAGCCTAAGTTATACAGAAAATTTCTGGATTGCATACATACATACATGTATTAATACATATATACATACATAAATACATACATACATAAATACATACATACGTACATACATACATACATACATACATACATACATGTATTAATACATATATACATACATAAATACATACATACATACATACATACATGCATACATACATACAAACCAACCATACATACATATACACATACATACATACATACATACATACATACATACATACATACATTCATACATACATACATACATACATACATACATACATACATACATACATACAAACCATCCATACATACATACATATACATACATACATACATACATACATACATACATACATACATACATACATACATACAAACCAACCATACATACATACATATATATATATACATACATACATGCATACATACATACATAAATACATAGATACAAACCAACCATACATACATACATATACATATATACATTCATACATACATACATGCATACATACATACATACATACATACATACATACACAAACAAATACATACATACACTTGGCTGTATATCTTATATATTCATACACTTGGCTGTACATACATACATACATACATACATACAAAAATACATAGATTGAAACCATCCATACATACATAGATATACATATATACATCCATACATACATACATGCATACATGCATCCATACATACACAGACACTGACTGACTGACATACAGGCAGATCGTTAGCATATATGTACGAAAACGTATAATGGTCACTTGAAAAGATATTACATTGACACTCAGAATTTGTACAGTTAAAACGAAACAACGTTTATTGTTCATATGTGGAAAAATATATTTTCTTTCTTTTCTCCATAAAAATAGGACTAGGTATATATTTTCATTGAATTTTGGACAAAGTATACAGTATGCAGATAACTAATTGTTTGTGCTTTTGTGGAAATTCTTCTCCGAAACCTTTTCTACCTAGTATAACTTTTCTGCGACGTCTCAAAGCCTGCTGCAATCAATGTCACCTTGAAGTTTCATTTTAATTTTGAATCTTAAATATAAATTTGTCATTTAATCAAGATCGAATCCCCAGTAACCCATTTTAGGAAGACGGCATTTCACTAGAATTTACAAGCCAAATAAAAACCTCGAATATTTGTCTTCGACTATACGTAGTCTACAATATTTACTTTTTGTGGACGTTATGCTTTTACAATTAACCATTGTCAATGCATCTAATGCAGCAATATATATATATATATATATATATATATATATATATATATATATATATATATATATATATATATATATATATATATATATATATATATGCTGATATAATTAAAACCATGTGGACAAAGTTGGATCTTGGACGGTGATTCTTGAAGAATTTTGGGTGGATTAAATTGGAAGACAAAATGATGCGAGTTATAATCGAAATTGACAATGAATGGCAGATCTGATTGGCGATTTAGCCTGAGATCGAGTCGATTTGTTGCTCTTTATTATTGCAAATGTATTATTAAAGCCCAAATACCGCCGTTGCGTGCAAAATTTAATATATGCCAAAATGTCTGAGTAATACTGAATCTTGAAAGATATTGGTCCTAAATATCGTTCGGTTCCATGAAAAGAAGATAATATTGGCGTTCCATAACATTATGAGCCATGTATTTTCTCACTCGAATTTTCCGATGTTCCTTGGCGACATTCGTTGGTCAACCGATTTCAGTGGAAAGCTGGAACATAAGATTTAATGACGTGACCGTTACAAACAGTTGAAGTCAACACCTCACTATATCGGATACGGTAGGTTAGTAGTATAATAAATTGGGGATTCTGGCTCACTTGTTTCAAGGTCATATACATGTGGGGTTCTGGCTCACGCAGAGGAGAAATGATGGTTTTGTCTCATAATTCTGGCTCACTTAAGGTACACTGAAAATTGTGCTTCATTTTTTATATTATAAAGATGTGAGATTATGTCTGATGACGAGTATGTGTATGCCATCGGTGGAGTGTCGTTTATCGTCGAATGGGCATACTTAACGAGTAGTGTGGAGATGCAATGTTGTTGTGACTGACATGTTCTCATGGCGTAGTACTGCAGGCATCCTTGCAGTGCATGCCTCTAGTGATTTACCACGGCTATGTTTCTGATGACTGTTTATTTTGACTCCTTTGTCTTTTTTCATGACTGTGTCACATTCGAAAGATATATATTTGATCGAAGTCCGATAAACTCCGTGGTGTTTATCCCATGCGTTTCATGTTTGAACTTTCCCAGTTCTTTTTGTTATCGTTACAGTGGAATGGGCCGTGTGTGGCATAATCATTGAGATCGAAAACTTGTTTATGGTCGTATCTGTCTTTGTAGACATCATCAGTGTTAATTTCATACAGGAGCGACGCAGTGTTGGTGATGAGCAACGTGGCATTGTCTCCGTATTTGGTTTGATGAAGTCGTAGTGAAACTTGAACATGAGCAATTAGAAAAGATCGAGCACAACCACGCCTCATATATGGGTTTATCCAGCTTGAGATTGGTTTTTCTGGACTGCTTGAGATTGGTTTTTCTGGACTCGATGGAGACCAGATCCTTATCAAAGACTTTCACGAGGAGAAAGGCATGATCGGCGACCAGTTTATCACGTCATTTGACATTGTTAACGAGTTTAAATTTCTTGCGGTGTCGAACGTTTTCCATGTTTGTGCCGAAATCGCTCTCCTTCATGAGTTTGAAGAAGTCTTTGTAGAACGCAGTGGTGTCTTTGGCATTTTATTTTCGTTTCGACGTCAGCGAGAGGTTGTATTACGCGAGTTTGACTTAGTGACAACGATAAAATGTCCATCATAACCTCGTAGATTATACGCGATCACTGGAACGAAATCTGGATCTTTAAATCGTAGATTGCAGTTATCGTAAGCAGCAACTCGGTGACATCCTGAGATAGATTGATCTCTGAATTTTTATTTTCATGTGGCCTAAAGTATTTTTCGTAGATGTGGCATTGCTGCTCTGATGTGTCTTGTCGCAGATGTGCTTTGAATGGGGCCATAAGTGTTGGATTGTTTCTCAGGTTGTACTCTGCGACGAGCTGTTCAAAGACCCAGACGACACAATCTTCACCGTGACGCTGACTATACGGTGAGGACAAATATTCATCGACAACGCAGCACGCTTTATAACCTATCCCGCAGGGGAGACGCTTTTGTTCCGCCGTAGTGAAATAATGTTCAGGATCTGCGCAGGTCCATTGTCTTGATCGGCTTCCTAATCAAAGACTATTTGAAAAGTCTGTGCGTACTTACTGCATTTGTTTTCAGGGTGTAAATTATTTTCCCTTCGCACGGCATCTGAACGGCTTGTGTTTCTTGACAGTATCACGACGTGACGTGGTCGCGTAGTTTTTGCTGCTCTAAAAAGCAATGTATGCATCGATATAAAAAATATCAACAATTCTTATGTTGCATACGCTGAGATCGATATAATTGCTACATGTCTTGATATCCACGAAATGGTTTTGGTAACAAAGTAAGCTGATGCTGTGTTGTAATGCTGTTCTGGTAACGAGCATCGGACACACTTTGTACTTTTTCCGTTTCCTCGAGTTGATTGAAAGATCATTGAGTGATTCAAGTTTAGGTACATCTTTGACTTCAGCTGGAAAGGCGATCCCGGTGGTGTGTATGGCATCGAAATACGGTTTGTATTTGGAGAATGGCGTTATGTTTGGCAGGATTAACGCGCAAAGGATCGCCCATATGAATTTTTTTTGACGGTTATGCATGATGTTGTCGTCACTATTTGCTAGGGAATTAGGATTTGTTTACCTCCACGCATCGGTGTAAACTTGGAAGTTTGAAACGAGATAGAATTGACTGCGTCGAGGATCTACGCCGACCCTGATTCTTATTAATCTTCGATGGTACTCTGGATAAATGACAATGCGATATCAACAATGTTGCTGAAATCATCGCTGAGATAAACGATCAACGAGTTTGCTCTAATCCACACCTCGATGATTTTTTTATGTTCCCGTACAAAATGAACGTTGAGAGCCATCTGTGTTCGTAGTTCTGCTTCGAATGTGGGTTTCAGGATACGTTGTAACACTTCTTTATCGAGTCCTCGCTGAAGCCCCCGAGGGTGATCGTAAATTAAGCCTTTATCGGGGCCTCCGTATGCTTTTTTGGTTCCTGAGGTGGTGGAAGCGTCTCCGTTGCACACACGACTAAATCACGCTGACGTGCGATCTCGCGTGAATCCATTCTTGGTCGCTTTTCAATCTCGGCTCGTCGTTATCCGCTGCAGTCTCAGTAGTTTTGAGTGTGTTGCAGTTTTGTTCGTGTGTGCTCTGTACACTTGTCATGCAGATGTTTCACGTACTGCTGCGACATAATGATATCTGGTTCAACCACCGGTTTGTATTCATTGATGAACCGACGCCGTACAGCTGTTTGAGATACAAAGTATCTTGGTAGTGCCTTGATGCCGCCTCTGATTCGTTGTACAAGCTTGTGCAGATCTGCGTTTGGTCTAGGATAGAGTGATTTCGTCTGGGTGATTTTCTCATGGACGTCTCTAAAACTACGTACAAGCTCGTTTTGTTTGTTTGGTCCTGGGTCTTACATTCTCGATGTAAATTTTTTAAATCTAAAATCCACCCTGTTTAGTTTTTATTGTTTATAATCTTTAATATACTGTATCGATCATTTCTTTAAATGTTTTTGCCTGGTTAGTGACAAATTTTAATCACTTGTATGTGTATATCTGTCTTTATATATATATATATATATATATATATATATATATATATATATATATATATATATATATATATATATATATATATATATATATATATATATATATATATATATATAGTGCGTCGGTGGCTGCTTAAGGGCAGAGCGTCGATGTGCGATAAATCCTGACGAGGGTAGTACTGCGTTAAGCATAATGCCGTCATTATAAAGAGATGTATAGGACTTCACTCTTGTATAGAGTGCAGGGCAGTAGTTCCTGGTGATTTACACGTGTGTAAAAACTCTGTTCGATCCAACATCAGATCGATCAAATATTATTACGAGAAATTGAAAACCTCCAATGTCAAGAAAACCACAACGGTGATAGACGAGTAAATGGAGAAGATTAAACAGGATGCAATCGAACGAAGATTGCACGGTAGCTACCAGTCACCAAGAAACTACGTTTCCCGTGACTAACCACTGGAAAGTTCAGCCAGTGTTTAGTCGTTACGATACGAGTACACGTGGAGATGAACGCCGTGTGCGAAATAAAAGGCCATTCGCGTTATGATTTATCACTACTGATTACTCCATCGTTATTTGGTACATGAATAGGTTCAGGGCCACGATGTATCGTGATCGTTTTCTGTTTGAAGCTCATCGTGGAAACGTTCCAATCGGATGCACACTAATTCATGTCAGCGAGAATAAATCTGATAATTGATTGGACAACTTAGAGATTGCAAGACAGCCATGACAAAAATATTTCGTGCAACGTTGTAGAAGACAACGTTTCTGGAAATACAGTTCCCTAAAATTGTGTTTTTCTGGATAATTAAGAAGAAAAGTGATTTTTTGGGGAAAGTATGGATCTATACATCCGTTGATCTGTACATCAACTTGAGGAACTATTCTCGATGCATACAATTGATGCAGTACTTAAAAATGAGATGTTTACGTAGACGATTTTGAATATTCCAGTACCGTAGAGCTCTTTTTGCTTTGTCTCCGTGGGCAACACGAGATCGGATCCTATCCCGACCACCTTTGTGAGCGCAAGCGCCACACTGATGTTTGCGTTGAGATGAAACGCTTTCAGGATGGTATCCTCGAGATATTTTCGATTTGCCACGTTGACATAAGTGAGATATCGGGTTCGGTCCACTTCGGGGACTGAGTCTACTCTGCTGCCCACGCGGTTAGTTTGGCCGAAGTGCCTTTCACCATGTTTATATCAGGAGTGAGATAATTTTAATAGTCTTCTAAGGTATTTTCCCCAATATATATCATATTGTGCTGCCTTATCAGATCCTCGTAGTAAAAGATCTAAACGTTGTTGTTTCTGGATAACGCCGCACGTCGCTCGTCAATGTCAGTTTTAGCGTCAGGTTAATGTTATTTCGTACCACAGTCGCGATGGCTTCATTTAGCGCTTCTGGATTCTGAAGGATCACGTCGCTGTAATCGGACATTTTTATGTAACTAAGATGAGGTCGTCGACGGTTCTCATCTCGCGAATGATCAACTGCTTGTCAAATGAGGCTGTACGAAGATACGATCGGATTTTATTTACCATTTTCTGATAAGCCAGAAACGTCTGCTTGGTGCTATTTTACTGTCCTCCAGTTTAGGTTTTAGCATCGTTTGTAAGCCCAGTCGGGCCACGGACAAAACCAACATCATCGGGTCGGCTAGCGCGACCATGGAGACCACTTCTGCGACGGCAACAGCGAGCGGTGTCGCTGATATCACTTTGAGGATCCTCTTATATCGCCTGTACGCATGCTTGTACACGTAGACCTTTCAGTGGTAATAACTGTAATACGAGTTTAGCTTGCGACGGTCCTCTTCCGACAAATTCTCTTCAATGTGATTAAAGAATATGATGGACTTTATCCTATGCTTCTGCGTCGACTAAACTATGCATCAGCAGTTAACGCTGTGATAAATGCTCGCTTAAAAACTTCACATGCACATTAATTTCATCCTCGCTGACCTTAATTTTATTTACCGTTTCCCCAACAACCCAACAACCCAAAGTGGAAATCTATTAAAATATTTTGTGATTTTTGTCAGCTGAATTAATCTTACAAGATCTTCTAATGTGTCAGGAGTCGTTTCAAGATGGTCCATGTATCGATGTGCGTCTACGATACGTAACAATTGGAAATCTTCTGCGGTATGTTTTGCTGATATTTGTAAACGTAATAATATGACAGGGCGATTTTTCCAAGTTGAGATTTACTTTTTTAAAGACTTTTATAGCTGGAAACCAATAGTCACTGTCTTTAGAAGGCTATTGACTCCAGTATTTTTATCGATATTTTTCACAATCATTAATTGTGTCATGTAGTTTCTGAGATGCCTTTGGAGCATTGACAAAGTTTCCTTGTGGAAGCACGCTTCCTTTCTTAAAAACACAACTCACGTTTTGCTCAATTTAATCCGGTGTGAAATACGTATATGACACTGCAACGATATCGGGATCAATTTTTCCATGCACGTGATACATAAGTGCTTCCATGGCCATGTTGTTTTCAAAAAGTGATTATTCTGCCGGCGGTTGTTGAACCGATTGTTCAGGAAAAACTGCACCATCAAGCTCCATCACTTCCATGATAACATCAACGTCCTCGCACTCTAATCCGGCATGTTGACAAACATTTCTTTGTCGATGGCATTGCGCAGTTTTTTATTACCCGAAGTCGTTTTCGGGCTACTACTTTGTCCATGTAGTCGTGATCGTTTTTATGTGAGTCATCGTCTTCCTTTCGACCAAATCGTCTTCGTCGAATGTATCTGGTTTTCACTACGGTATCAACAATGCTCGGATGCAGTTCTTGGACGATCGTATGAACAATTACTTCGATGCATTTTGCCAGCCGTCTCGATTCTCTATCGTTACATAATTTAAATACGGCAAAATACTTGTCTGTTTCTTCTTATTGCAGTTGATGTCGCATATGTCTAACTGAAATATAAGACAGTTTTATCTCATTGTGTTTTCACTGTTCATTTGCATTTTTTACTGATAAGTTACACAAATGAATACCATTGTATAGATAATGCCGTGGAAAAGTCGTTCAACCTCGGAGAACCACGAGCGATGGCGACTCCATCGTGGGCAATGCAATTGCAAACGCGATGATTTCATCTGTTCTTGCTACGTTGCGACTAAAGCCATAACCGATGCTAAACATAAAGAGGTGAAACGAAATGTTCCTGCTTGAAACGTGCCATCGTGACATCGTCGACAGGGCATATAAATAAACCGTCGAAACGTTTCTGGTTAAACGTACCAATATCGTGCGTGGCAGGAGATTTAACAACAAAAGGCCCATATCGATCAAACTTTAGTCGTGGGCATTAACAGGACATGACAGGCTCATGCTGACCCATCGTTAAACCACATCAGCTGCTAAACACGTCCCTGGGCGAAGAGGAGTTGTTCTTAATTTGTCGGCGTCACAGGATTCATCGCACTTCTGATAGCAGGAATAGCCGGAACGTTACTTCCAGGCATCGGAAAAGGACTCCAACTTCCTGGAACCATACGGGCAAGGCAGTTTCAAGAAACGGACTTTCTCGACAATAAAGAAAAAGAAATGAACACAAGAAACAACGCTTTCTGCAATCACATTTCCGCTTTCTAACATTGAACTCGAAATTAAAATTAGCACTGAGCGTTAATGATTTCAGAGGTGTGTGTTCTAAGGATCAGGTTTCCTGATCACATAACACCCAAAAAGATCTGTATGACTAACCTGCAAAAGTATTATAATGGATCTGGAACTCACTGTGTTGCTGTGGTGAACGACCCACACCACGGCGACGACGAGTATTTCTATTCGTTTGGTTTACATCCTCTAAAGGTGGAGTCTACAATTCATTACAACTTCAAAACGTCAATGACAGCACGTGTGGATGGCATTACATCTATTACATCAAACGCAGACACGGCAATCACCCGTAGAGTCAGTTTGATCACTTGCTGAAGGAAACAGTTTCTAAGAACAACGTTGCATTAAACTCTGTTTTCCACAACAAGAATGTCAAAATAGTGTAATCTATAACATATGACAGCCAACATTAAACTGTGGTGCCTCAAGTGTAAAACAAAAACGGGGGAATTCAATCCCACAGATGTGGTGTCCAAAAATAATGTCCTCATTATTAAATCGAGTGGTGCAGTATGTGGTTCCAAAGAGTCACACATCGTCACCAGTAAAGCGCGGTAAACACCGTTTCCTCAGACACCATTCACAAAATAGTCCCATTTCTTTGTATAACAAATGTACTGAAGATATTGCGAAGTTGCGAAGACCTTCGCGTGTAGAGAAATCTGTGCGTGGGAGACTGTAAATGCAGTCCACACCGACAACTTCTATGTGGCGCAGTGGATATTCATGCACCGATCGGAAAGCTCCCAAGTCAGCGCAAAGGATTAACGTTACCAGGACACAAATACACAAGGCCGTGGAACCTCTTAGAACAACAACTGGATGCAAATGATCAGGCATTGCCTGGTCCGGACCCATATAACGACGTAGATGCTATCGCGATGAGATATGATATATGTTACACGGATCCTATATATGACAAAATCTGGATGCGATAAAGTATGATGAGGGAATTAAGAGAACTCAAGCCGCAAAATCTTAGAGAGCGAGTAGACCGAGCTCGTGTGCGTGGTATCATGGGCAATAAACATAAGTTAGGTATAGGCGTGCCAGGTAAAATGAAAAAGTCATCTGGGGTAGAAGATTTTGCGACACTCTAACTGAACGTTCTCGCTGAAGAACTGCCTAACCTGTGCGTAAACATTTTCCACTACGCAGAGTCATCTCGGTCTCAGCAGACGATATATGGTCTCCATATCTCGTCGACATCAGAGATTAAAGCACGTACAACGATCATTTAAAATATCTTGCGATAGTCATCGATATGTTATTAAATATGCATGAGTAGTTCCTGTGAAAAACAAAAAAGGAAATTCTATCGTCCAGGCGTTTGAAAGCATTGTAGGTGAACGCAGACCCAATAAAGTATGTGCAGATCATGGTAATGATTTTTATGTCAAAACCGACACAGATTGGCTTGAAAAATATATTTTCTTGTACACCACACACATTCAAAATCAAGCGTGTGGAAGAGATTTACCAGCGATAACACCAGCCGATACTTAGATTATTTAGGAGAAATCGTTGATTAATACAATCACATAAGGCACCGCAGCATTAAAATGACTCCCACGGAAGCATACTCAATACACCCACTGGGTTTTCAGGACAAATAACAACAAGTCACAGACTTGTTATCATTTTAGATCTAAATTTAAAGTTGGTGATCAATACAGAATCAGCCGAGAAAGAAAAAAACACCTTCTAAAAGGGATGCACAACAAATTGGACTCTATGCCATTCAAAAAACAATTCCAGTCACCTACACGCTCAAAGATTTATCTGGAGAGCCCATCCAAGGATCTTTTTACGAATAGGAATTACAGAAAACCAAGCAAAACCTGTTCAGAGTCAAAAATGTAATCTCCACCGAAAGAAAAATATTTCTCTTCAAATGGTTTAGATATCCTGAACAATTCAGCTCGTGGACTCCAACAAGTTCCCCAAAGCGTCTGAAAAAATATTATCATACACCTCACGCATTGTCTTTCCTACTACTGGCTTCGTAGCTTGCTCATGAAGTCACATCAGCTCAAACATGCGCTTAAATATATACTTAAATGTTATAAACTTTCATAAATCCAGAAGTGGATGTTGATTCACCCTATTGAGCAGTTGATAAAATAGATATCGCTACAGCGCTGACTAATTAAAACGCTTCAACTCATTTTGTATGTGCTATTGCTGATTGCACCGGGTCGCTGTTGACAAAAACAAAACCTCATCCACTTCTCGAACTCATACCCGTCATCGCTCTCCTCACAATAAAATCATCTCAGGAACATAACTCAGGTATTTATTCGCATACGATACAGCCTCATCCACACACTTCAACACAGCAGCACGCTCCTCTTCACTTAATTCCACCTCTGGAATACTACTGCGAACATCATTAAAACGCTGTCACTCATCCAAGGCCAGCACGGAAGATCCATCTTCGCTATACTACATGCACATGTCTAACACGACGCTCAAACAAATCAAGCACGATTTTGAGTGGATTTTAAGTGAGCGAGAGCTACCGTTCTATGAGACAGAAACCCGCATTTATTTCTCTCCTTGAGTTAGAACCCCCATCTCTATGAGCCTGAAAAAAGTGTCAGAACCCTCATTTTACTTTTCTACTTGTGTTATCCTTATGTGAAACGCAATTCCCACTTTGCTTTTGATATGATTAGTACTCGGCCTAGCATTTAATAGTATTTTTGGTTTAAACGCATACATAATGTATATTATTGTTTGCAAGCTTTGTATGTTTAGCAAGTAATATGGAAATCTTCAACTTTTACGTCTGTCGTCAGCCCAAGTTTGTCCTTCACAGTATATCAGAGCCCCAGCTCATAACTAATATTTTCTTCTCAGATCCGCTAAAAGGCGGGTATGCCTCTCTTCATCCCCCCATCAATTTATCTGTCACATGCGAATGTTGTTGTAATTAGATTAGTCACTAACGGAATTTGTTGAATGTAACACATCACTAGTTTTGGAGCACTCCCCCCAAAAATGGTAATACGAGCGGCTTCGGTGACTGAATTAAAAAGTTGTACCACTTAATCCTAAACTGAGTATTTGACAGCCGATTAAGCCTGGCATGTTGATTGTTTCAAAGAACGGTTTATGACAGATATGTTTTGTAACAGATAAGTTCGTTCCCTCCAAATGTTTGTTAGATTAGAAGAAATGGGATATCTATGTAAAACAGCGTCATTTGGGGTTTTAAGTAGTGTGGCGAAAGCCTCTATACCGCGGTGATAGCATTCGCGATGCCTATATAGATCTCAGGCTAGAAATGGGTTTAATGGTGCTCAAGAGTAGGTTGTCAACTATTTGGCATTGATAGTTTTGTCAGGATCTGATGCGTCTAGAGCACATTTTTATAAGTTCGATTATAAGTTATAAATAAAATGTTTAAACAATAATTTAAAACTGCATAATCATCTGATGTCTTTTCCAAATATGACAAAAGTTGACATCGAGCGATCGAGATCCTGACATCCCACATTTTTTCACTATAATTTAGAAAAGAAATGAAATGTGGAAAGTTTGATCTCGACCACCAGGAGATGATTTATTCAGTGGGAAAAGAGGCATACGATAATGGTGTCGAAAAAAGACGCGCAAATCCACGTGAAGCAACAATGATATTATTAATTTGAAATGGCTAAATTGCAAACGTAGCTGAGTATTAACAGATTCAAACTTGTTGTTGGGCATTATTTTTTAGATAAAGAATTGAATTTAGGATTTTACCCTAACAACGATACTGTGGTGCTCATTAGGTATTGTCTTGCACAAAATCTTATGTACTGGTTTACTCAACATTATTCTTATTTTGAAGAAATCAGGCAATATATTATCTTGAAATAATTAGGACCCATAAATCATTACTATGCAGAAAGGCCACAATGGTATTTACTGATTTTAAATCAATGTTTACTACGCAGCAAAACATGATGTAATTATTACAATTTCAAATCATTGTGCCAAGGAATCGCAACGCTATGAAATCCCGAGTAGTCTATGGAACAGATGATAAAATAACGACTTCTATTTTTAATTAAACAAAGAAAATCTAAAAACTAAAGTTTACACATTTATATTTATGCTAAAGCTATACTGTTTAAAAAAAGGGGTGTGATTGCAAGAAATTTATCAGTTTTCAAACTTTGCTTAGCATCATTCACTTTCCTGATTAATTTGATAACAAAACCATTGATTTTCAAACAGTTGTTAATGTTACTGATGTTAGATGGCATAATACCGTTCATATGGTTTACTCTGTAATAGCCCTTATTTTGAGCCATATATTAAACTATGTCTACCACAAAAGAATGCACACAGTTAATTTATTTGTTCGTGTTTTGTGAATTTCTTGATTATCCTAATGTAAAAGATTCTTTGTATTTGTTCTATAAAAGAGCTGATTTATATGAAATTTAAAAACTTCGATATTTCAATATTATTCATTTGTATAATACGGAGATGAGTATGCGTATTTTTTTCTAAAATGAGTAACGGTTATCAAAATTAAAACACTCATAAGTACAAAAAAGGAATTAAATAAAAAAACCCACTTGAATATTAACTTAAATTCCAAACTCTCTGGAGATAAAAGGCTACCATTTGCTTATATTGGTTTTCATTTCCATGATAGATTCTTTTGGTGAATGACACCAACTGATATGATTTCATTCCCTCATTAGCATTTTTATTGACATTTAATATTAACAACAACGAAAGAATGGTCTACCTCTGGTTTTTGTATTATCTTGATTTGTATCGATCTCTTCCTTCTTCCGAAAATAACTCGAGTTGTCACCAACAGTAGCATATGATAACCACAAATATCCCAGAGATTTCCTAGTCACTTAAGATCACAAATGATTGATATTTGGAGTACGTGAATGATAAAGGTAGATAGTACAACGCTGTCTCAGGTTTTAAATGCTGTTTATCGGCACCGAAAGTTACAATTAGATTAATAATTTTAATTCTAAATTGTTTATCTACATCAAAATATAAATATTTCTGGCATATTTTGAGACTACGTCAAAAGCATTAGACGACGGCATAATTTAATTTTAAACCGATGTAGATTAATAATTATGGGGACATGGTCGGACCTAGCACAAAGGCAATCCAGATCATCGATTTTGGATTAAATGGCTTTGTACTGTCCATTTGTCTTAGCTCCAGTTCAAATTCAGGAATGCACCTTGGGAAATATAACTAATCCACCTCGTCTTTGAAGATGTCGAACAAACGAATTAGTATAGTCTCGCATCAACTTGATTTAAAATAGTGCATTTTTGTAACATGCTAACAGATAATGTTGACAATGTGTCATAAGTGTTTGTTTTCCCCCCAAGGTAAAAATAAATTGGAGCGGATAGTTCCTATTATTACTTGATTCAATTAAACAAAATAAAAAACTGTATGTTGTATATATAGCTATATGTGGGTACATTTGTTTTCTTGATTTTAAATTTCTTCAAAGTGTGCGAAATGAAGTGATACGTTCTTCGAGAAAAAATTCTAATAAAACACGGTCATATAGTCATTCCCGCGAAAATACAATTTCATCCAATATTGCTACAAATAAAAATTAATGCTCTCTAAAAGAACAATAATGTTCTGTTTCCAAAAGAGTTGCCATGGATATACAGAATAATTTGCATACCAAAATTATAGGACCGCTTAAATGACCACGGTACAAGCGTGTAAAATCTCGATATACATTACAATTATTTATAAAGGCAATTTTACTACGATGGACTTGTTTATGTATCTTAAATCAGGAAAGAAAGAAATATGATTCAACATGAATTTAAATTTAGACCTGCATAAGAAAAATATAGAAAAAAAAATTAAACGTTTGACGCATATGTGGTGACGATATGCTCTGAGAACTACCAGTTGTGGAAAGTTCTGGTATATAATCTCACTGATCGACTTGATTTCATTCCCAAGACACCTGTAAATTTAAGCAATAATACATGATTTATACATTTTTATGTGGATTGCTTATTAGAAATTAAACAAGGATTAGTTAATAATTATGTTTAACGTTTTTAAACAAATCACTTAAAATGATTGTATAAACAGTAGATATGCATTATACATTTGAACATGGAGTTCAGTTAACAAATGAGGCTTTGGGACGACTTCAATTGGACTTACTTGGTCCAATTCAATATTGAATATTCTCCCACCGTGGTTTGGTACACGAAACTCGTTTTAATACTGAAAGGTACTGTTTTAAGTTGTTTATAGTTTCTCTTGCCAACTTTTATCTTCACCCCGTCGTTAATTTTCTAAACTTAACAGGGGACTAAAACCTAAATCAACTGCCTGCCGTTGAAGGAAATCAATTTTGTCAATATGTTATCACTGAAGGTCAACTTAAACATATCATGGTCAGACGTTATGCAGCTATGTCTTCCTGGTTCGTGAACATTTCTGTATAAACATGTTTATGCAAGAGGAAGAGAAGGAATGCGATATGTGAAGGAGAAGGAATGCAAGGTAAAAGACTTATTCCTGGCAAACAGTTGAGTTTTACCTCCCACAAAATAAAATAAAATATAGATTAATCAAGAGGTACGACTGATATATTTCAATGCGCATGGGATTCTTTATATATTTATCACCTTCAATTCTTTGTAAACCATTTTAAAAACAACTATCAAGACTCTACTTGTAACTGTGAAAAGACGCCGTTGACGTATACATTTTTCGTAGTGACATAGACACGGTTTCAAAGCCCTAAATGATAAATTTCATCTTACATTAACCACGATAGTATAGCCACCTAAGTAACACAGGCAACATTAACCTGTCCCACAGGTTGTAATCTACAGACATGCATGCATAATCAAGAATTTACTCGTTAATTTCGTTCGATAAATTCATAACACACTGGAAAATTGTTCAGTTCTCGTAACATAAAATAAAATACAGAATTTATTGCAATTTTCTGAACACGTTTGTACAAAAAAAGAAACAGAACTAGTAATACCTGTTTAATGTAAGTTGAAGCAAAAAGGCATAAAAAAATACCGTTATGTTCAAGTAAATTGCAGTACAACCGTTGTAGTTTTAAACCGTTTTTATGCATATTTATTTTATGGTTGTTAAATATTCCTATACTGTGATTTTTTGTATTCCATTGCGTATTGATTTGGGATTTTATATATAGCCCCTTTTAATAGATAATATCCTGCGATTTTGATCTTCAACTGGTCATTAATGTTCTATATTTAATATCTGATAAAACTTACACTGACTGGTTCAACTGGTCATTAATTTTCTATATTTAATATGTGATAAAACGTACACGAACTGGTTGCTGTTGACGAAAATCAAACTTATGTTTACTGTTCGAATATGTTATCAATGAGCATAAGATCAATGTGAGATCTTTACTGGAAGTTTTCCTGGTTAACTGTGTTTACACGTGTTCACGCGAGTAGAAAAGAAGGAATGCAATCTGTTTTCGTTTACTTAAGAAAAGAGGTTATACATGGTAGTCACTCGAATTTTACATCCCCAAAATAACATAAAATATTTATTTATCAGAAATATGACCAATGTATTTTAATGCGCCTGTGATTCTTTCTTTATGCACCCCCTTGTATTCTTTGTAAGCGAGTTTTAAGTTAATGGTTGTCGTAGTAACATAGGCACGTTTTCAAGGTCCAAAATAATATATTTCCTATTAAATTAACCAATGCATAATAGCCACCTGACACTCAACATCAGCACGTCTCACGGGTTTTACAGTGTGAAAAGGCATGCATATAACCGATTCTTTTATTTCTAAAGCAGTTGGTATTAGTAATAATAGGCTACGGTGGGAAATACCCATTGCCTATCGTCCACCTTTTTTTATATTCATTACATGTACATTAGGTACACTTGTCATTATGTCAACGCTCGTCCATAAATAAATAAATTGAAAGAGAGTCGGAGATAAATATGATATAAATTATTGGCTATAAATCATTTATATCTGTAGAGAAAAGGAAACATGGACCGTTTCATCATATGAAATTATATAATTGTGGAATGGATAATTAACAAAGATGCAACAGCTGCCTAACTGTTGTAAAAGCAAAGAGTTCAGTCGCATCGGACTAAATACACATAGAGAACCTCATTATTGCATCCTTTTGCTGCAGGTGGAAAAACGAAAATACCTTTGCATAATTTCCAAGTAAATGCTAAAGTAGTTGCCTCGTCTACTTTTGTGAAATTAAAATGTGTCTAGAGATTAATGCAATTTTCACTTTTCTCCATTGTTTATTTGTTTCATCTGTAATGTATCGTTTCAAGTTTCCAGCCTCGGTCGCTTGATAAAAGGGAACACCTGTCTTTCAGCACTCTCCCTGCCACAGATCTCGCTTTCTATGCAATCATGTTTACGAATATACGAAAGTCAAATTGTGTTTATTATGTATAGTATTTAACAAAGTCCACTCATGTTTTTTTTTTATCTTAACCTTTTGTAAACTAATTTCTCATGAATATTATTTGCATCGAAGTACTTTATATTTTCTTTTTCTGAATATCATAAGTTGTCATTTTCAGATCTCAACTACTTATACACAATGTTTCCATTATACGTAATAATAAGAAAATAATTGAACATACTCATCTCTGATAAATATATTCTCCAGAGATTGCAATTTTTAGCAAACCTTGGGAACCCTCTTTTCTTCAGGAGGTCATCATTGTTGCTAAAGGCAGACTGGCCGGTTTGCATACTTCTTCGTTTTTTAATAAGCCCTCAAACTCTAATTGAACACTCCTTTTACTTAGTTCATTCAATTAATTGCCTAAGATATAAACAGATATTATTCATACTTGCAGAATTTTTTTTATCCTTTCTTCCTATATCATAAGTAACTTTTAATAATTGGTATGTTTCTCAGTGATAGCGACCGTATATATGTATGCTACACTGCTGTCTACATCTTGTGCAAGGCTATCTCCCACATTTTCTTGCTCCGTTCTGGTATTGCTGAGGTCGTGAAATTTGACCGGCATCACATACCAAAGTTTCTACTGCGTAAATAAATTTGTAACTCATAGTGTGAACAAATTACAGATGATGAGGACATTCAGAATTTACCTAATTCCAGTACTGGAAAGTTAGCAGGTCATCATCTATTTAATGACCGGAACAGCTGTGCAATCAATTCCAAGAGCTCTCTGAGATGCTTATCTTTTCTACAACCTTTTATATGTTTCGACTGTTATTTGCACATTACACAATCCAGTTCTGTTCAGTAAACAAACTCTCATCTGCAAATAATAGCATTAATGTGCACTGAATATGTCCGAGTATGCGGGTTTTTGCAAGATATAACTGACATTTTCATTTTAAATAATCTTCCAGAACCCCAAATACCAATATCAAAACAAGCACGACTTATCACAGGACAGGTATTATTTTATCGCCTCTGTTCTAGACAAAGATCTTAATGTAGCAAAAGAAATAACTGCAAGAAACTGGAAATTCCTAATTATATGTGATATCTACTTTTTTCTGAAACAAGAGTTAGAACCTGAGAAATCAAATTCCTTAGCAAAATGATATTTGCACATATGAGAAATTGTTATACAAAATGTTCTTCATTCTCTTCAGTGCAAGATTTTGTGTATTTTTCTTCTTGTCCTATGTAGAAATGTTGTCAAGCTTATAACTTTAAAGTCTGATATCCATACATCTAATTTCGGAGATTGATTTTAAAAATACATTAAAGGGAGTTTACTTTGAAAGATTTGAGTGGAAAAGTTACATTCCTTGCCATTGGTTTTTATTATGATTTCCTTAATGCCATCTTGCCTTTAAAGTCATTAATGCAGGCATATGATAAATTTCAATGTTAAATGAAACCATAAAATGTATCATTATTATTCTATATTTGCCGTCATTTACGTTTCCCAACAACAACCATGCCATAATTCAAAGATTCGACTTGACAAATAAAAAGTTTATCTTGACGGTAGCACTTATGTGCTTAAACATACTATCCAAAATTTAATTGAACTATTATATTAATCTCAGTAAATATTTATCTTATCATTCAGGTGTCATCGAGAGATAATTTCAACTTTTTTACGCATTAAGTTAAATGCTCCGCATAGATTATATCATCCTAAAGGTTTACACAACAGTCAACTTAGGTTGATTTTAGGAATTAATCTCCACAGCATGTGATGTTTCACAAACATTGAAGGAACACTTTCCAGTCGGCAATATCACTTCAAAAGATATATTTGGTATTTGGTTTGTGTTTTTTGATTGCTGGATTATCTTAATGTACATCATTAAATGCGTTTTACTTGTAAGTAATATCAAACCACTCATGCTTAAAAAAGTTCAGAACTCCGATATTTCAATGTTTTCTTAAAAATTAATATGAGTACAAATATCTTGTTTTCGAAAATCAGCAGTAGAAAATCAGCAATAGTTATAGCGATTAAAACACGATCAGGTTCATAACAGGAGTATACAATTTTATAAACTTCAGCAACAGTTGCCATGGAGATTAAGAATGTTTTGCATAAATAGAGACTCGAATAATTTACACAAGTCGCAAAAGTCCAATATACTTTAAACTTTGTTTCAGAAGTTAAATTTTATATCACGTTTTGCATTAATGACTCAAACTGAAATAAATATATTTCAATAGGAAGTTCAATCTAGATTTGTGTAAGAAAATATTAAAATTAAGTAAAGCACTGGACAAAAATGCTGTTAATATATAATATTTGGAAACTTTTAGAACTCCCAGTTGTAGAATATTTTATTACATAATTTATCCTATAGACTTAATTTCAACCACGTGACACCTGTAATGTAAAGTGTGAGTTAAGATATTATTAATATATTCCTTAGCTGTAAATGACTTTCTTAAGAACATGGTAGGCACAAGGATATGCCTCATACATTTTATTTGTAGCCACTTTAAAAATAAAATAAGGCTTACCTAATTCATTTATCCTACGCTTTAAACAAATAATTAAAAATAATTATATATACATCAGATATGCAATATATAACTTCCATGGAGTTTATGTAACAGTTCGTTGCTTTACGATGATATATATATATATATATATATATATATATATATATATATATATATATATATATATATATATATATATATATATGATTGGAACTTTCACCTACTTCGTTCTATTTTATCTCCCTCTGATGGTTGGACTAATCTCTCCTCTTTATTTTAATAATGGGCAAGTTCTTTCTTCTTTAATGATTGTTCCCTTAGTTATATTAATGTCTCATGATGCATTTGTTTCTAAAAAGGATCTTTATCTATACAAGATATAGGAGTTTGTGTTTAGATTATTAAATTCATGTGAGCTAATTTAATTAGGTGCCCCCCCCCCCCCACTCAGCGCAGCTTGCAGTCATCTTTGAATGGAGTAAGTCTACATAGAATTGTCTTGGTTTTCTGCCATGTGTGAATGCTTTAACTGCGTTTTGTGTAATGTGATATGTCGTTTCTGTCATGCGATGATCTAGAATTATTTGCACACTGGTACATTGTGTGGACTACATTTAAGAATCAGTTGGCATTCAGTATAATTACTTTCAAGTTTTGTCCGTATAAATTCCATATTAACAACAACAATAACGTCTTTAGCAATTACATTTCTACAAGTGATTTTAAATCAAAATTTTCACGTACAAATAACACAGACCACCAACAATCATATCTGTCGCCAAATTAATTAAATGACAGGTTTTCGAGAAACTCTGGATTTATAAATTATTTCGCTTTTGTTCTAAAATGTGCTTTGTTCAGCTGTCTTTCAAAATCATAGTCAATTGGTCATATGACGTAAGGAAGACTGGATCTCACTACAACTGGACAATTTTGTTTCGAAAGATAAAATTGTGTAGAAGGGGGAAACAACGACCTCAAGCCAAACTCACTCTGCATATTTCTTGTTTGTTTGGCTCGGTCTTGGTGTGTACTCATGAACTGACATCATTGAGAACCATTCTTTTTACACCAATATTAGTTCGGTGACGGTGTACACTAATGCACCTCATACTAATATTTAAAATAGTTTCAAAATGGAGAAATGACATATGTTTATTGAAAACTATTTAAGTTTAAGATATAATTTCTCTGACCATTTCCTTTAAATTTAGGATAATTATTGAAACGAAAAGAGTAAGATGAACCTTAACGTAATCTTAAAGTGTATTTGATTCATGTGAGGAAGAATCATCAAAAGATGATTCATCAATATCAGTTTCTTCTTTATTGAAATATATTTATTGACAATTTTTCAATTAGCTTATCACAAGCATAAATTACTGTATAGCAGAGATCTATCGGCCTGAATTTGATTTAGTTTTGATGTATTTATCATAATGAGGAAGCAGTTTTAAGCAACCCCTGTGTGTTTTCAAGTGTTTTTAATATGAAGTGCTATACCAACGCGCCATGATGAGTTATATTTATTTTATCAACTCGATTAGGCTAATGGCGTCTAAGTGTCCGATTTTGAAACCTTTCATTGTTTTCTCGAGTGACAAAACACTTCAGCTTCCAATTCAGACCTAGATACGTCATATTAACAACGTCAGTGAAGCAGGGACACGTGTCAATTGGACAAGGAAACTAGATGTTGCTGATAAGAAAATCCAAGCAATAGACACAAAATTAATTGTTACAAGACAAGACCCTGATTGTACATATAATTTCATTCTGCACATAAAATTCAGCAAAAAACAAAACTTTAGCAAGAACTTCTGTTTTTGAAAATTAGTTCAGAATTTTCGTTAAAAAAATGACAAAAAAAAAGATTAAACTTATATATTTTCATTGTAGTAAGGACTAAACAAAATTAATTAAATAATTAATTAGGTGTCGTTAGTTGTAAAAGTTGCATAAATTAATCTCGTTAACCTATATATTACCACCAGTTCTACTTCGTTGCATTCTAACACCATTTACGCCACGGCTCATCCAGTTGTTGTGTGCTTAACATTCATTAGAAGATTAACGTTGCATATCAATTATCATCTGTTAATGTTACATCTAGTATGTAATTTTGGCCAGTAATTTGAAATACTTGAATAAAGACTTCAAAAGATTGTGTATTTTCTCCCACATTCGTCTTGATTTGTATAGTACTGAAAACGAAAGATCGAAGCCTGGTGCTTTTAAACAGCATAAATTTCCATTCTCATATTCACGTTTTTATAAAGGTTACTTATTGTTATCATCGCAGTGAAAGGATCTGGGAGAATTATGTTGCTGGATCTAAGTTTTGAATTACATCATTGTATGACGCATTATTCTGGAAAGAATATTGTTTCTCATGTTCTAAATTGGTTTAAGGCTCCCAACCATATGTGAACTTCAACCCTTTCCGGAAAGGTATAGTTGATCTGGTGTTTTACTGCAACATACGTATGCTAATATAAGACCGTGGTAATTGGAGTCAGGTTCCTTACCCAAGAGTACAGTGTTTCGAGTTCGCCATGCTGACCATTGCACCGACACTCATCCTCATCACGTTGGAAAATGAACACATTTATAGAGTGAGACTATTTACGTAATTTAATTTTCAGATACTATACCAGACAAAAATCTAGAATTGTATATTAAATTAGGGTCGAGACATCCAAAAGCTATAATCGTCACATGGGAAAATACATGTACACATCCGGGTAATATTGCCATGCGTGGTGGCTTTTTGACCATTCAACGAAGGTTGGGAACCAAAAATATTTCGTGGTCGTGAACTAAAAGCCACTAATTTTAAGAACTGTTGTAAAATAATTATTCAATATCACTATATTAAGATTATTATTATAGGGAGATAAATATGTTTAACTTGGATCTCAATTAAAGATATTAATCTTTCCCTGGGTACAAATGGTCTACCTACCTTTACAAAGTTAGTTTGCTGAATTTAAGTAAACATAACTGATATTCTTAATGAAAGTTGATGGAACAATCCATTAAATGGCAGGGTATTGTCAAAAATGATTATTGCGATACAAGTCAGCGGATAGTTATATAAGATTGTTTACTTAATAAGTACTAATTCCATATTATATCAGTCTTAGTGTAATCAGTCTTATTGTTGCGTTTCAGTTAATATTAGAGAAGATTAATTTATTACATGCTCATCATTAATTTCGGACTAAATCACTATTTTGGGACTGTTGTGAATCCTTTAAGGACATTTTGGGTGATACCATTTTGGATGATACCATTGTCATACATCAAGACTGTGCAATGCAGGGGAAACCTTTTTTTTTCGACAAAGTTGATCATTTGACTAGCGTAGTGTTTGCGCATGGGTGTTATATATGTATGGGTATTTTTATTGACATTTCTATTATTACTTTATATTATTTTACATTATCTTAACCAGCTTGTGTTTGTTTCTTTCACTAAGTATCACTTGCTTTTCTCATTGGTATGTTGTTTGTTTCTGTAGATATTTCTCTGTTTTGATCGTGCCTCGCTTGTTTAATTTGAGTATGCATCGTATTGATTAAATACCGTTTATTTCGTTTTGTGTTTACTTGTCTAATTGGTATGTTGCTTGTTTCAGCTGACATTTGTATGTTTAGTATGTGTCTGATTTGTTTTATTTGAGTATCGATCGTATTGTCTAAGATTCAATATTATTAATTTAAAAGCATGTTTATTTATTGCAGGTTTTCTTGGATTATTTTATATGTACTTATTTTATTTCAATGATATATATTTTTGGGGCGATGAATTTCCATACATACCACCTGAACGAAAGGAGTAAAAATCAAACCGATATAAATTTTAGATCTTTTCATATCAACCTATTTTGGACCATACAGTGACTACGTTTATGAAAATGACCAACATAAATTACTGTAGTAGAGCACATTACACTAACACACTGCTAAATATACAAAAACAACTTTATTTAAATATCCAATTCCATGTCGTCGACGATTAAATAAATAATTAAATCCTATTTTAATAACACTGTTTATCATATTCTTTGCCATCTGAAACATGACTACTTTTCGTTATAACTTCGAATATGTTTCATGAGTCTATGCTACCTTTCCAGTATTATTTGTCATTTGAAACTGTTAGTATCTATCTTTGATTTTCTAATGCATGAATATTCTTCACTGATTTTCTAAACTTCTAAGGACATTAATTTTATAGTATTTACACTGTATTCGCTTTCAAGCAATTGAACCATTTTCAAGAATATCTCTTTGTTCAGTAATATTTTCCATACACTTTGATATATACGATCTGATTTTGGATTTGTGAGAACACAATTAAAATTTCTAGCCGTTATATTTACACTGAACTCATTGGGCCACGTGCTACACTATCGTTTGAGCATAGTTTAAACTTAAACTTGCTTCATAAATTGATACATATACGAAATGGATTATCATTTGTTTTATTATAAGCTCACAATTCTAAATCTAAAAAAACCCAATATAATAGTGCAATCTACTATTTAATTTTTATTTTAAATGTTCACAATATAAAAGGAGACATCGAGTATTTAGAGACTGTTTACACCATTCCAAACAATGCTGACTTTGATCAATCTTTTAAATATCCCCCACCCACCCCAACAAATTAATCCCCCCAACATAATTAAATGTTCATGACTTTGTAAGAAGGGCATTATAACATAATGAGAGTTTTTTTGTAAGAAATATAGTGTATGGTCTATTTGAATTTAGGTCTTCGCTTATTATTTTTATAGGTTTTAGTGTGTATGTGTTCTTCATGGGAATCAATGTCTGGAGAAATTATATAGCTCTAACCGAATAAGTAACTAGCTTATTGGTACAGACATCATTCTGATTGCTTTTGACAGAACTTGATGAAGCCATCTATATTTAAACATAAGCATTTTTTTGTTATATCCTCAGCTATAAGTGGTTAGTAATCGCAGATATAATTAATTGGTAATACACACTCCTGGATCTTGTACACCTATTTTAAAAATTAAGAAATAAATAATTTTTCTATTTGAAAGTGATAAAGAAATAAAATTTCTCCTTTTTAGAAACTATTTAGTTTTACGACATGTATTTATTGAAATTTAGCAAAGTATATTAAATAGAAACTGTACAAATGAGTCCCTCCGCATACTTTAAGTGTGTTGTATTTGTGTAAGAAAAGAACCACCTTAACAATAAGATCATTCTACAATATCGGCCCCTTTCTTTATCTTTAATATTGATTTAAAATGTTAAAGTCGGTATAATACAAGCATGAATATTTATCCCACAGATTGATCTGTCCAGATTTGATTTAATTTTGGCGCTCTTATCTGAAAGAGCAAACAGTTCAATGCAACACCGCGTGTCTTTTCAAGTGTTTTTGACATGATATGAATGGCGAAATAATACGCAATAAGAACACACCGCAACGATGTTTATCTTTCTTATCCAATAGTTTAGAAGACAGGCGTCTACCTGTTTAATTTTGGAAACCTGAATTATTGTTTCAAGTGATATGACACTTTGGCTTACTTTCAATGAATTTTGCTACCTGTTACATCGTTAAGACCGTGAATCTCCCATTTGACTAGAAATCCCCATATTTGCGTATACAAATATTAAACAAGATATACTCCATCAAAAGTTTATTGGATTAGACCCCGCCTGTACATATCATTTGATGTTTTACTTTCAACGCAACACACCGATCACTGATTAGTCAGTTTACAGATCAATGTATTTTTATTCACTTAAATAATTTTTTCCAAGCATAACATTACAATCATACGGACTTAACAAAGAAGACAAAATTGTATCGTTTTCTTGATCTGAATTAAGTATGTTCTGTCCACATTCGTACTTATCCCTATTGCAATATGAATGTAAGATTTGACCCTGCTAATCACGTCAGAGCTGAAATTGTTACCTTACTAATTGTTTTTAATCTTTGATAAATAATTGACATGGAAAAATGAATGTACAGTAGGGATAAATTTATATTTACGCAGGGAAGGAACTAAAATTTTGGAACTATTGTTGTTTTTTTTTAAAAACGAGCAGCTTTTTCCTTTTTAAATATGTCTTGCTTTAAAGAATTATGTCTTATTATTTGCCAAAATGTTGAAATTGTTCCAGACAAAAAATTTAATTTAATTTGTGAGAAAAAAAATCAAAGCATATGATGTTCTATTGCGCTAGTAGAGTAGAATAGTCACCTTTTCCTCACTTTCTACAGTATGATATACACAAAATTTCCGGATTGCATACATACGTACATAACATACATACATACATACATACATACATACATACATACATACATACATACATACATGCATGCATGCATGCATGCATGCATGCATGCATGCATGCATGCATACATACATACATACATACATACACTGACTGACTGACATACAGACAGATCGTTAGCATATATGTACGAAAACGTATAATGGTCACTTGAATAGCTATTACATTGACAATCAGAATTTTTACATTTAAAATGAAACAACGGTTCTTGTTCATATGTGGGAAAGTATATTTTCTCTCTATTCTCTATACAATAAGACTAGATATATGTTTTTATTGAATTTTACACAAAGTTTACAGTGCGCAGATAACTAATTGTTTGTGCTTTTGTAGAAATTCTTCTCCCAACCTTTTCTGAATTATGAGTTCTACTTAGTATACATTTTCTGCGATGTCTCAAAGCCTGCTGCAATGTGTTGTCACCCTGATGTGTCATTTTAATCTTTAACCTTAAATATAAATTTGCCATTTAACCTTAAATATAAGTTTGTCATTTAATCTTAAATAAAAATTTGTCATTTAACCTTAAATATAAATTTCTCATTTAATCTTAAAAATAAATTTGTCATTCAAGCTTAATTATAAATTTTTCGTTTAACCTAAAATATAAATTTGTCATTTAACCTTAAATACAAATTTGTCATTTAACCTTGCATATAAATTTGTCATTTAATCTTAGATATAAAGTTGTTATTTAACCTTAAATATAAATTCGTCATTTACCTTAAAAAATAAATTTGTCATTTTACCTTAAATATAAATTCGTCAATTAACCTTAAATATAAATTTGTCATTTTTGTCATTTAATCAAGATCTAATCTCTTGTAACCCACTTTAGGAAGACGGCATTTCACTAGAATATAAAGCCAATATTTGTTTTCAACTATACTTATTTATAGGTTACTGCGTTTGTATGGGAAAATATGAATGAGTTTTTTGGATGGAATACTGCACGACCTCAGGAGTGCAGTATATCCAGCTGACAAAACGAGTTCACATTTTCCCATACAAATGTAGTAACCTTTTTATTATATGCTCATTTTCTTATTCTACCTAAGGCTTAATTATATAAATAAAATACACTACAAGAAACAACTTAAATGAATGCCTTCCGTATTCCAAACTAAATACACAAGCACAGATTCATCACTACACAACAACATTATCAATGCGCACATAACTCCGCCCAGATAAATTTGAACTTAGTCGCGCGCTCGGCATAACTTTCGAAAGAACATGGCGCGTCTAGTTAAAATTGAAATTTGCAGTCATATTGTGAATGAATGCGCATTGCAACAACTTTCCATTTGTTCTGGAATGAACAGATTTTGGTATTTTGTTTCGATTCTACCAAAGTTCGTGATTTTGGACTGGATTCATCTGTGCAAATTGTACATGAAATACATCGGATTGAAGAAGCGTGGAAGAAGAGTGTTTACATCTTCAAGTGTGTTTGTACTGTCCTTGACGTTTGAAACCATAATGTGGGGAAAATATGAAGTGTTTCAATTGCAATTATCAAATAGACGCTATTGAATTTAATGTTTATTTCATTTTGAGTGCAGTAAGAAAGATTTAATTGCACTTGGAATATAGTCAAAATTACAGTACAAATTTCGAAATGTGTAATCAAGCTTGAGAACTCATGACATGGCTCATGTAATTCGGATTTGTAGGTACCAAGCAATTTTATGAAATCTGGTGTCTGTCGCAAAATCTGAAAC
Source organism: Sinohyriopsis cumingii (assembly GCA_028554795.2). Lineage (NCBI taxonomy): Eukaryota > Metazoa > Mollusca > Bivalvia > Unionida > Unionidae > Sinohyriopsis > Sinohyriopsis cumingii. Next base: position 1,597,913 of record JAPYKE020000057.1, on the reverse strand, counting down.
AATGTATCAAAAAGTTAACATGGACTGTAACAAAGCAGTTGGTATGTTGCAGTCCACGAAACATCTGCTTTAGTTCATTCAGAAACAAATTTAATCCACCAAAACGTATTGCGCCTCCTATGCGAATGTACATGATTTGTTTACAAAGTAGTTCCTAATAATCTATTGGGCACACGTGTCCTGCGAGTGGGTGCAATATGAAGGTGTTCAATATCGTAAAATATTGAACGATTCTGATAATGGAAGGCAAACGGAGAAAAAAATGAGCATATAATAATCTACAATATTTACATTTTGTATACGTGTGTGTTTATATTGGTTCTTCCATATCTGCAATTAACCATGTCAATGCATCTAATTTAGCTGCATATATATATATCCAGATGTCATTAGTTGATGGATATGTTATAAATGACATGTAACAGAGTTTAAGGTAAACGGAAATCAATTGATATTTATCGACTCGTATTATGACAAAGATGTTACATATCGTGTGACAAAGCGCATGAAATATTAACAAAATTATAAGATAGAGATTAATACATTCATAGCAAATATAACTTCATGGTAAATATAACTAATATTGTAATATTGACAATGAATGACAGACGCGATTGGCGATTTAACCTGAGATCGAGTCGATTAGTTGCTCTTCTTTATTGTAAATGTATTATTAAAGCCTCAATACCGCCCTTACGTGCAAAATTTCATATATGATAAATTGTCTGAATAATACTAAATCTTGAAAGATATTGGTCCCAAATATAATTGGGTTCCATGAAAAGAATATAATATTGTCGTTCCATCACTTTATGAGCCATGTATTTTCTCACTCGAATTATTCTGATGTTTTTTGGAGAAAAATGATGGATTTGTCTCAGAGATGGGGGTTCTGGCTAACTTAATGTACACTGTCCGATGCCGAGCATGTGTATATCATCGGTGGAGTATCGTTTATCGTCGAATGGGCATTTTTACACGGTGGTGTAATTGTCGAGAGAGATGCAGTACATGACTGATCGAAGTCCGATAAACTCCGTGTTGGGAGTTTCATGTTTGAACTTTCCCAGGACATTTTTTGTTACCGACGCAGTGGAATGGTGCGTGTGTGGAATTATCATTGAGATCGAAAAGTTGTTTATGGTCGTACATATCTTTGTAGACATCATCGGTGTTAATTTAATACATGAGCGAGTCTGTTTTGGTGATGAACAACGTGGCCTGTCTCAGTATTTGCTTTGATGAAGTCGCAGTGAAACTTGAGCATGAGAAATTTGGAGAGTTCGAGCACAACTACGCCGTCATATATGGTTTTATCCAGCTTGAGATTGGCTTTTCTGGACTCGATGGCGATCAGATCCTTATCAAAGATTTTCATGTGGAGAAAGGCATGATCGGCAACCAGTTTATTCTGTCGTTTGACACTGTCCGATGCACTTTGTCCAGCAAGAGTCTATTCTGAAGAGCCTGTTTGAGCAATCAATGATGTACCTGATTTTATTCACGAGATTTGGGACAAGTGTTTTCACTATGACGTCTCGTATTTCGAACTTACTTTTTTGCTTGCGCTAATCCATGGACAGCATCTCGCTGTGACAAGAATTCGTTCAGCAAAGAATGGATAATCGTTGTGAGTGTCTTCGTGAGCGTGGATAAGCGAGATCTACCTCGACGAAATATCCAATGTTGTAGCCATAACCGACATCTCCTGCTAAAAAATGGTCTCTGGTGATTCTGTGAAAACCTCCTGTGGAAAACGGTTGTGACATATCCCACCATATAGATTGTTTTTGTTGAAATCAATGATGTTCATGAGCGGCTTTGTTGGTTCGTACTTTTTAATATAATTGTTGTTCGCGACGGAGTGTTTTTTGCTGATGATGGAGATTCCACCTCGTATCATCTACTCTGTGAACGTGAACACGTATAGATCTATGAATAGTTCTATACCGATTCCGGTTTACTTGCGAAGTGCGCCACATTAGAGTCCGACGAGGAGAAATACCTGAGTGGATCGAGATGGTAATGGTCCATACACGTTTTCCTGAAATTGTCTAGCAAGTCTACGAGCATGATCACATCCGTTTTGTGATAGATATCATTATAATATCCTAGTGTGTGGCATCAAAAACTCGATCCATATCTTGTTTTCTCGCTGATACTCATCGTCGGTAATTCCGGACAGATGTAAGTGGGAATAGAAGGCGCCAATTGGTGTCAGCGATGTTTTGTCTAATCGTGATCATGCATCGATGTACTTTTATATGGATATATTCCTTTCTGCTTAAGCAGATTTGCCTTGTCGCCGAATTCATTTTCCAGTTTCACGCAAGTTCTTACAGCGGTGCAAGCATGAACTGAACTCTATTGATGACTCGAAAAGGTCAAGTCGAGAACAACATGTGCTTTTCAAAATTGTTAAGGATGCATTTGATTTTCGTTCCGACGTCAGCGAAAAGTTGTTTGACGAGAGGATGACTTAGTGCTACCTCATATGAATGGCCATTATAATCTCGTAGATTGTGCGCGATCCCCGAAACACAATCTGGATCATTGAAGCGTTGATTGCAATCATCGTGGGCAGCTCCTTGGTAACGTCCTCTGTTATTACAATGAGCTCTGTTTTTTTTCATTTGCGCTAAAGTATTTTTATCAGATGTGGCCTTGCTGCGCTGATTTGTTTTGTCATAGGTTTTGTACTGTGAGTGGAATCATCGGTGTTGGATTTTTTCTCAGGTTATACTCTGCGACGAGCTTCTCATAGAACCAGACGACACAATCTTCACCGTGATGTTGACGATACGGCGACGACAAATGTTCATCGACGACTCAGCATGCTTTATAGTCTATCCCGCATGGGACGTGACTTTGTTCCGCTGTAGTGAAAGAATGTTCAGGATCTGCGCAGGTCTGTTCTTTTTTTGCTCGGCTTCCTAATGAAAGACGATCTGACACGTCTGTGAGTACTTTATGCAGTTGTTTACAAAGTGTAAATTAGTTTTTCCTTCGCACGACATCTGAACGGCCTGTTTCGACAGTATCCCGACGCGACCTGTTCGTGAAATAGTTGCTGCTGTGAAAAGCATCGTAAGCATCGATAGCAGAAATATTAACGATTGTTATGTTGCTTGTACTGCGGTCGAGACAATCGGCTAAAGTCCTTGATGTACTCAAAATGGCTTTGGTAATAAAGCAAACTGTTCTGTCATGCTGTTGTAGACACGAGTATTTGATACACCTTGTGTTTTGTTCCATTTCCTGGAGTCCGAACACTTTGATGGCTAGATCATTGAGTGTTTCAAGTTTAGGTACATCTTTGATCGCAACTGGAAAGGCGATCCCCGTGGTGCGAATGCTATAGAAATATGTCTTCTAGTTAGAGATTGGCGTTACCTTTGTCTTGATGTAACGCAGAAAGGATCGACCATATGATTTTCTTACGTTGATGCATGATTTTGTCGCCACGATTTGCTAGGGATGTGGTGTGTACTTACCTGCACGTATTGGTGTAAATTTGGAAGTTTGAAACGAGATAGAAATGACTCCGACGAGGATCTACACCGATCCTGATTCTTGGTAATCTTCGACGTGAGGCTGGATAAACCACCATGCGATATCAACAATATTGCTGAAATAATATCTGCGATAAACCATAAGTGATTTGGCTCTGATCTACACATCGATATTTTTTTTGTTCCCGTACAAAATGAACGTAGTGAGCTACTCCAAGTTCGATAGCCGTGTGTGTCCGTAGTTCTGCGTAGAAGTCGGGTTTTAAGATGCGTAGTAAGAGTTATTTATCGACTCCTAGCTGAATTACCTGAGGATACTTATAAATGAAGCCTTTAACGGTGCCTCCGCATGCTGTTTTGGTTCTTCGAGGTGGTGGAAATGTCTCCGTTGCACGCATGACTACATCATCCAGACCTGCGATTTCGTGTAAATCTATTCTTGGTAGCTTTTCGAAATTGGCTCGTCGTGATCGGCTAATGATCTCGTGCTGAAGTCTCAGCAGCTTAGAGCGTGTAACAGTTTTTCCTGTGAATGCTTCGTATTTGTCATGCAGATGTTTTATGTACTGCTGAGACGTAATGATATATCGTCCCGCTACCGCTTTGTATTCGTTGATGAACCGACGTCGTGCAGCTCTTTGAGATACAGCATCTCTTGGTAGTGTTTTGATCTCGTATATGACTCGCTCTACAAGATTGTGCAGATCTGGACTTGGTCTAGAATAGTTTGATTTTGTTCTGGTAATTTTTGTAGGGACGTATCTGAGACGGCGTACAAGCTCATGTCCTGGATATTTTTTGTCCTGGGTCGAACTTTCTCGATTTAAATTTTTATCTAAAATCCACTCTGTTTATCCTTGTTTATAGTGTCAATTATTTTTACTAAATGCTTCTTCCTTTTTCCTGAGCAGGGACACATTTTAATCTTTTGTATATATTTAGTGTGTCTATCATTTCTTTAAATGATCGTTACTTTTAAAGATACGTTATATAGAATGCCTAAACGCGAAAAGAACAAGTGTCAGTGGCTGGTAGAGGGCAGAACGTCGACGTGCGATAAATGATGCCGAGGAAAGTATTGCGCTAAGCCTAATGCCGTCATCAAAAAGTGAAGTAAAGTCTTCGCCCTTGTATAGAGTGCAGGGCAGGAGTTCGTGATAATGTACTAGTGTGTAAAAACCGTGGTGTATCTAAAAGCCGATCAATCAAATTATACTACGAGAAATTGAGAACTTCCAACAAGGTCAAGAAAACCAGAGCAGTGATAGACGAATATATGGCAAAGATTAAACAAGATGCAATCGCACGAAGATTGCACGGCACCTACCAGTCACGAAGAAACTACATTTCGTGTGCCTACCGCTGACAAGTGCAGCAGTGTTTAGTCGTTACGAAGTGAGTACACGCGAATATAAACGCCGAGTACGCAGTAAAGGGCCACTCCCGTTAAGATTTGGCACTACTGATTACTTCATCGTTTTGTGTTTGTGTTTGTGGAGTCGTTCCAATCGATGCACCGTTGTTCATCTCAACGAGGATATATCTGATAATCGATAACTTAGAGATTGCAAGACGGCCATGACAAAAAATATTTTATGCAACGTTGTTGGAGACAATACAGTTTCCTAAAATTGTGTCTTTCTAGTTAACTAAGGAAAAAAGTGGGGTCTTGGGGGGAGGATATTGTGTGGATCTATACATCAGTGGATCCGCACATCAACTTGAGAAACTCCTCTCAATACATGCACGTAATACCGTGCTTAAAAATGAGATTTTTATTGAAGAAGATGTTGAGCATTCCAGTATCGTATAGCTGTTTCTGCTGCGTCACCGTGAGTAACACTACATCGAAACCTATCCTGACCACCTTGGTGAGCGCCAGCGCCACACTGATGTCTATGTTGAGATGAAACGCGTTCACGATGGCATCATCGAGATCTTTTCGATTTTCCACGTTGACATAATTGAGACATCGGGTTCGGTCAACTTCGAAGACTGGGTCAACTCTGTTGATCACGCGGTCAGTTTCTCCAAAATGCCTTTCGCCATGTCTCTATCAGGACTGAGATGTTGTTTCTGGATAACTCCGCATGTTGCTCTCGCATAAGATGTGCTTGTGCACTAATCCATGGGATTCGTCAATGTCAGTTTCAGCGTCACGTTAACGTCATTTTGTACCACAGTCGCGATGGCTTCATTGAGAGGTTCTGGATTGTAAAGGAGCACGTCGGTGACAAAGACCTCGTCGGTGGAGTCGGACATTTTTATGTAACAAAAATTAATCTGTTTTAGGCATCCTATTTTGTGTCGTAGTATTTTTAGAATCGGCGCAGCAACGTCAATTGGTTACCAACCATATCCACGATGAGGTCGTCGACGGTTCTCATCCTGCGAATGAGCAATTGCTTGTCAAATGGGGCTGTACGAAGATACGATCTGATTTTATTAAGCATTTTCAGATAGGCCAACAACGCATGCTTGGTGCTATTTTATTGGCTTCAAGTTTAGGTTTCATCATCGTTTGTAAGCCCAGCCCGGCCCCGGACAAATCAACTTCATCGGGTTGTCTAGCGTGCCCGTGGATGCATTTCTGCAACGGTCACAGCGAGCGGTGTCGCTGATAACACTCTGAAGATCATCTTATATGGTCTGCACTCGTGCTTATACACGTAGACCTTTTAGTTGCAACAGCTGTAATACGAGTATAGCTTTCGACGGTCCTCTTCCGACAAATTCTCTTCAATGTGATTAAAGTTTATGATGGTCTCCATCCTATGCTTCTGCGTCGACTAAACTATACATCAGCAGTTCAAGCTGTGATAAATGATGGCTGCAAAACTTCACATGCAAGTTAATTTTGTCCTCGCTGAACTTAAATCCACTCACCGTTTCTCTAACAATCCAAAGTGGAAATCTATTTAAACCTTTTGTGATTTTCGTCAGTTGAATTAATGTTACAAGAAATGCTAACATGTCAAGAGTCGCTCAGTTCAAGATGGTCTAGATATCGTTGTGCTTCTATGATAAGTAACAACCAGAAATCTAAGGTATTTTTCTATGATAGTTGTAAACGTAATAATAAGACGGCGATTTTTTTTCCACTTTGAGATTTACCTTTTCAAATTCCTTTATCGTTGGAAGCATAAAATCTCTGTCCCTGGAAGCCTAATGACTTCAATATTTTCTTCGATATTTTCCTCAATCATTAATTTTATCAAGCAGTTCCTGAGAGGCCTTTGGAACATTGACAAATTTTCCTTGTGGAAACACACTTCCCTTGTTAAAAACACTACTCATGTTTTGCTCAGTTTAATCCGGCGAGATATTTGCGAAATACGTATATGACGATGCAACGATATTTGAATCGAGTTTTCCATGCAAGTGATACGTGATCACGTTAAAAAGTACTTCCATGGCATTGTCGTTTTCAAAAAATGGTTGTTCTGCTGCCGGTTGTGGAACCGATGATTGATGAACAACTACATCGTCGAAAGCCATCACTTGCATGATAACCTCAACGTCCTCGTACTCTAATCCAGCATGTTGAATAAAATGTTCGTTGTTGATGGCATTGCAAAGTTCTCTATTACCGAGAAATCGTTTTCGTGCTACTATTTTATCAATGCAGTCGTAATCGTTTTTATGTGAGTCATCGATTTCCTTTCCAACTAATCGTCGTAGTTTAATTTATCCGGTTTTCACTACGGTATCAACAATGCTCGGATGCGATTCATTCGATGCTTTTTGCCAACTGTGTCCGTTCTCTATCGTTACAAAATTTAAATACGTCAAAATACTTGTCAATGACTTCTCTGAGGCGTTGTCGCATATGCCCAACTGAAATATGAGACAGTATTATCTCTTTGTGTTTCTACTGTTCATGTGCATTTTCTACTGCTAACTCGGACAAATTTCTCAGCTGATTGATATCTGAGTAAATCCCCGTTGTCTGTTTGAGCACTTGAGTGTCATTTCAGCATACAACGTATCCTGCCTGTAAGTATTGTCGAACAATAACTGGTAAAGTTCGAATTCTACTCGGATAATTTCGGCCGGGGTGAAACTTTAATTTCCACCTATATTAAGTGCATAATGTTAAAAAAATCGACTTATATTAGGTAGTCTAATATAAACATTTGGAAATAACTTAACCCAGGATTAGAAGGTTGTGCCCTGAGCGGAGTAAATTTAAACGTTAAATATGTCATGCTTGCGACGGAAATGTAAAATTCAAGCGTTGTGGAACCAATTGGAGAGGTACCGTTATAAAGTGCCTAAGCAGTTCTCTCTGGTTTTATTGCATTTAACATCCACGTGAGAATGCGCTGTGTTCCGGAGCTGCGCCCAAACACTTGAAATTTCCAGATAGCTACTGCAGCACGTAACTGCACATGAAGCCAAACTTGGATGTAATACCAGCCATGGCCCACTCGTTTCAAGCATCGGACGCCAACAGGTGATTTGCAGAAACATAATAAACCGGGTAAAAGCTTGAGAATTCTGACGATGATGAAACAGAAACTCAACACCGGTTTTCACGAGTTGTTTATGACACGATGCGTATCCACGCACATTTTCGTGGCTATCTCATTGTTTGCAGTTGGTGGATAATCCGTTCGTAAGATTTTAGCTCAAGCGGCAATGGTGATATTTTCTGTGAATGCTCCTCCAGTGGTAGATAATTTTTGCCACCAAAGAACGTCAGCTGTGAGTACAATATCGCCTGCGTGTGACATGTGGGCTGAAAAAGAGTTGATGGAAAAAGAAAGACTTCTTACGGAATGTGAAAAGCAAAAGAAGAAGGACGAGGAAAAGACGACTGGACAAGGCATTCGCTACTACAAAAATACAGCCGAGAGCGTCTCGCGGTTAAAGCTGCTGATCGCCGCAAACATGCTGCGAATGTCGATGTGGAGATCGATGACGAGGTGTTGGCTATCCAACCATCTACTGAATCGCAAATTAGTTACGTTAGGTCAGTATCAGAGTCTGTCCGAGGACTTGATTTAATCAATTTGTTAGCACCAGCGACGTAGTCGACAACTTTTGTCACGTGCACTTGAATAAAGGCTCTTACCGATACTACGTTGTTGTTCGATTATTGTTCTATCACTTCTTTGGTGCCATATAGTCCTCCGTTGAAATTTGATCAGCAGGTGTCGTCCGAGTTCTCGTTGTTCTCTACCGATATGTGAATAGCTTTTTGAACGTTACCGCGAACAATGATCTTTCCAGACGGTTGTAATATCACAGACATCGTCGAGGAAATTTCAAGACTGATTACGGCCAACGGGGACGTAGCATCGAACATAAAAATCGAGCCTAATTACTGAACGCTGTGAACAGAATCACTCTTGCGTAAAAATACATTGTACTATTTGATATCCATAATTCGATCGGATCCATGCTTGGTTTTTTATCGCAGGTACTACTTTATCACCATATGGAGTGCACAAAGGAGATTTGCCTGTCAATATCACGGACGTGAACAGCATACAAATGAACTGCTCGATCGCTCAGGTATCTCTTTCGTCGGTCGGTTCGGCCTCGAAAGTGATTTACTACGCGGTATCGCTCATGTAGATTTGTCCTAATCTATTCACTTCTTATACGCGATCTTGGAAATTATCATTTTGCTCACCGATTGGTCCGGTAACTCCGTCGATAATAACACCGAAAGAATCACCTATCATCTCCACGTACGGTGTAAAACGTCCAAATCACAGGGCGTCTTCAGCGGCAGAAAATATTCGCCAAACAAATAGTAGCTGTTATAAGTATAAAACATGCAACGATCAAGTGAATAACGCGTAAAATGGTGGATGGATTTTTTCCACGTTATTTTTTCCGTTCGAGCAGCATTTCCAGGTATTTCAGCAAAAGTAGCTGCGATCGCCCTCAAATAGCCGAAGCTGGAGCTTCCGAAGTAGCATATGCAGCTGAAACGGCAATAGGGCACAAAATGGCTAGGAAAATTATGCCACGGAAAACTTCAGCATCCTTGCAGGAAACGCAGTAGTCAGGTCTTTCTACGCAGAGAAAACATGATCTTACAGAAACTGTGGCGGTGCTCAGTGAAAAATCATATTTTTTAAAAGGTTTTGAAAAATGGGTACAAGGTACAACGCCATCTCTGGTGATATCATGTCCGGTTATGAATTAAAATGGTTGTGATAAAATCATTCTCAAAAACATAAAAAAAATATAATGCATTTAAAAAACTTGGTTTTGTAACATCGTTATGAAATACCGACACCATGTATTCTAGGTTTGCTACCGATTACCTCATGCTAAACGATGGCACCCCTATCGACGACGGGACTACCGAGTAGTAGTTCTTCCAATATGAGGATACAAGCATCATCAATCTCAAGGCGAGCACGCATCGAAAAAATAGAGACGCGTAACGAAATAAATACAACCTGTGGCGAGCGGAGACTATGTAGCAAGATGGATGGTCATTATTCAAGTCAACGCAAAACCAACTGAACAATCAAACCGTGAATACAATCCATGGATACTTACCACAAGCCAGCACGATCCTGAACTTGTTCATGGTCAGCGATGACTACATACTAACGTGCGCCACCAGCATGTAGTGGTTCAGGAATACAAATAAGGGCGTGGATGTAAGTAATGAATTTCGCACTGGTTAACCTCCCGTCAATGCCGCAGAGCTGACGAATGTGGAAACCAATGACGTAATCGTATACAGACCATCGGCAGTCGGAAGAGATGCGAATCTTTTGGCCGAAATGAAACCAAACTCCGCAGGACCGACCATGTTGAGAAAAGCTATCTCATCCGCGCTGACACTGGAAAGGACCTATACCTACAACGTGGTGTTCGCTGCTTATCGTGCGCTCTGATTGCGGTCATGAGATCTGCATGATTCTTCCACAGATCAGCATGTTCGCAGTATGCAGAGGTGTCAAGCAGACGCTGATGTTCTGCACAGATCCCACCGAACAATACATGCACAGCACAGCAGTTTCAGGAAATGGACAATCACCATAACGTGGTTATCGGTGTGGATGCCAAAAAATCAATTCATCGACGGCTCACATGCTCAAACTGGAATCGACGCTGACCAGAATCACAAAGAAACTTTTTTCTGAGCCACACCAAATTTACATGCAGGAATTTGCAAGAACCCAATGACCACGTCGTGAAGATAAGCTACCAAACCAGACTGCGATCTTCCCAGACACGTGTTCGTGGCGATTTAGCTGACAGCACGATGTGCAATCCAAACTTGAAATAGGCACGTGTTTGACTATCTTGGGTTTTCTCACATTCACGTCCGTACCAACTCCAGACAATATCTAGAGTAAGAGCTCGAATGCAATTTCAAGAATTAATGTCGCGCCAACATGATGCTGTTGCAAGCCATGCAGAAATACCAGGACGTGAACACGGGCATGTATATATCGATGGAAGATTTCTCCAACTTGTATCCCATTTCCATTTCGATGTCTTTCAACATTTCGAGCCCGTCAAAGATTCATCAGCCGATATATAAATGCGATGGACCGTTGCAGATTACGTGAGCTACGCACTGGTGACACCAGACAGACTTGTGACGGTGGACATGCTCAATGAAAAAATGAATATCACTGTATAGATAATACCGAAGAAAAAATTGTTGAAACGTTGGAGAACCGTGCGCGAGGGAGGCTCCTTGGTGGGCCATGTTATTGCCATCGCAATCATTCCATTAGGTAAGACCATGGCACCAAAGCTGTTTGTGTCGGTTCTTGCTGTATGGGACTTGCCACAGCGACTGGAGCCATTACCGGAGCTAAACATAAAGCAGTGATGGGAAATATTGTCGCTTGTAGCAGAAACATTGGCCAGAAACGTGCAATCGTGTCGTCGTTGTCAGGTTGTCGAAATAAACCCGTCAAAAATAATAACATCTGTTTTAATACAGCATTGTCGTACGTGCCAGTAGGTTTGATGCTGTCAGCGCAACAAAATAAAGTATTGCTGTGGTGGCAACACAAAAAAGGCCCATACCGATCAAACTTTAGTCGTCGGCGTTAACAGAACCTGACAGACTCATACTGCCTCATGGTAAAGCCACACCAGTAGCTAAACATGCAGCTGCATGAAGAGGAGTTGTTATTAATTTGTCGGCGTCACAGCTGTCCAAACAAGGAGAATTCATCACACCCCTGTTATCCGGAATGGCTAAAACGTTTCTTCCATGATTGCTCGGCATCGGAAAAGAGATCCATCTTCCTGGAACAACACGGTCAAGGGAGATTCAAGAAACGGATTTTCTCGACATAAAAAAGAAATTAACACGGGGCAACAACGTTCCCTGCAACCAGATTGAAAAGGGGAGGGGTACATTGACATCGAACAAAAAAATCAGCACCTAGCGTTGAAAAGTTCAGAGGTGTATTTTCTAAGGATCCAGCTTCCTGATCAAATAACACCCAACAAGGGCTGCATGATTAACTTGCAAAAGTATTATAATACATCTGGAACTTACTTGGATGCTGTGGTAAACGATCCACACTACGGCGACGTAAAGTATTTCGCTTGATTTACCTCCTGAAAATTAGGTCATACGTCACATCAAGCAGCCCTCTAAAGGTGCAGTCTACAATTCATTCAAACTTCAAAACGTCAACGACAGCACATGTGGATGGTACTGCAACGATTAAATCAAACATAGACAATTGTATCACTTGCTGCAGGAAACAGTTAACATCAACAACGTTGCGTTAAACTCTGTTCTACACAACAAGAATGTCAAAATATTGTACACTATAACATATAACAGCCAACATGAATCCGTGGTGTCTCAAGTGTAAGACAAGATATCAGTTCCATAAAGGTGGTGGCCAAAAATAATATCCTCATTATTAAATCGAGGTGTGCATTATGTGGTTCCATAAAATACCATATCGTGACCGGTAAATGGCGGGAAGCACCGCTTGCTCAGACACCATTCACAAATTAGTGTCCTTTCTCTGTATAATAAATGTACTGCATATACTGCGACGTGGACACAAGTTGCGAAGACCTTCGCTTGTAGAGAAATATGTGAGTGGGAGAGTGTAAATGCTGTGGACACCGACCAATTTTAGATGGAGCAGTGGGTATCCATGCACTGATTGGAAAACACACAAGGACCTCGCAGAGGATGGACGTTACCGGGAAATATATAAACAGGGTCGTGGAACCCCTTAGAAATACAACTGGATTAAAACAATCAGCCTTTTCCTGGTCAGGGATCCAATAACGACGTAGATGCTGTCGTGATGAGATATGGTATTTGTTACAGAGATCATACAGACGTCAAATCTGAGACAAAGTGATGCTGAGGAAATTAAGAGAACTCAAGCCGAACATTTTAAGAGAGCGAGTAAACCAAGCTCTTGTGCATGGTTTCTTAGGCACTAAACATAATTTGGGTATAGGAGTGCCTGGTAAAGTGAAAGCGTCAGCTGGAGTAGAAGATCTTTCGACACCGGAACTGAAAATTCTTGCAGAAGAACTGTAGAAACTTGCGCATAAACATTTTCCAAAACGCAGTGTTTACTCGGCCGCAGCAGGCGATATATCATCGGCAGATCTCGTCGACATGAGGGATAGCAGCACGTACAACAATCATTTAACATATCTCATAACGGTTTATGTTTAGTAAATATGCATGGGTGGTTGCTGTGAAAAACAATAAAGGAAATTATATCGTAGAGGCGTTTGGTATCGTTGTAAGTGAACGCAGACCCAATCAATTATGGGCAGATCATGGTAGTGAATTTTGTAAGAAAACCGTCTCAGATTGGCCTTAAAAATCAATATGTTCTTGTACAGCACATACATCCAAATCAAGCATTTTAAAGATATTTACCAGCCTAACACCATGCGATACTTATATTTTTTCAAGAAATCGTTGACGAATACACTCAAACATGGTACCTTAGCATTAAAATGACTCCCAAGGAAGCGTACTCAATATACTCACAGGGTGTTCAGAACAAAAACAAGAAGTCACAGACTCCTTATTTTGTAGATCTAAATTTAAAGCCACCTTCGAAAAGAGATAAACACGTTACCGGATTCAATAAGACTTCGTCCTCGATGTTATTCAAAAGACACATTCCAGTCACCTACAAGCTCAAAGATTTGTCTGGAAAGCCCGTTCAGGGATCTTGCTACGAACAGGAATTACAGAAAACCAAACAAAACATGATCAGAGTCGAAAAGGTGATCTTCACCAAAGGAAAACTATCTCTTGTCGAATGGTTTGGTTATCCTGAACAATTCAACTCGTGGGTTCCAGCAAGATCCCTAAAGCTTCTAAAATAGTCTTATCATACACCGCTCACATTCTCTTTTCTAATACTGGCCTTGTAGCTAGCTCATAAAGTTCAATCAGCTCAAACATGCGCTTAAATACATACTGGCTTACACTTCGTAGCGTGCTTCGTAGCGTGCTCATTAAGTCTAATCAGCTCATATATGCGCTTAAGCACATACTCAGATTTTATAAATTTCACACGATCTGGAAGTGGATGCCGAGTCACCCTACTGAGCAGTCCATAAAATCGATCTCGCTCCAGTGCCGACAAATTAAAACGCTTCAAAATATTTTTATGTGGTATTGCTGATTGCACTAATCCTGATTTTTATAACAGGACTATAACATAAACTCATCCACTCCTCGAACTCATACTCATCATCGCTCTCCTCATAATAAATCATCTCAGGAACATAACTCAGGTCCTTATTCGCATGTGCTACAGCGTCATCTACACGCTTTCAACACAGCAGTACGATCCTCTTCACTTAATTCCACCACTGGAATAATACTGCGAACATCATCATTACAACACAATCTGTCACGTATCCAAGGCTAGCATGGAATATCCATCTTCGCTATACAATAAGCACATTTCTAACACGACCCGTATGACTAACGACGATACTGTGGTGATCGTTATGGATTATCTTGCACAATTTCTTATGTACTGGTTAACTCAACATTGTTATTATTTTGAAGAAATAAGGCAATATATTATCTTAAAATAATTAGGACCCATAAATCATTATATGAGGAAAGGCCGCAATGGTATTTTCAGATTTTGAATCAATGTTTACTAGGCACTAAAAATGATAGAACTATTACAATTTCAAACCATCGTGCCAAATAAATCGTAACGCTATGAACTTCCGAGTACGGAACAGTATGGAACAGATGATAGGAAATTGACTTCTATTTTTTAATTAACAAAGAAAATACAAACAATAAAATGTACAGAATTATATTCATGCTAAGGCCACACTGTTAAAGAAATAAGGATGAGATTGCAAGAAATGTGTCATTGTTCAAACTTCGCTCAGTATCATTCACTTTCCTGATCAATTTGATAGCAGAAACCATTGATTGTCAGCCAATGTAAAATTGTTAATGTTATTGATGTTAGATGGCATCGTACCGTTGATATGGTTTACTCTGTCATAGCCATTATACTGAAACATGTATTTAATAGGTTTATATCAGAAGAATACGCACAACATATTCATTTGTTTGTGCTTTTGGAATTCTTTATTATCCTAATGCAAAAGATTCTTTATATCTGTTCTAAAACCTACTATTTTATAAGAAAACGTTTAAAAAATCGGAAATTATTATTATTCATTCTTAGATTATGAAGATGAATATGCGTAGTTTTTTTCCGAAATGAGTGATGGTTATCAAAATTAAAACATGTACAAGTCCATAGAATTAAAGCAAATAAATATTTGAAAATTAACTTCAATTCTAAAGCTGTGTTCCAAACGCTCTGGAGAGAAAAAGTTACGATTTGTTTATATTGGTTGTCTTTTCCATGATAGTTTTTTGTTTCCATTACATCAACCGGTATAATTTCTTTCCTTCATTAGTAGTTTCATTGACATTTAGTATTTTCAACAGCGAAAGAATGGCCTATCACTATTTTTTATTATCTTGATTTTTGCGATCTCTTGCGTCTTCCAAAAATAACTTCAGTTGTCAATAGTAGCAAATTATAGCCATAAATACTTCAGAGATTTTGTAGTCTCTTAAAATCACAAATGATTGATATTTAGAATACGTTAACGGTAAAAATAGACAGCACAATGCGGTCTCGAGTTTATCATGTTTATCAGCGTCAAAAATTACAATAACATAACTAATTTTAATTTAAATTGCTTATCTTCATTAAAACATACATTATTATATCATATTGTGACACTAAGTTCAAAGCATTAGACATCAGCATAATTGAGGTTTATGATGAAGATTAAGGAAGAAAAACAATTAGAAGAAAAAGTTAAACGTTTGACGCAAATGTGGTGACGATAAAATGTGCAGAAAGTGTGAAAACTAACAGTTGTGGAACGTTCTAGTATATTATGTCATATGTCGACTTGATTTCATTCCCAATACACCTGAAATTTAAGCAATGTGTTGAGTCTATAAGTAATATAGTTCTTAAATGTAAATGACATGCTTATTTCAGATATGGACGAGGTAGACGCAAATACACGATTGATACGTATTTAAGTGAATTGCGTATTAGAAATTAAACAAGGCTTAGTTAATTCCGTTATGTTTAACCTTTTTGAAACAAATTACTTAAAATGATTGTATCAACATTATATATGCATTATGAATTTTAACATAATGTTAAGTTAATAAAATGCGGTTTGGGAAGACTTGCATTGGAGTTAAATGTTTCAATTCAATATAGTGTATTCTCCCACCGTGACATTCAGTTTGATTTGTTACACGAAATTCATCATGTACTGTTTTAAGCTGAGTATGGTTTTTGTTTTTTGACTTTTATCTTTACCCCGTCATTAATTTTCTAAACTTAAGAGACGACTAAAACCAGAATGAACTGCCTGCCGTCTAAATAAATTAAATTTTGTCAATATGCTGTCACTGAAGGCAAACTTTAAAAGCTCAGTCTTATGCAGCGATGTCTTCCTGGTTCATGAAAATTTCTGTATACACAGGTGTACGTAAGTACAAGAGAAGGAATGCAATATGTTTGCGCTCGCTCCAGATAAGAGACCTGTTCGTGGCAAACAGTTGAATTTTACCTCCAATAAAATTAAATACAATATAGATTAATTAAGAAGTGCGACTGATATATTTCAATGTGTATGGGATTCTTTCTAAATGCATCACCTTCAATTTTTTTTAAAAAGCCATTTTAAAAGGAAAGTAACTGAAAATACGCCGTAGAAGAATAACATTTTTTCGTGGTGACATAGACACATTTTCAAGGTCATAAATAATTAACTTCCTATTATATTAACCCTATATCATAGCCACCTGAATAATACAGACATCATCAATAGGTAGTAATCTGCAGAAATGCATGACTAATAGAGTCCTTACATGTTAAGATCGTTCGATAAAATCATAACAGGCTGGAAAATTGTTCAATTTTCCTAGCATTAAATCAAAAGGATAATTTATTGTAATTTTCGGAACATGTTTGTACCAAATAGAAATTTAAATACTTGTGTAATGAAAGTTGAAGCAAAATGAAAAAGATCACTATGTTATAGCAAATTGCTGTACAACTGGATATAGTTTTTAAGCCATTTTTTTATATTTTCCACTATTGTAGTTAAACGTTCTTCTAATGTGTTCTGTTTAATATTCCAGTGATTATTGTGTTTGGGTTTTATATGTAGCATTCATTAATAGAGTATATCCTGCGTTTGTCAAATTTTATTAAAGTGTTTATTGGCAATTTTACTCTTCAAGTGGTCATTAATTTTCTAAATGTAACAGTTGACAAAACCGGCAGGACTGGTTGCTGTTGACTGGAATCAAACTTTTGTTTACCTTTCGAATGTTATCTATGAGCCTCAACTTCAAAGGCTCAGTGTGATATCTCTACTAGGAAGTTTTCCTGGTTAACTCTAGTTACAAAAGCCCACACGTGTAGAAGAGAATGTATGCATCATGTATTCGTTCGCTTTAAAAAAAGCTTGATCATGACAATCACTCGAATTTGACATCCCCAAAATAACATAAAATATTGATTTATCAGAAGTATGACCAATGTATTTTAATGCACATGGGATTCGTACAGTATGCAGACCTTTGTAAGCGAGTTTTTAAGCTGGTAATCAAACACTTTACTAGCTAAAAACTTTCGTAGTAACATAGGCAGGTTTCCAAGGACCTAAATAAAATTAAGCCCTACATATTAGCCACCTGACATACATCATCAGCCCGTCTCACACGTTATACTCTGTGAAAACGCCATCATATAACTGATTATTTAATCACTAAATTCGTTGTAAAAATCACAATATGTTGCTGTGCAAAATACCTCTGTATTATGTTCCGTATACGTACATTAGGTACACTTGTTATCACGTCAACGCTCGTCTATAAATAAAAATAAATAAATAAATAAATATAAATAAAAAATGTAAGAGAGTCTAAGATAAATATGTTATAGATTATAGGATATAACTCATTTACATCCATAGAGAAAAGGAGACATGGACCATAAATCAATTAAATCATATGAAATTACGTAATTGTCCAAATGATAATTAGCTAAGATACATCAAATCAATAACTGTTGTAAAAGTAAAGTGTTCTATTGCATTGGACGAAATATAAACAGAGAACCTCAAATTGTGATCTTTTGCTGCTAGTGGATAAAGTAGTTGATTTGTCTGCATTTGTGAAATTAAAATCAGTATAGACATTAATGCAATTGTCAGTTTTCCTTCTCCATTGTTTATTTTTTCCTGTTTCACCTGCAATTTATCGTTTCAGGTTTCCAACCTCGATCCCTTGATAAAGGGAACACCTGTCTTTCAGCACTCTCCTTGCCAGAGAACTCGCTTTCTATACATTCATGTTTGCAATATAAGTAATTTAAATTGCGTCTTTCATGCACATGGCTTCCACAAATTTACAACATGTTTTTATGATCTTAATATTTTGTAAACTAATTTCTCCAAAAAAATGTTAATTGAATCAAAATGCTTTTTGTTTTCTTTGCTGAAGATCAGAAGTTTCTCTTTTTCTGATCTCAATTCCTCATACATAATATTTCCAGTTATACATGCTAATTATGAAATTTCTGAACATACTCATTATCTCTGTAAACCATAGGTGTATATTATACGTGAATTTTGGAGGCGCGTACCAAAATCATGATCTAATGAGTTTTATTAAAGTCCAGGACTGAAGGACACTTTCAGTTGTTTGGATTCATGCGCTTCATCGATTTTATCCAAAACATAAACTCGCCAAAAGTACCTTACGGAACCTTGAGCCGATAACGATACTTTTTAAGCTATAAATCTGCTGTAGCATGATGTAACATTATTCAATACATTTGAAGGTAACACTTTGTGCTCGTTCATTTTTTCTTATGTTTAGAAGTGACTCAGATATATTTTACATATGTCCTTCTGGTGTTTGCGTCATTAAATTATAACTTGATACAAGTGTAAATAAATCATGAATACTTACATTATGGACCCATCTATCACCATATGTGAACTGAGTTGAACAATTTCGTGATTTATAACACTATATAAAAATTATTAACAATTCAATGTGCTGATAAATTTCCTTTCGGAGAAAGCTAACAAGTACGATGAATTAACACTCAATAATTAGATACAAACTGAATTAATTTGACATTTGCTAATATCTTCTACTTTAATTGGACATATATTAACCCAACGCGAGTACCTATCTCAATTTAACTTTCTATGTGTCCTTGGGTCCTAAAATGAATTGTTAGGAAGTGATTCACTGGCGGAAAAGAAAAACGGTTTCTTGTCATTCTGTTTAACATTGATGCAAGGTTTTGTTATTTGCACATTACGGTGCATGTTTGTAAGTCCCTAACCTAAAATACTTTAAAATGAATAAATGTGCAAGTAAAGGACATCTCCGTCTATCAAAATTAGAGTAAATATTTATAGTGAACATTTGGACAAGCTGGCTATTTAGTTGAGTCATGAATATATTTTCAATTACAAAACTGTGAAATTGTTAAGTAAATTTTTGTTTCTTTTTTCTCCAGGCAACAGGGAAAGAGCATTAAATTTTTGGGAATATGTGTAAATGTAATCAGCATCGTTACAGACTGAAATATTATTTTCCTCTCTGTTTGTTTTAGAATGTTAGAGTCAAACTCATTAAAAAAACAAGTATAAAGTTTTGTTAATGCATCTTTGCAATCTCTTTCAAGGCAAAATGTTTCTTTTTACGTCCTTTTCCATGTGTTTCTAGCTCTCTATCCCTTCTACTATGGTGCATTCTTTCCTCTCGTATTCTTGCCATTCTATGTAATTACGTCACTTCTTTTAGATAAAGCAATCGACCCCTTACCGAATATACTCTTACGTGCAGTAAATCCCAATCTGTAGTCTCAACCAATGAAATATGTTTCTATTAGTCTTGAACGAAATCTTCCGTGAGTTAACTTACAAAGTGTTAGTCGTATTTCCCATTATTACAGCTCTTGGATTTTGTTATGTATATTAGATTTGCTTTGTTTGTTCGTTAAATTTATTTGATTTTTTTGTTATTTCATTACATGCTATTGTAATATAATATTGGATGTTGGACTTGATCTTGTCTAAAACTGACTTCATTTCGGCTTGCCCTGAATTGATTTTTGTACAATTTTTATTATGTGTAAAAGAAATAATAGATAGCTAAATTATTCTCTTAGTGTATGGGTTTAAAATCAGAATTATTATTAATAGAAGTAAATATGATTACTTGGGTCTAGGTCTAGATTTTGGAATTTCTTTAGTATATTTGACTATTTTGTAAACGCCATTATCATTCCAGAAGGTTATGTTCTATTAGGTAATAGTTCATTTTTAGAAAATGCTAATTGTGACCTGTGGTCAAGTATAGAACCATGTAGTCATGTAAATGTGAGGAGACTTCAGTCCTGCTTTACGATCTAGGACTTTGAATCTGTATTATATGTGTGTCCAGCTGGGCTGAATTTTATTTCTTCAAATTAATGAATTCAAGTGATTATTATCTCTGGAAGTAAAAAAAAGTGCTCTGATAAAATTCTTGGATAGACAAATTCACTGGAATATATATGGAATTCAAACCTGGAATTGTACTGATATGATTCAACAAAAGACTTGACACATCGACACTCTATAATCTACCACATACACATTATTGCCTTCGGTTTTAGGATTTATTCTGGACTTCTACTGAATTTTATTCAGGACTTTAAATTATTAGGACTTGTATCTGTAATTCTTTGATTATTTGGGGATTTAATTCGCTATACCGTAAATAATTTTTCTCATTTTCACTTTGTATCCTAGTTAAATAAATTTTTTTTTGAGTTTTACAAAGCTTGTTGCATTTCACTCTTTTCTGTTACTTATGTTAAGAGCATATATTAGTATCAAGTTTTATGTAGCAAAACCTATTCAAACCATAAATATATCGATGTAAATCCTTTCTTGCATCAGCGAATCCTTAATATTTATAAATCGGCTATTTTATTCAACGTATAATCGAACATTATTTTTGAAGGAAAATCCACATTACCTTCATTGCAAATTCTTGTTGTGTGCGTACATATAACATTTATACAACGAGTGGTATGTCATTAATACAGAGTACATACTATTTTATTTATATCACATACAAATTCATATATATATATATATATATATATATATATATATATATATATATATATATATATATATATATATATATATATATATATATATATATATATATATATATATATATATATTTATTTATATGAGTTTCATTTGATGAATACAGGTTCAGAAATGCTCTTGTTTCTTTTACAACACTGATAATACGATTTGACTATAAACTATCTCGACATTATTGAGGGCAATCCCCTAACATTTCTTATGACTCTTATAGAAATAGGAAACCATTGTACAATAATGAATAGCAGCAGTATATGCATTTAAACGAGATTTATGCTTTAAATCATTTTGGCAAAGTCTGGACACATAAATAAAAGTAAAAAGCCAGTTAACTTATAGCATAAGAATTTACATGGCTGACAACTACCTACAAGAGGTACAGCATGGTCGTGTAGGTGAAAATAGTAATTATAATTTGGGGAATCAAGAACATATCTGCAACATGCATTGTTCCAATATGACCGCCTGTACATCACTTCTAAGTCAGAAGTTCATATCATTCTTCAACAATTGGTTCTTTTTAGATTTGAGTCTAAATGAAAAACAAATATCTTCAATAAACCTGACAGAAAATAGATTGATTTTGGGCATTAGCAAATATTTCTTTCTCCCATTAAGATTCATAAATGTATACATAATCTGTAAGAAAGGTATTTTCCCATAATTGAACCTTTCCTCAACAATACATATTTTAATTCAAATACACTCAATCTTTTTAAATCAAACTTTTGTAACTTATAAGTTCATCATCTTAGGATTAGTTGGGATGTGACTTCGCAACACCTTAATTTCTAATTTTGGGATGAATTCAGAATTAATGCGTCAGGTACGCGTTTCCTTGTAATGTCAGAAATGATATTTTGTTATCTCGTTCTGCAAATACACAAAATGCCATTTTACCTAGAATTCTGAGTCACGAGGCTGCTCGTTTCTCTTCTGGGTTACAATATAGGTAAAATAAAAATCGATAAACGCTTTTCAAATTTTGTTAGATCGTTAATCAGAGTGACGATATTGTCCGGTGACAAAAAAAAATGAGAGCCTTTAAAAATACAAGTATGTTATGCGGAAGTCAGAATGTGGTATTTGGATAGATTTGCCACTAACGTATTTAGACAGGAGAAGAAACCTACAACAACATATTCCAGTGCTGAGTGTAAGTATTATCTACAGTCTCGTCCGTCTAAATCAATGTTGCCAGTCTCTGTACAGAAGATGGAGACTTCTAATTTATGGATAAAACTTAAGATGGATATAAGATGGAGATAGAAGTGTTTAACATATCCAAGTTCGCGTGCACATTAAAAGAAAGTTTCGGAAAGTAATTCCCCTGCTGAAAGTAGAGTTTTGCGTTGTGAAATGCCTGTCTTGCCAAAGTAGCCCAAAGTTTCTGAGGTTATTATGGTATCCATGAACATCACTCCTTTGCATGTCATTAATGCCGATGTCTATAATTTATTTTTGGACCTTAATTTTCGGTTCATAATTTTAGCCAGATGTGTAAATATCTTAGACGCAGGAAACAAGTCTTAATCGGTGTTCTTACCTAACCTTTGTCTTGAGGAATACGCGATATGTTTGAAGTGCCAATTACTAAGACGTGTTAAAGAATATAGGTAGGGATTAGTAATCTATTTATGTTGCCTGTTCGTGTGCGTGTTCGGTTTCGTTTCGTTGCGTGTACGAATTCTAGTGGTCGGACTGTCAAAATTGGTGCTGAGGTGCGTACACGATCTGCACAGGATTTGTCAGTTGCTTTAAGGGAAACCTAGTTATGGAAGGTAACAACGACAGACGGACCAACTTTCGGAGACGAGCTTTCTCCTTGTCCATCTGGCAGAGGTGTGATAAACTGATTTAAAACTGGGAAACGCCTGTTAGTTGTCATGATTGGAGGGGATTTTGTGTACTTGCGAGTGAATGTTGTTAGAAGATCTCAATTTTGCTGTCTGCCAGTCAGTTTGAGGCTAAGAAGAAAGATAGGTTAATTCAAGAGTGGAGATCTTTTGGAGCGATGGTTCTCGCTTCGGAAAATGTATTGAAAGAAATGTGTTTGTACAGTTTTTTTTGTTTATTGATGAGTTTTCTGGAACGTACATGACAACGTGTGATCTAAACATGCTCCTAAAGTATCCAAAGGGTAAATTATATTAGTCGTCGAGGTAAGGTTTATGTACAAATAATTAATCATTACACCGTTTATTTTGGCCACGTGACTTCAAAATGAGCACGGCAATAACTATGCATTGTAATTACTTTTAAATGGTACGAAAAACTAGATTAGAGTATTGTAATTGCATATTGATTCAGATATTTATTCAAATTACCATTTGTACGAGTAATTTTCAGTCTTTTGTCATACCTAAATGAGGACTTGACATTAAAATTAACCCAATGAATATTCGAGTGATAGAGCGACAATTTAAGAAGATAAGATTAGGTCAATAAAAAAGTTAAAATTAAAATACCATTCTGACGTTTCATCTGTTACCATGATTATCTTGCAAAATAATAATAAATTGATGGTTCTAACATTGTTAGTTAATACGATCAACGGATCAGAGTTTTATAATAAAACAAATTCGAATTATTTTAATGGGCAATTTCCTATTTTTCAAAGCTTGTGTTAGAAAGTAGGTTCCAAATATTGCAAGATATATTGTCTATTTCATAGCTGGAAAATCCTGACCATGACCGAGATGACTATTGGGTTTCATATTAAGAATTTTAAATTCAAGATGAATTGATAACATAAAGTGTCTATCACACGTAATAGATTGTAGATGGTAAAAGATACTTATACAAAGTCGATTAATATTCCACAGAATTTAACCAAAGCACATGCATTAATAAAAGGTATATGATCACGAATTGAATGTTAAAAACGATTTATAATCTAAATATTGGACAGGTAATATGAATTATCGAAATAATGAATATCATATTGTGAACGTTATTTGGATTTGAACCTTCGCTGATTTTTTAATTGGTCTTAACTTTTGACTTTTTCATAGCTAAGGATTATCCTTTGAAAAGAGAAGCCACATTGTATATCTGTGTTATCAAGGAAGCGTCAATATAGATGTATGGCTTTGTTGATAATAGATACCAGAGAGATGTATGGCGTTGCTAATAATATATACCACAGAGAGGTATGGCGTTGTTGATAATATATACCACATAGATGTATGGCGTTGTTGATAATAGATACCACATAGAGGTATGGCTTTGTTGATAATATACACCACAGAGAGTTATTAGGTTGTTGATACTATATACCACAGAGATGTATGGCGTTGTTGATAATAGATACCACAGAGATGTATGGCGTTGTTGATAATAGATACCACAGAGATGTATGGCGTTGTTGATAATAGATACCACAGAGATGTATGGCGTTGTTGATAATAGATAACACATAGATGTATGGCTCTGTGGATAATAGACACCACAGAGATTTGTTGGCGTTGTTGACAATACATACCACAGAGATGTATGGCTTTGATGATACTAGATACGACAGAGAGGTATGGCGTTGTTGATAATATATACCAAAGAGAGGTATGGCGTTGTTGATAATAGATACCAGAGAGAGGTATGGCTTTGTTGATAATAGACACCACAGAGGTGTATGGCGTTGTTGATAATATATACCACATAGATCTTGTTGTTGTTGTTGTTCTAGGGTTTAACGCCATTTTTCAACACAAGATAGGCTATACATGGCGGCCAGTATAACTGGTGGAGGAAGAACCCTGGAAAACCCAGGGAAGAACCACCGACCCACGAGAAACTATTGGCAGGCTTTCCCACGTACCCACGCTAGACCAGCCTTGGACTCGAACCCACGCAAACAGAGGTGAGATGGCAGTGATCCGAAACGGTGAGCGCTTTAGACCACTCGGCCACTCGTGGCCCCTACCAATAGATATCACAGAGAGGTATGGCTTTGTTGGTAATAGACACCACATACAGGTATGGCGTTGTTGATAATAACTACCACAGAGAGGTATGGCTTTGTTGATAATAGATACCACAGAGACCTTGTTGTTGTTGTTCTAGGGTTTAACGCCATTTTCAGCACAAGATAGGCTATACATGGCGGTCAGTATAACTGGTGGAGGAAGAACCCTGGAAAACCCAGGGAAGAACCACCGACCCACGAGAAGCTACTGGCAGACTTTCCCACGTACCCACGCTAGCCGAGCCTTGGACTCGAACCCACGCAGACAGAGGTGAGATGACAGTGATTCGGAACGGTGAGCGCTTTAGACCACTCGCCCACTCGGGGTCCCTACCACAGAGATGTATGGCGTTGTTGATAATATATACCACATAGATGTTTGACGTTGTTGATAATATATACCACAGAGAGGTATGGCTTTGTTGATAATAGACACCACAGACAGGTATGGCGTTGTTGATAATAGACACCACAGACAGGTATGGCGTTGTTGATACTAGACACCACAGACAGGTATGGCGTTGTTGATAATAGACACCACAGACAGGTATGGCGTTGTTGATAATATATACCACAGAGAGATATGGCTTTGTTGATAATATATACCACGTAGGTGTATGGCGTTCTTGATAATAGATACCAAAGAGAGGTATGGCGTTGTCGATAATATATACCACAGAGAGGTATGGCGTTGTTGATAATATATACCACATAGATCTTCTTGTTGTTGTTCTAGGGTTTAACGCCATTTTGCAGCACAAGATAGGCTATACATGGTGGCCAGTATAACTGGTGGAGGAAGAACCCTGGAAAACCCAGGGAAGAACCACCGACCCACGAGAAGCTACTGGCAGGCTTTCCCACGTACCCAGGCTAGCAGAGCCTTGGACTCGAACCCACGCAGACAGAGGTGAGATGGCAGTGATCTGGAACGGTGAGCGCTTTAGACCACTCGGCCATACGTGGCCCTACCCCAGAGATGTATGACGTTGTTGATAATATATACTACATAGATGTATAACGTTGTTGATAATAGATACCACAGAGAGGTATGGCTTTGTTGATAATAGACACCACAGACAGGTATGGCGTTGTTGATAACATATACCACAGAGAAGTATGGCTTTGTTGATAATATATACCACGTAGGTGTATGGCGTTCTTGATAATAGATACCAAAGAGAGGTATGGCGTTGTCGATAATATATACCACAGAGAGTTATGGCGTTATTGATAATATATACCACATAGAAGTATGGCGTTGTTGATTATAGATACCACAGAGATGTATGTTGTTGTTGATAATAGATACCACAGAAATGTATGGCGTTGTTGATAATATATACCACAGAGAGGTATGGCTTTGTTGATACTATATACCACAGAGAGGTATGGCTTTGTTGATAATAGACACCACAGACAGGTATGGCGTTGTTGATAACATATACCACAGAGAGGTATGGCTTTGTTGATAATATATACCACGTAGGTGTATGGCGTTCTTGATAATAGATACCAAAGAGAGGTATGGCGTTGTCGATAATATATACCACAGAGAGTTATGGCGTTATTGATAATATATACCACATAGAAGTATGGCGTTGTTGATTATAGATACCACAGAGATGTATGTTGTTGTTGATAATAGATACCACAGAAATGTATGGCGTTGTTGATAATATATACCACAGAGACGTATGGCGTTTTTGATAATAGATACTACACAGAGGTATGGTATTGTTGATAATATATACTACAGAGAGGTATGGCATTGTTGATGATAGATACCACAGATATGTATGGCGTCCTTGATAATATATACCACAGAGATGTATGGCGTTGTTCATAATAGATACCATATAGAGGCATGGAGTTGTTGATAATAGATACCACATAGAGGCATGGTGTTGTTTGATAATAGATACCACAAAGAGGTATGGCTTTGTTGATAATAGATACCACATAGATTTATGGCTTTATTGATAATTATCTAAGCGTAAAGACTTTTAATCCTGAAGTTTAGTGAAATTATTGCTTTCACATAATCGCAATAAAAAGGTATTGCCCAACGATTTGAACCAGATACCATTAACACGAGGCAAAAGACATTTCAAGAGAAAACACTTAAAACTCAATATGAGAACCCTGCAAATATGAAACCCGTACAGTTGATACATTAATCACCTATCAGTCGTACATAGAATGTTTTCGAGAATGTTGATGATGTTTTATATTTACATTATAATTCTATCTCACCTTTTTCTTTTTAACAAAATACGTATGCTATTTTATTTTCGTTCTCAAACATCGACAGCAAATTAGCAAATACTATTTCCCATAGATAGACAATATTCAAGAGATGGTGAGCTACATCAACCAAAGATGGACATCTTTAGTGTTTGGTCAATGCAGTTATGGACAATATAGAGAAAATTAGTAGAAGCTTTTAAAGATATCAATTGCTAGAACTATATAATACGAATGCAGGTTTCGCAGGGATCTCAAAGAATTTATTAACATATGTTCAAGAGAGAATTTATTGGATTTGTTTGGTGTATATGTAAACCCCATCGAGGACCTAATCATGTGACAGTGCAGTAAAGACCTCATCGAGATTAAATTGGTAATTCTTAATGGGACTGAAAGAACTTAATGTTTGGAAAAGCCGACGAAGGGCATAGTAAAGCCATATTAGAACCAAACTTTAACTATAAACCTCAGACAGAGAGAGAGAGAGAGAGAGAGAGGGAGAGAGATTCACGATAACAGGAATTGAAAGACAACCTTAATAGAGTACGAAGCAATAAAGGCCCTGAAAAGCGACTTTGCAATGACTAAATGGGAGAATATAAGGGTCAGTTAGCAAATAACAGACTTTTATTTATTGAGGGCAGGATTTTGAGTTATATCGAAGGGAACCTCTAACTAGTTATAAACTTAAAAAGGTAGTGGTTTCTGCAAAGTATCATATATTTATGTACTTTCTCTTAACTACAGAAGAAAGTACTGTAGAGACATACAGACAGATTAATGCTCAGGGCAGACAAATGGATGGATTACACATTTCGGAATGGGATGTTTGTAAACTTATGACAGGAAAAATCTCAAAGGCCGTTTTTATATTTCTTATCAAAATTATGTTTAGTTTGTTTACAAGAAGCAGGGTCTACGAATAAAAGGTCAGGTATAGTACTGGAGAGATAGTTCTGTACTGTAGAGAAGAACTGGAAAAAAAATTCAAATTATTACATTCGAAGGAAATATGAATGTCTGAGATAAGTTAAGTAAAGTTGCCAACAAATCTTCAAAAGATTCCGTATTTGTTTTCTTTGTTTGTCACTGCATCATACGTCAACATATACAAAAGTTGTTAAGGACGCATATTTTCATTGAGATCCAAAGCTATCTAACTCAATACAGATCTGAGGGCTAAGATAATAGTCTTACTGGCGACCTAAATGTGATAATGGGTTCGAAACCGGAGTTTGTTGCAAGTGATGTCTATATTCCTTAAAGAAAACCGTCTTGATGTTCTTATCGATACTGACAGTATAAGAGTTTATATGGACAAGATAAATGTATTTGGTAATTCTTTGCTTGATTTACACATTTATTAGTTTATGGTATGCTCTTTAGGGACTGCGTGATCGATAAATTTGTCTACACAGATCCTCGTGGACGTCGTGTTATATATAGACTGTATTATGCGTTTCAAATGACCTTAGTAAACCTTATTTGGAGAAGTACTAGAGAGACATAGTCGGTAGTGGTTAATTTTACCAACTGTAGAACCAAAACAAGTAAAGTATATTTTAGTAGTGAATGTAGAGATCAGTATACACATTATATAGATTAATCTGCAAGCTATCAGAAAACATTGAGAGAGTTTAATAATTCTTGAAGAATTATTTTAGAAACTTTAAAGAAAAGGTGTACAAAAGGCAATATTCCAATACGAAAGATACTACTACACGAGTTATCTAGTTTATAACGTTCAATTCGCAAGAAATAGAGAAATTTCTTTAAGAAAAAATACAATGTGAATTGTGCTGAATGTGTTTCTCCTAAACAATTTTGCAATCATTCATTACTTGGTAGAATCAAAACAAAAGCTGTAGCAAATGGGGGAACGAATGATTTTATACTAGATATATCTAAAAATATGCATTAGCCAAAGGATAATCACGAAAAATTAAATAGTGAAATAGAGGATGAAATTACAAAAACAATAAAAATTTTCAAAACTTTGAACAACTTGCCAATAATGATCTCTGTAATGAGTAATTAAGAAACAGCGAGGATATACTTATGTCCTGTAAATGTAAAAATTTTGATGGAATATTCAATAGTGGTAATTTTCAAACGCAATGTAGGAGAGAATAATGCTTGTAATTTAAGGCTGGGACTGATTGTAATACTGGACATTTATCGAGGCGTTACTCTACGAATCTGCTTGTCAAAATTATTAACCACTATTTTAAATGATATATTTGGAAATGGGCGAAAGAAAATGACAAAAGGAGAA
The DNA here is from genome assembly GCA_028554795.2 of Sinohyriopsis cumingii. Taxonomy (NCBI): domain Eukaryota; kingdom Metazoa; phylum Mollusca; class Bivalvia; order Unionida; family Unionidae; genus Sinohyriopsis; species Sinohyriopsis cumingii. The sequence goes on along the minus strand of JAPYKE020000057.1, from coordinate 1,568,200 downwards.
ATGCACAATTTGACTTCAAGAAAGAAACGGGAACTACTGACGGTATTGTTGCAGTACATTGTTTTGGCTAAAATGATATTTAAGCCCAGTTTAAAAGATGTTGAGTGGCCTTTGTTAATTTTCAAAAGGATGTTTGCTGAATAGATTTGTGGTTTGAGGTTAAATGTCACTGCTTAAAATAAATTTTTATTGGAATTACATATTTTCTAGTTTAACATACATGTATAATTAAGAGAACAAAATAAATCCTAACGTATCTGATTAACTGTTGTGGTTAAAAATATTCATCTAATTACTATTTCATAAAACGACAGTGGGCATTATTACATTTCCAAGCATATTTTTACAGCTAAACAAGAAATGATTGAAAATTATTAGTTGCGGACAAGATAATATATATTTAAAAGTTTCAATAACGACAAAATTACCAGAATTCCTGTCTACTAATCAATAAACAAAACTATCCAATAGTTTCCTCGGAAAGGGATTGTATTTAAAGTAGTAATACATCCCGATAAATAGTAGATTCTCCGGTATCATAGATTGCTCGAAGATAAATCCAGATTCTGTCTTTCACTTTAGTCGTGCTGATTGACACGTCTTTTGACTGGGTACTTTTCCAATGAATAAGATCTGCGTGGCCCTCAGCTGATCCCAACCGCACGTAAAATGTGGTTTTTAGTTGTGTGTCAAGGGAAAATACGTCGTGCCATGAGAGGAATACTTTACTTTCAAGCTGTGTCATTTTGGCTGCCTTACCTGATAAAGAAAATGATTTTAAAAACAATTTAATAGCGGCTACTTGTATGCACTAAACGGATTTCGGATCAATAACTTTCGCATGGCAAATGGACAAAGATATATATATATATATATATATATATATATATATATATATATATATATATATATATACGGAATATTCTCTTTCTGTTAGTTCCTGATAATTGTCCTGTTGATTTTAAACAACAAAAATATCAACGGAGCAATATATAAATAAAATGCATGATATGAGTTAGCCCCTAAAAGAATAGTCTATGGGCACAATACGCAATAGAAGTCATCTTGCTATACCTGTCTGCTTTTGACTGTCTTAGCCTTGTTGAACATCACTAAATTGATTGCTGTAGTAATGAAGTATCAATTACTACTTGTTACTGACCGGATAATTTAAAAATGAATTAGTTAACTGTTAACTTGTTCATTAAAATAAAACATGCCATATCTTTATCACGTTGTACACTGCCAGATAATTATAAAGCCATTTAATGATGACTGCTGACTTAAAAATTGCATACCTGTCAAAATAGGGCTTTTACTATATGTGCTAATATTACAGGCAATAGGTTCGCTGCGCATAGTTCCGGCATTTACAGCAATTATCTCAAGTTGATATGTAGAATCATCCTTTAATGGTACGTTGTTGCTCTTCCATGCAGAATGTTTTCCTGTGGTTATGTTTTCAAGTATAGCGTGGCCATCTTTCAGAAGTTTACACTGGTAATATTGAATGCCACTGATGTCGCTGAAACCCTGCCACTGGGCAACAAGTAATGTCAAATTTGACTGAAATCCAGAAACTGCAGACGACAACTGCATGTTGTTCTGCGGCATAAAGATTGCTTTTGCATCCTCAATGGATGGACGAAGATGTGACACCACAAAACCCTTTCCACACGTTGATGATGACAATTCGACATTATTGACACATGTAATATGTGGATACAGAGTTGTACCGTGGGCAACTGATACATTAGAGAACCTGCAACTTTCTGTTGATGACGATAGCGTTAAGGGTACAAAGGATACAGAACCCATATCTTCTCCTATAAAAGAAAAACAAGAACATCAATCTAAAAATACGTTACATAAAAAAAAGATTACCGACACTGGAGATCTTTTGTAGAAAGCTTTCTATGGGAAAATTAGAATTGCTAGGCTAACCGTTGTCTAAATATCGTCAATTACAAATTTAGAAGACCGACATATAATGATTGTAAACTCAGGAAAGAAGTCTGAGGTTTAAGAAAAGCATCTCTTTTGGTCTGCATAAAGGTTTATATAAATACATCACAACACATAAAACCAACTTTGTTGCTCACATTTAAAAAGGTTCCATTTTTCATCGACTCTCTTGAGTTTGCTTCCCCTCCCCAAATGTGCACTTTGGTTTCACCCATCACCTCTTAGAGACCTTAAACTGCTATAATGAAGTTTAACATTTTTGTTCATTCAGATCAACAGTGCTAGATACAATATGTAGTTTTTTCAGTTTGGACATCACACAATTTATTTTTATATGTACATACCTAATCCACAGTAACACAATTTTACCGCTGATTCACTATCTTCAGTCGACCAGGTCACTAAAATATCTACACCATCTGATGAATTTTCCGGTTTTGCATTGACTGATGCAGTCACATTAGTAATCACTGGTGCCGTGTGATCTATAATGATGGGATCGCTTGTAAAGATGGATAAGGTGCCGGCATTGTTCCACGTCATAGCAGTGATGTATACAGGGCTTGCGTGGCGAACGTCGACAGGTAGGATGATGTGATTTTCCGTCGGCATTGGAGATAGTGGTTGTATCTGAAATCCATTTTTAGTTGTGCCTGCTCCTACCAGAACAGACTTCACTCCACTTTCTGGATCCAAAATTTTTAGGCATACAGAAATCAGATCGGGGCCAATCTGTTTCAGATCCACAGGTGAAAAGGTAGGGGCAAGTGTCATGTTGGTACATTCAGATAACTGTATTTGCAATGCTTCAGTAGCGTTTTCATCTTCTGTGTAGAGCGTTATGGGGGTTTCTCCACTGTATGGCGACATAAAATTTAGTTCAGTCTCAAAAGAACCATTGTGATTTTTCATTAAATGTAGGAACATTTCATGGCGACCGATCGATACCGTCAGTCTGCCAAATTTTGGATATACTGCACTGCTAATTTTTAAGTGGTAAAATTTGTTCCGTGTCATATTCATGGAACTGTTACTTTGATAACTAGTAGCATTACCGACGCTGACGAAAGTGTTGCAGTGAAATCCTTCTGGTTTTGAGGAGTCCACTGTGAGGTTTGGTGAACTGACAGAATTTGAAGAGTGTCCTGCTGCATCAATGGCATAAATAGTGGCAGAGTATCGGTGTCCATGAGTAAGATTCATGTTTTTTAAATGTATCGTATTTTGAATTCCCACGTCAACGTGAGACAATATAATTTCGTCCAAAGTCAAATCATTGATATTTACAATGTACTTTTTGATAAATGAGTGATGGTCTCCAAATCCATTCCACGAAATTCCAAGTTCGGATGTTGAAGACTGATATTCAACGTTTCTAAATTTATCAGTATTAAAGACTTGTCCATCGAAGGGTGGCTCATTGTCATAAATAATTCCGTCAGAGGCCATAGAGGTCATCAGTCCGACTTCATTTGTAGCCCTGACAGTGAAGTAATACCGGACTCCAGGAAGCAGACTTAGATCATCGAAGTCCAATCTTGTCGACAGATTTACATCAGCAATGTTGAATAAATCATCACCTTTAAAACAAAAAAAAAAAAAAAAAAAAAAAAAAAAAAACATGAAAAGGTAAAATATGGTGAGCACAGAGTAAAATGGAGGTATGGAATATTCTCCATGTCTACTAGTTTAATATCATTGAATATAAGTACCTTGTCCTTGTTAGGCCCAAGCATTTTATCTTTGATGATACAAGGGATGATGTTATGCAATTTTCCAACAATAAAGTTGATGAATATTATAATTTTAATACATTTTGTTACTATTATGCAACAGGCGTACTAGAAGGGTAATTTTATGCAGTTAATATGTATTTATCAGGGGTATAAGTATGTGATTTGAAATCATTTAAAAAGACATAAATGATATTCTTTTTGAAGAAAAAAATATTTTGGAATGTACAATTCTATGTTAAAAGTAAAAAAAGTCTTAAACATTGGTCAAAGTCTGCAACAATTGCATATTTCGGTCAAATTAAAAACCAAATTCCAGGTGCTTGTTAATGAACTCTTTAATAGATAGATAAAACCAATATGATGCACATAATGTATGCATATGCAATGTGTGACCAAAAATATAATAAATTATAAATATTGTAGCCCAAACTCAACCTCTTTGAGATTTTTAAAATATCTTTTTCGCGTTAATTCTGGATTAATTTCATAGATACAGCAGTATAATACTTTTTTCCATATCAAATCAAGTAAGAAGACCTCATGAAGTAACAAATGATGTAACGACGTTACATGACGCAAACGCGTAGTGTCTGATGAAACCAAATGCGTTCATTATCATTTCTCTTTACGATACTCCAGCCGTCTTAGATAGACTTACTATGCTTCATCACGTGATGAATACAATTTTATAGTTATGCTTTTTTAAAATGGAATTTGTAACAGGCGATCTATTATTGCAACAATTTGGTAGCCAAGTATTGCTAAAATCAGGAATTACTCGGCTCAAGCTACAACTTTTGTTGGCAGTGGGCACGACCAAACGATTTTACTCATGTAAGGCCCTATAAGTCTAATATCCTATATCCGATGTGTTTCATCCTATAACACTAAAAGGTTTCTGATTTAAAGGTCAATCACGGTGCTGTTGTCCCGTCGGTTACTATTTTCCTGAAGCTGGAACATCTATGCCGGAGAGATTATACTGACTAATGAAGAGCACGTGAATTGAAACATGCCGATGGTATTTTCATAACTCATCTTGTATAAAGATGAAATTCTTACATAAGCATACAAAACTGCATTTTAAAAATAAAACAATAAGGACACCTAATACTCATACCACTATTAACGTTAACGTGTTGCTAAAATTTTAGCAACAGCAAAGCAGGCTTAATAGGGTGCTTCATACATGAATGTATATCTTGTACAATTTTTTTAACGTTAGACTTCCTTTTCATGAATATAATTTGCCATCGTCGACCGGAAACAAATGTCCCAACTTAAGTATTCCAAATATTAGCAAGTGAAAAATATTTGATCTTTAATAGATCAAAAAAGCTGGCTTATCAGAACGTTTCTATTTTAAATTGGTCAAAAATAATAAACAAAAAATGTGACACTTTTTATAAGCTAACCATCTAACACCAACGGATCCGCCAACCTCTCGATTACGATCTTATACAGCTTTCCTATTATTTATAGAAACAAACGTTTCAAAACGAAAAGGTAATGCATCAATCTGATATAAATATTTCAGACTTGTAAAAGAAGGCTTGAACTCGCAAGAGGGTGATACCAGAACAATGTTTATGTATTACGTTAAGGCATTTATTGCAGGTTAAAAATATACAGTTTTGTAAAACTATTATTCAACATGCTATATGACTTTAAGGTAACCTCTTTGAAATACAGCTCACTAGTAAAAGGTAAAATATCAGTTTCAAACACTTTCTGAAATTTTTATTGTGCCATTAAATTGTATACTGACACAAGACATATATAATATCATCTTATGTACAATATTAATTTTGATGCATGTATTATTTTAGCCAGATTAACATATAAATATTAAATGAGTGTTGGGGTCATGACATTTGACCTTGCGTCTTTTCTGTAAAATGGCTTTTGTTTCAAATTGCGATGTTCGGTTTCATACGCTAAGGTTCAGTTTCATATGTAACAGCTACATTACATCGTAAAGAAGATTAAAAGATGGGCCATAATCGGCCGTTATAGTACGTACCCTCTCCCCCTTTTCCAACAATATGTAGATATCTGGATTATTCATACAATCAAGTGCGTGTGACTCAACATATAATTAAAAGAATGTCAGCTGCATGTAATATCACATGCATCAAGGTTAATGGTATATATAACCCTAAGGTACCCGTAACATAATTTTGAAGTAAAAACGTATGTTCGACATTTACCGTAAGGTGACGTCCCTGCCATCAGTTCATATCTGAGAATACCGCTTTGTGAGTCCTGGAAAATATTTTCCCAGCAAATAGAAACAGACGTCAGATTTGTTATGAATTCTGCATCTGTTTTGCAGTTGTCCAAAGATTCTTTAACGTATTTGCCACGAAGAATGGTTGGGGCGCTAGTGTCAATTTTAATTGATGGAGATTTGAATATAGCCGACAGTGTGTTCGAAAACCAGGCTTTAACATAAAACACATAATCTACGTCGTTGATAAATTGTCGTGGGAAAGGCAAACAATAAGTCACTTGTGTCTCCTTGCCGATATCTTCCCAAAGTCGTTCTAAAGGTCCCTCAAAAATACCATCGCCAGGATTGCCAGGATGAAGACCTAGACTCCATTCGTACCTAAGTATATCCAATGATCCGTTATGTAGGACTACCCAATGACATGATAAACAAGTCGACGACGCCGACAGCTTCTGGTGTCTTGGTTCCATTCCTCCGAGGACTGTAATGTGTGGAATATCATTGGCAGAACTACTGATATTTTCATTTAAGCATGTTGTGTTGTTAACTGTACCTTGACAATATTTACCGATTGCAGCACATGTGCAATCATTATTGCAATAATATGACACACAAGAATGTTTTTGCATCTTAAGTATACCGGTGGATCCGTAACTGTCCGTGCTTAAAGCTGTTACCGTCACCCTCCCAATAGGACTGCGTAAACCAACACCATTTGTGGCCCATATTGAAAGTATTACATCATTTCCTGTATGTATTGTGCCGTTGATGAATACGCTAATATTTTGAATGTCAGAGTCTTTTGCCTGTACAATTATAACACCGTTGGACAACTCATTTCCACTGTAAGTTCGACTTATCTGCAAGAAGTATATGTCAATAGACGATTCAATGTCTTTAAACCCAAACCAGGTAAGATTGATGCGAGTTCCGTTAGGAGTATTTTCCCATGACATCGGTGGTTTGAAACCCCCCAGATGGGGTGGACTGGAATCAACCAAGAGAGATTCCGTTGAAGAATTTGTACACAGACCAGCTCCATTACATGCGGTTACATGGGCAATATACCTGTCCCCACTTCGAAGACGGGAGTCATTTTTGAACTGGATCGTCAGCTTCTCCTCATTTCTAATTTCTGTTCTCTCCTGCTCGACTCGCCCATCACGATGGGTGACGAGTTTTATAACGTGCTTTGTGACTCTGCTTTCTTTATCGGAAAATTTCCACTGAAGTCGAAGGAGCGAGGTTTCCCATTGCGTTCCTTCTCGATGTGAAACCTGCATACCACTAAGAACGAACTTTGGTCTCTCCATTAGTACTGGCGGTGTGGTATCAATTTGGAAAGGAGTAGAAATACTTGATGCAACTAATCCAGCATTATTGACTGAACGCACCCTGACATAAATCAATTTACGCTCTGGAATATTGATACCCGAGCGAAATATTTCAGTCGCTAAAAGACAATTTGCCCAATTTATAAGGTCGCACGTGTTTTCTTCACTTATATTGGTTGTCAAACAGTACTCAAAATAATGTATGTCTGATTGTGGATCGTGAAAACCGATCCACTTTGCGGTTAAGCTGTGTCTGAAAAAAAGAAAGTAAGTATAACCCGTATACATTTGTCAGTTTTTTCATGTAATGCATTATAAAAGTACGCCAAAGAAATGCCATTAAAATGATTCCTCTAATATATAGCTAATTAGTAGAATAAGTGTAGTCGTGGTAAATGTACAAGAAAGCATCGCCGTTCCCGTTGTTAGAGTTGTAATTTTGTGCTATTCTTGTGCTAGAAGAAGGAAACGACGAATACAATTGTTGTTGTGGTAGTGGTGGTATTTATTTTCAGCTTACTGTACGCTTGACTCACATAAACCTCAATTATATGAAGGTTACAATGACATATTGTACACAAAATAAAAGTTTTGTAACTTTTCAAAGGTATTTGGCGAGCGAATCTTTGCTACGTACCGATTACTTTGAAATGTTTCATGTTTGTCGCTCATTCCAACATGCACGAGACCTGGTACAGGAGGAGAGTTATCCAAAATAATGCCATTTGAATATCGTCTGGTGCATAAGCCAGCTCCGTTGCAAGCCTCTACGGTAACAAAATATTTGACTCCGGGTGAAAAGATGCCTTTCCATGTATGTTCTAAAATTATAAAGCATGTCGAATTTGGTAAGTATGGGCTTAGAAATTTGAAACTATTTTCACTTTTGTCAATAACCACCTAACATTTGAATGAAATAATTTACAGATTATGCCTTAAAAGTAAAATAAAAAATAGATCGAATATCTGAATCAAATAATATTTAAAATACTAAGAAACAAATTGTAGAGGCCGAAAAGGAGCGAAAGAACTCAGTTTTGATTGAAATTTAGCAAATTAGAGCAAACATGAAGAAGGCCAAAGCATGGGCAACTAATTATATAACGACAACTGTCCTCTAGATCCGTTTAGGGATTGTTGAATATTATATTCTTTATAAGATCTGTGTACTATTAACATTATGCTACATGCATATTTGCCTATTAGAATCCCATTCTTTGGCAAATATTCTGAAACTGAATAGGCCCAGTAGGAAATACGATTCAAACAGCTTTTAAGGGACTACGCTCTTTCACAGAACATGTAGAGCGTAAGTTATGTGTGCAGTCATTACATTCAAGTGTACATATCATTTTTGTCATAACATACATTAATGTAACTGACCTGGCAATGTTATTGTCCAATTGTATAAGCAGCTTTGACAACATTTAGTCTGCTGATCTCCTATGATATCGACAGACATTAGGTGGTTCACTCTCACAGGATGTATTAGAAATGTCACAGTTGTAAGTCAATGTTAAGAAATTCAATTTTAAATGCAGACAAACTCTGACGAATTCACAAAAGAGTAGCCTTTCTGTAAGTACTAACAGACCAAGAATGATGTAAACAGAAATGAACAAGGAAATTAAAATAAATTATCACTATATTAAATAATGTCATTGGATACTCACCCTTCCGAAGCCTGACATCAACAAGTGGCGCGATGTTAACAGATCCTCTCTGTGTTCCCAAACCAACCTTGTAGTAAGCTATACCTGAATGAGGATCATGAAAGTCAGACCAGTGGCAACTTATCTGGTTTGTTTCTGTATCATAGTTTAGGTCCGACTGAAACAAGAAAAAGAAACGTAGGGTAAGACATATATACATTCATGCATCCACCCTGGCATACATACATACATACGTACGTACGTAGGTACATACATACATACATACATACATATATACATGAATGCATACATACATGTATGCATACATACATGCATGCATACATACATGCAAACATACATACTTAGCAATTGAACATATACAAAGGTAAACACACACACCTAAAATCATTCATTTTCTCAGATTACATCAGATTATGTTGAAAATTGTTTTAAATTGTTTGAAATCGAATCAATAAAATAATGAAAGAAAGTAGGTAAAGTCATACAGTTTGAAAGGTAAACCCTTACTGGCTGATTTATGTTACCGTCTCGGACAACGCCACCCTCTGGTGGAGAAGAATCAACCAGAAATGCATCGGAGACAGCCTCCCTTACGAGACCAGCCCTGTTGTGAGCCTATAATAATAATGATAATAATAATAATAATAATAATAATAAATATCTGCCATTTTCTCAGCTTCATATTTATCGTCTGTATGATTCATGGCTTCACCAAAGGTAGTGACATAATAATTAAATGAAATACTAATAACATGTTTTCCAGATTAATCGATGTTATTTATTGTTAGAATTTTCACGCCGATAACTAATTGTTTTTTGCTGTTTTTGGGGTTTAACGCCATATTCAGTACACTATAGGCTATACATGACGGTCAGTATTTTTGGTGGAGGAAGAATCAGGGAAAACACCGATAAGAGCGACTGATACCGGGGAAGGTAATGACATTCTTTCTCATTTAGCCAAAATAGCCTAACCCGAGAAGAGAACCAACGCGGACAGAGTTGGTATGGTACTGATCTCTAAACGTGAACGCATTAGACCATACCGCCACCTGACTAATAACTAGTAGAGTAGTTAGGTAGATAACCAGCACGTAGGTAAATAGCCAGACAAGTAGGTAAATCGGCTGGCAAGCACTTAGGTACAGTTGGAGTTAGATACGTTTATGAGAAGGTCACAATCTATTAAAGCGTACACGTGCTTGCAGACAGATCAAGATTCTTATTTTCATTACAGTGAACATTGCGTGGGTGGAGGAACTGCAGTAACCTGACGGACATGTATAAAGACCTCAGAGCGTAATAACATTAAACAGTAGCTTTTAATGATTGTGAATTTACTTGTACTTTTTAACTTCCATTTTCGCTTATTTCTTAATACAAAGTTGAATTTGTGTATGTAACAGTTTGTTTCAACACACGTTGCATCAAAATGTTGATTGTCAGTCAATATCTGTTTGCAATGCCCTATTTCTCGAATGTTTTCAAACATACTTACGATAGCGATGAGAGTTAGAATCGCTAGTTAAATACTTTGGTCCATATATACAATCACGAGTTTTTATCTTAACAAATTTGCACCGCTTGTCGTTGAGTATATCAGGGTTACTATACTGCATAGTTCACGCACAGTGTCAACAATCAACACGTAGTATATATTCAGTAACTGAAAATTTGCCTGACTTATATGGAAAACTAAGCCTAACAATGGTAAAATATGTTCATCCTGATGGAGAGAGAGAGAGAGAGAGAGAGAGAGTTGTTGTTGTTGTTGTTGTTGTAGCGTTTAACGCCATTTTTCAGCACACGATAGGCTATACATGGCGGCCAGTATTAATGGTGGAGGAAAAACCCGGGAAATCCCCAGAAAGAACCACCGACCCTCCAGAAGCTACTGGCAAGCTTTCTCACATACCCACATAGGCCGAATCCGAGACTCGAACCTACGCAGAGGTGAGATCCGTAACGGAGAGCGCTTTAGACCACTCGGCCACTCGGTGCCCCCGAGAGAGAGAGAGAGAGAGACAGACAGACAGACAGACAGACTGGGGAAGGGAGGGAGAGAAAGGTAAAGAAAAGAAAGCAAATTAAATAGGTCTAAATATTAAAATACAGGTCTGACTGGTATGCATAATGGCAGATATACGTCCGTCCTAAAATGGGGAAAGGAAAGTATTTTTAAAAGTGATGATGACACAGTGGTGATAAATGTGGCATCGCCAGTGTGGCGATATAATTTTGCTATAACTTATATATTTTAATATCTAGTTATAAAAGATATAATAAAGAGTAATAAATCAATATTATGTTTGCATTCACACACGTAATTCTCAAAAACAAGCAATACACTCACAAATTCACATTGAAAAGCAAGCTTTATACACTTAGGTTTCTCACTGGTGATTAAAAGTTGCTGGGTAAATAGTACAAAGCAAAAATTGCTAATAAATATGCTAATTTAATAAACATTTCGACTAAATTGGGATACTTATTATCACTGTTGCATAATAAAGATCTCCATCTCTAAAATCCGCATCATTCAAGATCCCCATATACTGGTCAGGTGATGATCTGAATGATACAATATCATCCCGTCCTGGCTTGGATCCTATACCGACAAGGGTATCCAGAAGCCCGCTCTCTTGGTCAGCAAATCCCTCCCAGTAAATTTTAACAGCTTTTGATGACACGATGTACTTGTGGTTTCTCACGCTGCCGACGGTAATTATACCCTTACTTGGAGGTGTGATGTCGAGCGTAACTCCGGATGAAACAGCTACGGAGTGGAGGCCAACATAGTCAGTTGCTTGAGATAAGATAAATAGGAAACAATGTGACATAAAGATTGTATTTAACAATTAAAGATAAACCTAATTCAATGTATTAGAAACACGGGTGTTCAGATTAATCCATGATTAATTATGATACAAGTTATGAAGGATGTTATTTGCTTGCAATTGGCAGTTGATACTCTCTTTAGTTTCTAGTATCGCATACAATATAGCAAACGGAAGATAATTATAGTTAAGTTTTTTCTGTTTCATATAAATAGACACGATAGATAAGACAGATGATTGTGAGAAGGAAGATTTAAGAAAATATTAAATGTACCTTTTAAGTTTAAAACAAAGAAGTCTAATCAAGATAGTTATCGATGATTATTTATGATATTGAATTGTGGTAAATATGAAAAGTTTTAGAAAGATAATATGTCCTTACTCATGCTTTGTTTATTGTCCAATAGACAATATTTATTTCGGTATGTAAATTGCTAACGAACCTTCTGTAATTAATAATATGAAGAAGATCATGACCATACCTTTCACCGATGCAAAGTATGATGCGCCATTATTTAGATTGGTACACTCGTGTATTATAGAGGTGGAATATCCAACATTCGTATAAGGAACAATGTCTTGTCCACCAGGCGTTGTGCCTATTTTGATACAAAAAAGATGAAGGAATTTAACCGAAAGTTTTCTTTGGTACAGGTCTATAAAGTTTCTTGTTTAGGATGACTAATAAATCAGTATCTGTTATGAAATGCCTAGTGTTTATTTTAACATACTCAATTTCCAGATTCAGATTTAATTTCGCTGCCTCTCTCTCTCACCCTCCCACACATACACACACACACACACACACACACACACAAAACAATACTGTGATGTATATAAACAGCAGAAAAAAGATTAAAGTAGGAAAAAAGATATCAAAATCACTCAAACACACGTGATATCTACAATTACGTTGAGGTAGATATTATTCTTTTTAGTAGTAGTTGCAGCAGTAGTAGTAGTATAATTAGCAGTAGGAGTAATTACACATCCTACTGAAAAATGTTGCATCAAATAATTTGAATACCGTGAATAAACATTTACGTACATGTCAGCTTTTTAGAGTATGCAAATAAACCTACCTATTGCATAGCTGTAGTATTTTACGGCTGTTCCATACATTACAGATGCAGATCTATCCAAAAATCCAGACCATGAAATCTCAATAGTTTTGTTCCAGTCTAAGAAGCCATTCCTTTGATTTTCTATGTAAACGTGTCCAATGCTTGGTGGAGTGTCATCAACGTATACACCATTGCTACACAGATTCAGTTCCTCTAGTGTGTCATCAAACATTTCTCTATGTATGACAGTCTTGTTGGAAACTGCACATACGTAGTACACGTTGTCTTCTAGTAATTGTGCTCCAAAAAACTCCACATATCCCGAGAATGTTGTCCTCGACATCACACACAATTTGTCATCTTCGCATGCACCAGCTGGAATTCGTCCTTTTTGCATCATTAGGAACCACGTCACAGCCCGTTCTCCAGTAGAGACGATTACAGCAGCTAGCCGATCACGTTGTCTGCAGAAATCAATTTCGAGGCTATGAATATCAACTAACTTGTCTCCAAGGTATCTTGAATGAAGCAAAGATTTTACCGATTCGAAAGTTTGATTTTTGGCATTCAAGTCATAAACCACGACCTCTGTGTACAGATTTGGTGATGGAGTCTCTACCTGTGTGCAGACAGTGCTTTCAACGCCGGATTTGCAAAGTCCTCGTACACAAGCAAACAAAGGTCGGTGAGGGTATACCGGGATCTTAAGACAAGCGTCTACCTGCAATAATATTAATTCCGTCAAATGTGGACAATCATAAAATGATATCAATATACTGACATGTATCGTAATGTATGCAACGTTTATAACCTAGATAAACATAATCATGAGTATTTTCGTTTTGCTAGTGAAAAAAGTTTGTTTAATTACTTATATTTCTTTAAATCTAGAGTAAAAAATAATAACATCATATATCTGAACAATACTAACCGTCAAATTGTCAGCTTTGCATTTTATGGAATCCTGTTTTTGCCATGGAATGATAGCTGAAGATACTTTGCTGGAGAGAGCTAATGTCCATTGATAAGCAACATTACTGCATTTATCTTGCTCACCATCAACTCCAGTACATCCAAAATGTTGCCAAGCAAGGATAATTTTCATGCACGAGATATTAGTTGTAATAATTTCGGCAAGATCCAATCCAGTAACAGCCGGTTTACCCTGGACTATTGTTTCTGAAGAGAATACTTCTGGCAGACAAACATCTTCGAAACATGCCTGTAATCCGATTCTGTATTTCATGTTATCCAGTAGCTGGATTTTGATGAACTGATACTGGTGAGTCTTTCCTTTTGTTATTGCTGAGAAAAATTTTTCCTCAGAGGGAAATGAACCCTGTTCGGTATCATAATAAATGTGGTAGAGACATAAAACATAGTGTGTAATCAAATCATCATACTCAGGTTCAGTTGACCAATGAATGTTGATTGCGTCTGTTGAACGCAAGAATCGTTTGTATGGTAGGCATGGAACAAACGTAAGTTCCATAGGTACTCTTTTGTTCATATCTCCTTCTGCGTACATCTCCGGTGATTCTGAGAGGCTTCTAAATGACATGAGATCCGAGATATTTGACGCAACCCATAGCAAGTCTGGTGATTTAATTCTCAAGTCATTCAAGCTACTGTTCATGTGTAAGATCGAATAAACTTCTTTTTCTTTAAAAACTTGGTCACATATGATTCGGCAAAAAGAAGTGCAGTTTTGAGGTGAGGTGTGACAAGTTACTGTAGCATTTCCTTTATCAAGACATGTGTCTCCGATATTGATCTTAAGAGTATCAAGAACAAAGGTTTCATTCACTATAACAAATCCATCGGAACTGGATACGGTACTCCATGAAGTAGAATTGACTCTTATAGTTATGTAGTACTTTTTAAAGTCCTCCATATCGTTTGTTTGAAAACAAACTCCCAAAGAAGTGTCATTAACTAATGCGTATGATATCTTGTTATCCGTATTTGGAAGTTCACCTATACCTGCCTCAAACTGCATAGTATTGCGATGATGAAAACCTGTCCAGATTCCACAGACATTAAACCCGTGCCTCACAAAATCGACATCAAGAACACTTTGTTCGTGTAAGGAATAGGCATCTACAACGATCCCTTGTCCTGGTGGATACATGGAAGGAACGTTGAAGATTTCTGATCTTACAGTAGTAAAATGTCCTGCCATGTTGTACACGTAGAGTTCAAAATAAAAATCTAAGTCCTTCTCAACATTGTAAATTTGAAGACGCTTGATAGAATATTGGACACAGAAAGAAGCATCTGGAATTAAACAATGTTTCGTAGCTTCATTCTGCAAAATCGGCGTCAGGAATTTATCCCCAGCCCCTGAAAACATGCAAAGATAACAGGCATATATATATATATATATATATATATATATATATATATATATATAAAACAATCGAAATTCAATTACATATAAACTGAAGTGAAAAAAATTGAATCACCACCCACATACGTTTAAAACAATTGGCCCAAAGAATGAAAATAAATTTCTTATCAACACGCTTCATCTCTAATATGTAGAAAATAAAAATAATATTTCCATTTTTCACATTATAACTATAAATGAAGACATTAATGCATATATGATACCATACATTTTGCCATCTTACTTTCTCTTCAAGAAAAAAGAACAAAAAACATAACATTAATTTTTAATGGCAGGAATGCATAAAATGTGTTGTGGATGAAATAAACGAATTTTCATGCTTGTGACGTATAGCGCAATTTAAATATTACTCTTACCGATTTTGTACAGCACAAAATTTACTGGATGTCGCTGCTCTGAGTCGTAAAATGTTCCATTCTTCCACCAGCAATAAACGTTGTTTTGGTCGAGATGTAGCTGTAGATCTCCCTTATAGGCAGGGGGAGTTTCGTCAATAACTAAAGGACCATACGGAACAACTGTTTCTAAGTTTGCCTTATTCCTAACTTTCAAAATTATATAAAAAGGGAGACCAGTGTCAATACCTGCGTGGTTCTTGATATATTTTGAGTGAATATGCATTTCTGTGAAATCTTCAATGTCTGGAACAGCAATTTCTGACGAGTCCGAAGAAAAGCCTATTTGCACATACCTAATCTGACTCTCTTTGTCCACTGGGTTACACTCCATGTGAATTTTATCTGATGGTAAATATATGTACCATTCGTTATTGAATCCAGGCAAACGTCGGCAGAGATCATCTGCAATATTGGCATCTTCGGAACTGTAGTGTTCTACTGGCAATGCTTTTAAATACGGAAAAGCAGGCAAACCGTAGCAACGCTCTTCACAAACGCTTGTTCGCATGAGTGGCACCTTTACCATATCTTCTCGAATTAAGTAGACATTATCTTTATCACATGCAATAAGTTCCATTGCTTTGGCTTTCTTGACAAAAATGTCTGTTAATTCGGGGGCTGAAATGTCCTTTGCGAATCCGTCACTGCAAACAACTCTGGAAGGTTCCATGGCGTTATTGTAGGCAACAATAGAGGAGAAATATCTCCCTGGACTGGTGACTGTAAACAATGCATCATTATCGAAAACCTCTTGGATACTAGCCAAAGTAGTATTGTCAGATATTTTCTTCCCTTCTAATTCTCCTTGCTGCAAGCATCTACTGGCAACGGCGACTCGATACAGTTTCACACCACTTTCATGATCTATAAACCCGTTCCAATGCACGATGACAACATCTTCGCTGGTGAAGTCTATATCGGGGCTACTACCAGGTCCTTCTTGTATGGTGCCAGCCAACGGCTGCGATTCATCGGCAAGAATATCGACTCTTTCTACGGATATAAGTCGAGCATTGTTGGTTGCAATAACAGCAAAGAAATAATTTCTGTTATGCTGGCCTTCATGAGTTCCATTGGCTACCAGTTTGTTCAGTGTCAATGTGTACATGTAGTTTTCACATACTCCGACCACAGGACAGTAGCAGTATTGTGTGGAGCAAGAAGTCTGAAATGAAAAATAAGAAATGGATTCTAGAATTTTCTGTGTCTGAAGATAAATTTGTATTGCAATCGTTGCTTAGGTAATCTGTCTCATTATGTGATTATTCCAATAGATTTGAATTTAAAACAAAACTGAAACGAAAACTAATTAAATCGAATAAAGCAAGTATTCTGAAAAAAATATCAATATTAAGAGACATCTTGGAGATTTTTGACTGACATTCTTATGTTAATCGTTTCAAAGTCAAAAAGTACAAAAATCATTAAACCAAACATTAATAAAGTGGATTCACTGTTAACCTAAACGAATATTGCGAGTTTGATCACGATTCATCATGTTACACATCCATCCATCCATCCATCCATCCATACAAACATACGTACACCCATACATACATACATACATACATACATACATACATTCATACATATATACATACATACATACATACTTCATTCGGCGATCGATTCACACTGATTGCTCCAGATCCAATGTTATCTGAACCAGAAGATGTTCCCAATTTCCATTCTATGGATGCTAAACCACTGTGTATATCCATGGCCTCAAATTCCAACACCATTTTAGAAAGATCTGAAGAATGGTGTACATAAAGTTGTTTATAGCCATCCTTGGCCAACCAAATATTGTCAATTTCTGGTTTAGTCGAATCTATATGTACGGTAATATTCTCTGTTATACTTCTGTTGTTTATGTCGATGGGTTTTATAATGAATGTGTATGTCTCTCCATCAGAAATCTTTAAACTCTCACAAAATGATTCGTCTTTAACGTTATTCACTTTCTTGAATGTTAGAGATTGAACTGTCCCATTGAGTTCCCATTGATACTGAAACTCAACTATGCCGTCAACATTTGGTGTTCCAGATATAGATAAAGGTCCATGCACTTGGTCGTACTCAGAAGATACATTTGCATCGTACTTAATTTGTTTTAATAGATTGTTATCTCGATGGTAAGAATTATGATAACGTCCTTTCCATTCTAAGCAGATGTTGCCGTGGTTAACTTGCCAGGTATAGTTTGTCTTGTCTGACGCCGATGTGACCCGGAGTACGCGCCCATTATTGATTTTTACAGACGATGAGTTGTCAAAAAGGACAAATCTTCTTGCTCCCCTCACGTTTCCAGCAACGTCATGCACTTCTAGTAGTAAAGCATACAGGGCTGGTTCATGTGGAAGACTTAAATTATATCGCGTTGACAGAGCAGGAATCATGGTGGTATTTAATGTATCTTTCATCACTAAAGTCTGTTGATCCAATTCTTGTACTCCAAGTAAAGACACCACAAATTTTTCGACCCCAGATGCCTGGTCTGGCTGAGACGGCGTTGGAGATGGGTCTATCCAACCTGGGAAAAAAATTTCCACGGATGGTTCTGTCGTGATCCTCCTATACACATTCAGTGGCTCATCGTGACAAGAGGTTCTAATGCTGCAATGAATAGGAGGTGCATTGTCGTAGCGGAAGCAAACTTCTCGAGTTGACTGGGTTCGTTTATATATTTGCTTTGCAGATATACTGTTATCAAAATCCTTTGTTCTGAGAAATCCACCTCCGAAGGATTTGAATTGGATACACAACCTGAAAGGCAATAAATTGACTATTCCCAGTGGCTAAAAAGCAAAATGAAATCAAACTGCTAGAAATCTTAAGCTGCATTGCAGATGAAGTGATGGATACAGATAAAGCTCGGCAAAGTGACGAATTAAATACAGCACAAATGTGTAATTTCAAAATAAAGGCAATGTTTTTAATATTAATATTCTCCACAATAGAGCACTGACTACTGAAACTGAAAAGACTTTATGCTGTAATAGATACTTTGAACATTGCTTTTTATAAATAGTTTTTCTTTGCGATAACAAAACAATAAAGCTAGTTATTTCCTCCATTAATTAAACAGAAAATATTGTTTGCACGAGATAATAGCAAGATACTTTTCTCCATTTTGAACTGTGGGTGTAGACACTTCCGAGTTGCAAGTAACAATACTCGTTGCGGGATTATCATCAGAGAAGGATGAGGTACATGTTGGCAATTTATTCATGATGGGAACAGATCCGGATTCAATCGGTTGTCCTAAAAAATGGTTCAAGAATGCAGAAGATAAACATCATTTTGTCTTAATATGCAATGCATAATATAAACTAAGATATAAACATTTGCATAAAAGATGGCTTAATAACAGATCATTCACATATATAAGCTATAAACAGATACATTTTGTTGCTCATACTTAGAATTTAAAGACGACCATGACATAACTAACTGGTTTAGTTGCGGTGTGGACGAGATAAGGCCAGTATATGCTCTGAGCAGTATGTGGCACATATGAGTGGAGAAGCCGCTTGGGTTGGTTTGATCAACAGAGGATTTGTTGTCGTTTTGAGATTGACGTTGCTCCTGTTTCTGCAATACCAATGCAATTCTTTTCAGCTCTTAGTCTGAAGCTCCAATATGGATACAGAAGCTCCAAGTGGAAAGATTATATGTTAGAATTTTCAAGACTCAGGATGAATAGGTTTCAAGGACGTTTGAGAAATCTTTGAAGTATTTTGTCTAACCATCTGGACATCACCTTTCTTCCTAAGGCTTGCCGTACCAAGTCTCTTCAGAATCCTGGTGAAGCATCCCGCCTATCTGTACTGAGTATGGATGCTTTGAAAGCCAGCTCATGTGAGTAACTCAATTTCTGGGACCCTGTCCTGCCATCTTATCCTCATCAGTTTCCCCAGGCATCTCATGTATATATTGTTAATATGATTGGCATGGAATCTGTACACCGTCTACGTTTCACAAGCATACAACACTCGTCGGCAACATAATAGCGTATTAGACTTTAGGTTTTGTTTGTATGCTGATTTTCCTAAGTTATTACACATTTGCTCATAGTCTGGCAAAGGTCACAATTGCTTTGTAAATTCTCTCGTTTTTTATCAGGTATGTGGGTTGCAAGTGACAATGTGCTGCGGAAATAGGCGAAAATGTCCAGTGCTAGGGAGGTTTGGAATATGCTATGATAATGGGCTGTACGTAGGTTTTCATGTTGCAGATTGATACATCACTTCTGTCTTCGTTATGTTGAAAAGTAATGATATATAATATGTTGTTTGCAGACTCATATTTGGGATGAAGTGTACGCATGTCAGAGAAAATCATACTGTAAGATTTATGGGGCAAACACACGTCCTTGCTTGAGTCCACTGGTCACTGGAAATGGTTCAGATCACTATCCATCGTCCATGATACAAGCTAGCATGCCATCATGGAATTGCCGAAATTCTCTTGTTAATCTAACCTTGTCATATTATTCCAAAATGCCTAAGCAAATTTTATTCATGGCATTTCGTCTAGAGTTGACTAGCTGCCAACGCCGTATCTGTTGTCCCTCTTTTTTCATGCAGCCACTCTGATTCATATGCAGGAATCTTTAATCAATGCAATGCAAAAGGAGATTTAGTAAGCTTCTGACGAAACAATTTTGCCGGCTTTTGGCAACAATGAGGCGCTCTTATGGTTGTTGTGAGACTATTTTTTTCCTTTCCGCTTGTATAAGTGGATGGTAAATGCATCTTTGGATTCCCGGGGTACATGTTCCTGAGCCCACGTTAACTGGAAGGGTTCAGTCAGTTTATATGCCGTGTACGAGCTTCCGATTTTGTACTGATATACATTTCCTTCATGTACTTCACCATTTTATTACAGGTTGATTTCTTTCACAATTTAAGTCTCTGTTGGAGGATCAGCAAGTAATATTTTGATTTCCACTTAAGGCAGTCGATCAGTTGCTTCTTTACTGATAGATGACTGTTAATTGTGAGTGTAGCTAAAGTATTATGCCCACCTTTGAAGTATTTTTTCTATGTTTTTGAGCAGTGATGCACTGTTAGCGGTTAGAACTGGAGATGGTCCCTACGACTGTGGTCTAGAGATTGTCTTGAAAGCATCATATAAGTTCGTCATATCATTCCTTTCTGCAAAGGACTGATTCTCAATTGAGTTATAGTTCTGTCATGAGTCTTGCAACTCTGAGTTTTGTTTTCTGAATAGTCATTTTAGCAGCAGGGGGGGCGAATCCGACATTTTGTCCAATCGTTATTTGGCTTAATTAGTACTTTCTGCACTCAGCGGATCCGGTGTCGTCAGCGCCTGGTAAAAAAAAAACGACGTCGTCGTCGAGGGGATCGTCCGGACGTCATTTGGTTTAATTAATGCCTTCTGCGCGCCGATCCCAGCGTCGTCAGCGTCCGGTAAGCACATCGACGACCGCGTCGATGTCATCGCCCCCCCTGCTGCTAAGGGGTTATTTACAATGAAAATTATTTACAACTAACCGAATATTTGGTCAAGTCCGATACGATATCGTGTCCGAGGATCATGTAAATTTATCGTTACGAATCCATGTGGGGTCGACTGAGCATGACTAAAAAAGTTTCGAAAAACATTAAAGTCCATGTCACCGCCGCACCATGTCTGCCAAATATTTCGTAGCGTGTGTGTATCAACGCCGTTGAATACAGCAAGAATATTGCAGTTGTCTCTGATTACTTTTGGAATCTGAGTGTATCGCTGAGTGACATATATCACGTCAGTGTTTTTATGCCTGCCTCTGGAAAATATCCTAGCTGGGTTTTTTTGATTGTCTAACATAACATCATCGTACACGACTAGATTGTTAACGTCGCCATCAATATCATCGATACCTGGTGCATCATTGATATCTGTAATAAACTCGAGGACATTTTTTTTAGCGATCGCTGATGCATTCTCGTTGAAATCTTTCAACACCTCGTAGCATCGTTGATCATCTACGCTAGGAGCAACCAAATACAACTTATCCCACTTCATCCATCTCATTATTAAATTGAGTAACAATTGCGTCTTGCCGGATCCAGATGGTCCGATGATAATCATCCGGATCGAGTTTGGTAACGCTGCAACATGCTTAACTGGTTCTCTTGTTTTAGTCGCTGAAAAGTCAATTATATTCATGTCTCTATACATAAATTATGGATCTATATTGTGTAAAGTGTAGAGTGCGTACTGGCACAAATGATATGACAACCGTTACAACAAGAAATAACAGATCGGCGCTTACTGGCAAGTGTGTACAATGCGGTACAAAGAAATTTAGATTTATTTCTATTAAACCCGGGGGTGTTTTAAAAAAAAGCGAGGAGGTGATATTGCAGCCAAGTTATCAAAACTCCCCGGACCCCCGTGGGCAAAGTATCCAGGAGAAAAACACCTCCCAGGATATAACTACTGTGGCCCCGGAACACGATTAGATATCAGACTCGATGATCAAAATCAGCCCAAACCCGGTGAGTATCCAATAAACGCTATCGATAAGGCGTGTCATGCTCATGATGTTGCTTACAAAAGTAGCGATCTGCAACAGCGTCATATCGCGGACGTAAAATTAATTCACGCGTTAAATGCTATTCCTGATAAATCCGTCAAAGAAAAATTGGCCTCATGGTTGGTAAAATCGGCTATGAAAGGTAAATTAATGATTGGAAGCGGAGCTTCTCGCGCTGGTAATTGAAAACGCTAGCGTTTATAATAACAACATGGAATCCATCTATTATTCTCCGAGAGGATACTGGAAGGGGAAGGCCGCAATTGGTAAGCTTGCAAGCGCTGCAAAGGTAACAAAGGCCACTGCGGCTAATTGGTTATCCAAACAGGCTATATGGCAAATCTATCTACCACCGCCTAAACAAATCAACTTCTCGCGCTTTGATGTCAGCGTACCTAATGAAGTTCATCAGGCTGATATACTATTTCTGCCGCATGACAACGGTTACAAATACGCGCTAACCGTAGTTGATGTTGCGAGTCGATACAAACAAGCGGAGCCGTTAAAAACAAAGTCAGCAACTGAAGTAGCCGCTGCGTTTGAAAGAATTTATCGAAGAGGTCCTCTGCGCTGGTCAAATCTATTACAAGTTGATCCTGGTAGTGAATTTCGCGGCGCTGTTTTATCAACGCTGAAACATCATAGCGTCGCGGTACGACGAGGTCATACTGCGCTACATCGTGATCAGGCAATTGTTGAACGATTCAATCGGACTCTTGCTGAACGGTTATTTGGATATCAATACGCGAAGGAATTCATCCAAGAAAAACGATCTCGTGAATGGGTTAAAAGGTTGCCAGGCGTAATTGCAGCGTTAAATAACGAGATTACCCGAGCAATCAACATGAAGCCCAGCGACGCGATTAAATACGAGTATATACCCGGAAGATCAAAAATAGATAGCGTTTCCAAGCCGATTCTCGGCGATGTTACCGTGAGATATCTGTATGAACCAGGAGAGCTTGAAGGCGGTAAAAAAAGAGCTACTGATCCTATTTGGAGTGTTACCACACATAACATATCAACGATAACACGATCAACTGATAGACCACCGATCTATAGACTGGATTCATTTGCCCCACAGCGGGGGTTTACACGCGAGCAACTACAAGTGATACCTGACGATACTCAATTGCCCCCGCGTGGTCTTAACTAGCGCCGTTGCGTCTATTGCACTCAAGACAGGTCAACCTCACATTGTTTTTGACATGACCGAGACTGTTATCGATCCTGTCCACGGTAAATTGGCGAGCGTCTTTATCCGAATAGCGCCAGCGCATTACACAATTACAACTCGCGCAGTGATTATTCTGTTGTTGTCGTAACGCAATTATTAATTCGGCATCAATATTAAAACGCCGCTGATTTTTTTATCCTGTTGGCGGTAACCCGAGAGTTTTCTATCAATGACGCTTGCATCGATGGTGACTTTGTCGCCGGCTTCGTCACTGACTCCGTCAACAACAATTCTTCGAAGCTGATTTATCCTCCGTACTCGGGACACTGCAAGATAGACTAGATTCGACCATTCGATGCGATTATCAACTATCCAAACAATTGTGTCCGTGATGGTTAGTCCCTGCGAGGAATGTATTGTTGTTGCGTATCCTAGCGTCCAAGGGGATTTATTAGCACGTAGCGCGTCCTCGACGACGCTGATATCAACGAGCACAATATCATTCAGCACGAGAATTTGTTTTTCTGTCCGGCCTGGAATTTCAACTTCAATGTTCTGCCGCCGTGTATTCGCGGGTCTATAACATAACGGCACTGGGCGCGTTGGAAACTTTTCCTTATGCAACGTAAACAACTTCCGCTGAAGTGTGTCTCTGACTATCTTTCTACTCGCTACAATCAAATCGTTTGGTCTCCATGTTTCCCAGAATTCATTTAACGGCGTTTCCGGAATCACCTCGCGGATTATTTCACATTGAATTCTATCCGGCTGTAATCTGATTAATTTTTTAACCCCGCGCAGTTGTTCATCAAGTGCCCGGTAATCAGTATCGGTTTCTTCATAATAGTCCACGAACCCGCTCAACCAATCATGTGGACCCTCGCCGACAAATGGTGGTGGTTGGCCATGGTCGCCACACATGATCACCGCTGTATTCGCGAGCAGCAACCAATCAAGAAACATTTGTAAAACATCTAACGAAACAGTACATATTTCGTCCCAGATGATAACTTCAGGAATAAATTTTTCCCCCATTCGATCAGGAGTCCACTCACCGCCGCTGTATCGAAAAAAGCTGTGATAAGTAACGGCGTCAACATTTCGTTGTTTTATCTCTCGCGCTAGTCTATGGGTCGGTGTAAGCACGATCATACTTGCCCGCGTTCGGAATAATTCAATTGCCCGAGTCGTCTTTCCTGACCCGCCACAGCCGCCTAAATAAACCGTCTTGTGTCTACAAATTGGATCAGAACACGGTGGTGCATTAGACCATTCTGACAATTTATCACCGCGTAGGTAATTGTTTTCAACAGTGACATCTGCTGACGGGGAATAATCGCGTCGTATTTCATTTTTAATTCTCCATGTACCCCAACTCTCGTCCGGACTAGTAAACTCGGCTACGTTTTCCTTATACGCTACGTCAACATAAAACGAATCAACGGCTACTCTAACCGCGGTGTTGGGGAATCTATTTATCATCGAGAATAAATTGATAGCGGCGTAACCCAGCATAGACGCCCTCAAATGCGGGTATGCCGGGCTGTCTCCGTCGCTGTAGGTAACAACTGTACCCAACCTTGTTCCATTGGACAAGAAAGCTGTTTCGCAGTTCACGTATCTATTTTTCGCCACTGCGTCCTTGATTACGAAATCATATTCTGCGTCATCTATAATCAGCCGTGAGCAATATCGTTTGTAATCGCAGTTTTTTCCACCTTGTGTGAACTTACTGATTATTCTTCTACCGAGATCTTTTGCCTCGTGGTTTCGTTGGTTGAATATCCTCCTGGACCATTCGACGATATATTCCTCGTCGGCATCGATGTGTTTTCTGGACTCGTCAATTATGCTATCTAGACGCTCCGGTTCCGGTAACCAGACTTCAGTCTGCGCCCGGTATGATATAATCGCGTCACTGACAATCAACGAAACTAGCATGCTACAATCAATCATATACCGTAGCAGCGCTATTGGCAGCCACTTCTTTTCAGCCATGTGTCTACCGATCCAAATATAGCAACAGCGATGAAGTCCTGCCGCGAACGCAAATGATACTATGCGAGCGAATCCGGTTAAATCAAAATCAGGCAGTGGTCCATTAATAGCAACACGAGTCATTTCATGTCTGGGGTGTCCAAATCGTTTGAAATACTCAGCGGCGGATCCATACCCGAGAAAACTCGCTGGATAACAGGCAACCATATCAACGGAAATCATAGCGTCGCAGTTGTATTCAGTGTTCCATAGTCCACCGTGATAGTATTCCAAACAACTGGATTGTACATCCGGCAGAAATTCCTTGCGCGTTGGACTCCACGCATTTTTCCTCGCTGCAACATGAGCCGCAACCGATGGAATCGTAAAACAATTTGTTAGCAGTTGTTCATCATGCTCCTCAAATTCTATGGCGGTTTTTTTCATCCTGTTGTGAAATGCTTCAGTGCGATATAATTCACCGTTTGGTCTTACAAACTGATCAAAGGTATCAGCGCTGCGAAGTAACCACACTGATACAGGGTCGTTTTTACACAAATAAGCGATAGCATCAAATAGTTTCCTCTCCGCGAGAAAACCATCTTGTATAAATTCCCCCGGGATATACTTTACCGTTCTATCCCGTGGAAACACTGTGATCGCGGGCGTCCATGCGTGTTCGTTATGATCAATAATTTTGATTGGGGCTCCATTTGATTTGTACTTCGATTCGTATAATACTTCACCGGTTATCGTTGTAACGGTTATTGGAAATCTCAGCGATGTTTCTAATCTCGCTATGTCGCTGATGGTTGCTCCTCGCTCGCGCACTGTCTCCTCCCACCGGTTGATTTTGCTACGTCGTAAATCAGTCAATTTGTTTCCTCGACACGCATTTGTAAAATGCTCTATTACTCGTTCTGCTACACAATTTATCCCCGTTGACTGTTTCATCGGCGCTAGTTTTCCGATATCAGGTTTCTTATTTAACGGGTATATTCCATAAACAACTGCTGTTTCAGGATACGCTCGTTCATAGTATGGTCTGTCAACTCCGGTTAACAGCCCCGGCTTGGAGTCGCGGCTAACAATGACTGTTTTCTTGTCGCTGAGAACTGGTTCAAATTTATCACGTATGATCCAATCACCTGATTCCACCCGGACAATGAATTTTACTCTGAAGAAATACCTTTTACCGTCAAGTTGTGATATTATCGTTGCTGCGCGGTTGTCGTTCATGGTAGCATCAACAACGCCATCAATTCGAAATGTTGACCAACTATGAGATGCGCCATCACGCTTGAATTCATCGATACAATCGCGTATTTTACTCAACAGGGTTCTATCGTTTATTAACGCTTTTGGTGTGTCCTTGAGGACTCTATCGAAATTGAACTTAATATTTTTCCAGGGCTTAATTGCTGCTAATCTCTCGAACTCATCCATATAATTAAAACAAGTATTTAAATGAAAGAATATAGTATAATGAATCACTGCAAATGGTTGATGATTGGGTCGACAACCCCGTGCAATAAATCATGTAGAGGTAAATTCTGCGGGTACCATTTACAAAGCGTTCGTAATGGTTCTCTTGGCCCCCTCCCGTGCTTGGTTTGCCACGTCGGTGTAAGAGGAAAATCGCAGTTGTGTATTAATTGTGGCGGAAAGCGATACAGGGAACTAAAACGCTATTATGACAAGCGAATTAAAAACGCCGTCATTGACCCCACCGCTGACTTCGTCATCAAAACCCCCCAGGACTACGTTGAAAGATTCATAATTAAACCAAATAATAAATTAGACAAATAGTATTATTATATAAATGGACCAAGAATTTCAGCCGCATCCTGTGCTCGTCAATTACGAGGCATCTCACGACGGCATTGTTAGAAACCGCAGACTGAAGAAGCCGGTTGGTACCGTAAGTAATCAGGGGTATCTGGTGTTTGGTGCCGGAAAGAAGAAGTACCATGTTCATAGGGCGGTATTTGAGGTATTCAACGGATTAATCGAAAATGGACTTGTGATTGATCATATTAATAATAATAAGACTGATAATTCTCTTATTAACTTGCAAGCTGTCTCGCAGAGTCAAAATACCAAAAAAGGCCAAACCGGTAAATACCCAAAGAAAGCAAAACCCGTAAAGTCATTTGATACAACAACTCACGAGGAAAAAATATTTCAGTCGATGAATGAAGCCAGTAGATACTTTGGCATTTGTATCGCCTCAATACGAAAAGTAGCAGAACGAGTATATCAAACAGCAATCTCAAAAAAGACCGGGCATAGAATTCGATTTTCATATGTAAATATCAGCGAGTGACGAAGTCACCGGCGCCTATGGCGCTGACGAAGTCGCCATGACAATAAATTGTCCATTCCGGAAGAAAACGAATTATTAAACACCTCGGGATTGATACACGGGGTTTCATTTTTTTTTATTTAAAAACAAGATGTTTTATAGGAATAATGAATATCGAAGACATCAATAATATATTAGCCGAGATTTCAAAATTAAAAAATCAAGGAATTGAATTATCTGATGGTCTCGACAGTGAAAAAATATTATCCGATTATGAGATTATTAACGAACAATCGAAACGGGGGCGTTTTACCCTGGTCCGCGAGTACTTTTTTATAAAACGATTACAACATACGATCAA
The DNA here is from genome assembly GCA_028554795.2 of Sinohyriopsis cumingii. Classification (NCBI taxonomy): domain Eukaryota; kingdom Metazoa; phylum Mollusca; class Bivalvia; order Unionida; family Unionidae; genus Sinohyriopsis; species Sinohyriopsis cumingii. The sequence goes on along the minus strand of JAPYKE020000057.1, from coordinate 1,540,183 downwards.
TGAAAACTTGTACCACAATGACGCAAATGCATTCATTGGACTATTCACTGCCGTTGAAATAATACGAAAAAAACTCTGACGTGTTTATGAACGACGCCGGGAGATTTCTAGTAAGATCAAAAACATTAGAAGGATTATAGACGAAAACTCCGGCGAGAAATTAGAAATTGCTTCGCAATTGCAATAATGGTAGGCGAATCACTTACTACTCGGCTAGCCAGAGAGCGGCTAGCAGCGCTTAAAAAGTTCATACCGTTACGAGACAGGGTCCGAGAACAACTTCAAACGCGGCAGCAACTACAAACCGATTTTACTGTTGGAAGCGAACAACTCTTTGCCCCGGTAACTAAAGCGACCAAAGATGTTACGGCGGCAACTGTACCCGTCCTCGATGCGCTTGAAAAGATAGCGGCTCAGACCGAACAAACAAAAAGGTCTTTAGAAACACTAGCGGCTGCCACAACACGGAGGCCACCACCACTCGCTATAACCGAACCACAAGAACCTTATGTTACAATGGCCGACGAAGAAGAACTAGGCGCCACCGCAAGAGAACCAGAAGAAGAAATACCGGAAGAAACATCGGAAGAAACATCGGAAGAAAAAAAGAGAGAGAGGAATATACTCAAGAAGGGCACAATAGATCAAATCAGGGTCTTCAGCGATGAAGAATTAATTGATTTTGCCGCCAACAATTTTGCTAAGAATTTACGAGATAAGCATATCAATAGCGGCTACGAGAAAAATATAAAGTCGTTAAGGGATTGGACAAGAATGGTGTATTTAGCGAGTAAATACAAGAATGCATTACTACGTGGTGATGGCCCCGATTACGACGCATTCCACAATAAAGTAAAAAGTAGAATACCAAAAAAAGGAAAAGGATACTCTGTTGGTAAAGAATCCTACGGCGTTACCTGTCCTAACAGTGTTCTCAGTGATATATCACGGCTAGAGGTACTAATCGGAGGAAAGCGAGCCGGAAATAACTCTCCGGAAATAATCAATGAGGCCGCTGATATTTGCAAGCGGTTATTTACGGGCGGTATCATGGACGTTAGTGCGTATCGAACGCTCATAGACGAACTCGTGGATGATTAAAAAAATTATCGTTTTGTTAATTTTGACCGTTTTTGACCGTTTTTGGTCGTTTTTTGACCGTTTTTGGTCGTTTTTTGACCGTTTTTGGTCGTTTTTTGCCATTTTTTGACCGTTTTTTGAGGGCAAAAACCCCAGGAAATCATTTAGAGAAAATCGATGTTTTTGCTGAAAAATCGAAAAAAAACGACTATAGGCAACAAAAAACGACCAAAAATGACTAGAAATCAGGAAAAAACCGGAAAAAAACCGGATTTTTATCGAGGGCAAAAACCCCAGGAAATTTTGATAAAATTTATTCCGGTTTTCCACACGGCGGTGGGGAGGGGTGATGATCACAATCACTAATTGAAAAACCGGTGTTTTTATAATAAAGATGATCATACACTACAACCACGATAAACCAGTACTCGTCTACGTGGTAAACTCGCGATTGCCTGTTTACCGCGCGTACTATGGAGATGGTCTCGGTAGCACCATTGCGGGGTTATTTACAAGAATGGCTCCAAAAGTAGCGCCGTTAGCCAAACAATTAGGAATGAAGGCTATTGATGTTATTCGTGATAAGGGTATTAGTGCTATTGGAGATGTTGCCGGAAAGGCGCTTTCTGCTGCAAAGGACAAACTAATGTCGTTGGTGAGGAGAAAAAAGCAAAAACCACCGGTGATGCCATCAACGACAGTGATGCCTGCAAATGTCAGTAAAGTAATAAATAACGCCGTGGAAGAAAAACTAGAGTCGTTGGTAAACAGTAATCAAGATGACGCCGCAAACATAATAGCGGGGAGTGGTTTAAAACGACGACGATGATTTAGATGCATCAGCGTATTATTAAATAAAATGTTTAAACGAACAGCTGACCCGGCGTTTGATATGGACGCACCAGTGCACAAGGATGATTCTGTCCGTAATTATCAATTTTATTCCTATTATGCAGTACAACCCGACATACGATCGCGAATTGAACTTCAAGTCCATGATACCAGTAAATACTTTTTACCGTGTGAAGCGTTTATTGAAATCGAAGGAGAACTTGTAACAGAGGCCGATACTCCTGCTGTACCAGCACCGTATCCAGATGGTACCAAAGTTGGCTTAGTCAATAACGGCGTAATGGCGCTGTTTGAGAGCGCAAAATATCTCATTGACGGGCGAGAGATCGAGTCTATAGAACGCGATGTTGATGTTGCTACAACAATAATCGGGCTAGCAAGATATTCCGACGATTACACAAGATCAGCGGGTCCATCTATGATGTTTGCAAAGGATACTAGAAACACTGCCGGAAACTCGCAATTTGTGGTAAGACGACCAAAAAAAAAATGCTGGTGACGCTGATGCTGATGTTGAGAATATGATTATAAACAGCGATCCTAATTTCAACATCGGAGCCGTAACACGCATATCAATGTTAACAGGACCGCGTAGATCTTTCTCATGCGCGATTCCACTGCATCATATATTTGGATTTTGTAGGAACGTGCGAAAAGTTATCTACGGAGCAAAGCATACCGTGGTACTTGTGCGAAAAGGTGATGATAGAAATGCAATTTGGAGAATTCCAGCGGATACTGCAAATCCAAATAATGACCCTGGTAAAGTCGTTTTAACTAAAATGTCATTGTGGATGCCGGTGTTGACTCCATCCATTACCACAGAGGCACGATTGCTATCCTTCATGGAGCAGGGAGGAAAATCATTACTAAGTTGGCTAACAACAACAACAGATACTAAGCAATCAAATATCAATGGTATATTCACATGGAACCTGGCATCACAACAAGGTATTTCGGCTCCGCGTCATATATTTGTTGCGTTGCAGGATATGACGAGAGTTGATGATCAATTATCCAGCCATATGATATTTGATCGATTAGGCGTTACTGACGTCTCGCTGAGAATAAACGGCCAGCAGGAACCATCTGAGGATATACAACTTAATTACGGTCAAAACCATATCGCACGTGTGTATCATCGATTGCTGTCGTACATGGGTCGTGATCAAAACGTCGACACTGGTTTGCAAATATCACAACTTGATTTCAGAGAACTATATCCGATCTATTACTTTTCGCTGGAACATCTTGATTTAACAAGACAATCCGTCGTTGATATACACTTCCGAGCTAATGTAACTCGCGGCACTATTGCTAATTATAGAGCTATTGCTGTCATTCTCAGCGGTAAATCAATGCTGTTGGAAGGCGTTGGTGGACGAATGAGAATCGTTGATGCGCCAGTGGAAAACATGTAATTGAAAGCACAAACACGTTTACAATAAAATGTCGTATAGTGTCGTCAGTGTAGAGTTGACTGATGGTCAAGTCAAGAAATTACGATCAAAGTCGGCTAAACAATGCGGGACCACAATAACGCTGAAGCCGTCACAGATGGCAGGTGGTAATTATAAGATATCGTTGACGGCGCGTCAAATAAAACATTTCAATAATGCGATGAAGAACAGAAAGGGTGTTCAGGTAGATTTCTCGGCCGCAGCGATCAAAGACATGGAAAAGACCGGTGGGATATTTCCGCTGTTAGCCGCGATTCCAGCGTTGATTGCCGCGGCGGCCCCAGCAGTGGCTAAGGCGGCTGCGTTAGGGGCCGTTGGTACCGCGGCGGGAATGGCACTGAAAAAGGCAACCGGGAAAGGCTATAAAAAAAAACGACCCGTAGCCGGAAAGGGTCTAAGACTACCGGGAACCCCGTATTCATGGTACTCGGGAAAGGGTCTAAGACTACCGGGAACCGTTTATTGACCCGGGGGTCAATGACTCCTATGTCTAATTTTGATTTAATAGACGCCGCAAACGCGTTAGCGATAAAAAACTTCAGAGGTGTTTTTATGAGGGATCAATTACCGGCGGCACCAAGAAATATTGAAACCGGCATAATTAACCTCGATGGGTCCTCCGGAGCGGGAACTCATTGGGTTGCGTACGCGATTGATCCGCGTGCAATCGTCTATTTTGATTCATACGGGTTAGCCCCGCCGAACGAGTTCATGCGGTATATCCGGGCGTGTTCAGCCCGGGCGTGTTCAGCCCGGGTTTTTTATTCCACGTTGCCAACACAGCAGTTAAGCGACCCGCCGATATGCGGCCGTGAAGTATTGAACGTACTCGCGGCGATTTGATCATCGCGGAAACTACCTCATGTGGTTGTAAACGAATACACTAGTGGGGTCGTAGAGGCCCGGCGGGTTAATTAGAAACGCCGTTTTTTTTTACAATAACGATGATTGATATTTGGGGACGACCGGTTTCGGCGCTGAAAACGCCCGCCACCGATGACATAAAAAAACTAATCGAGGATGAAATCGCTGATACGTTGAATTTAACCAGTGTTGACCCAGGTGAAATAGTTGTATTTCAAGACCGCCAGGGTAAATTGAAATCCAGTAATGTGTCGCTGGATGACGTTTTAACACGACAGCGTGACGCCGCCGAAGACACTATCGCGTTGTATACCAGCGACGGACGACTCAAACCGGGTGAACATATATCGGCGGTAACATTAATCCGAGACGGTTTTACAACGCTGTCGGGTCAATTTTACACGTTACGAAAAAATTTTAACAGGATCGATAACAACTTTGATAAATTCTTTGGTAAAAAAAATGTCAAGCTGGATGAGATTACAACAACTATAAATGATATCACTGCGTATGGACAGGAAATAAAAACAATCAAAACTGATGTTGAAATGAGCACAGGGAGTATAAACGTGCATGCAAGGGAAATAATAACGCTCAAAATCGAGGTTGACGCGAACACAAGGAGTATAGACGCGCATGAAGGGGAAATAGCAACGCTCAGAACCGAGGTTGAAGCGAACAAAGGGAATATAGACGAGCATGCACAGGAAATAATAACGCTCAAAATCGAGGTTGAAGCGAACACAGTGAGTATAGACGCGCGTGCAGGGGAAATAGTAACGCTCAGAACCGAGGTTGAAGCGAACAGAGGGAATATAGACAGGTGGGTAAGGAAAATAAATACACTCGCTGTTAATACTGAAGTGAACAAAAAAAATATCGACGAGCATACACAGGAAATAGAAACGATCAAAACTAATGTTGCAGCGAACAAAAAAAGTATAGACGGGCATACACAGGAAATAGGAACAATCAGAACTGATGTTGAAGCGATTAAAGACGGACTACCGAGAGTAGCAGAGCGATTCGAAAAAATAAAAATCCCTCATGAGAACATCATCAACATAGTATACACAATTCGGCATGGATCATTCGATTGGACTCCTACACAGAATACAGTAAATATCACCGCAACTGTTAAGGGCATTTATCGATTGACATTGATTTCGGCGATGCAGTTTAGTATATCATCGTCGAGTTCATCCGGGTTTAACAATACAGTGTCACCAATCATTGACAAGGATACAATTGAACGGTTTGTAATTAAGGCCGTTGATAGCAGTCTATTTAGGACAAACATCACATGGTATGTGGAATTTGTAGTGGATCTAAGTAATTAAAAACACTAGCTCTTTTAAAATAAAAATGACCACCAGGGTAATTGAATCAGAGGTATCACCGACGTCACATCAATATCGATTCGATACCGCAAAAGAATTCTCCGCGAATTTGAAAACGCTTTCCGAACAATACCGCGTAAAAATAAAAAAATACCGCAGAAAAATAACCACCATCGACGCGGTCGTGTACTTGGTGTCGGGTATAGTAGCCGGTACCGGTGTTATTTTATCCACGGTAACCACGATAGCCCCGATCGCTGTTCCAATCGCTATCTCCGCGATGACAACAATTGCTGGAGTCGCCAACGCAATCACTAAAAAGATATCATCGTGTTTTCAGAAAAAACTCGACGAGTATACAGTAAAACATCAAATAGTATCCGACGCGTACTCGAAATTATCCGGGTTGATCTCGTTATCGATTGATAATTTGTTCATATCCGATGCTGAATTCTCCACGATGGTCCAGTTGTATAGCTCCGCGATGTCAAAAATCGAGGATTTTTAACTGGAAGTCGGAACCACCTGGTTGTTGAAATTAGACACTAAAAACAACGAATAATAATAATGTCGCTGAACCCCGAAGGGTCTCAATTACTTCAGCGGATCGCGGAGAACACCACTCCGGTACAAACAAGTATGATATCGATAACGTCAACGAAGCCAGAATTCAGTGTGAACTTCCCGTCGCCGGTTCCAGTGAAGGAAATAGCGCTGGCAAAATTGCGAGTATATCACAGTTGGCCTAATATTCGAGCGGACGCATTTAACGGACAACAACCTAATAACTCGCTGGTTTTTGCGTGGACAAATAAGCCCGATGGGACCCCAGACTGGAATGAGGTTACAATACCAACTGGGTCATACCAAATAGAACAAATCAATGGAGAATTTCAGCGCAGGATAAAATCGATCACAGGAAAAGAATCAAAAATCGCTATTACGGTTCATGAACCGACGTTATCGTCGACGATTGAAATAAGCACACCGGGGTATATGGTTGATATTTATAACAGTTCAATAAGAACCATACTAGGATGGCCTAAGAATCCACCCGAGGACTTGCACACGAATGCGAAATCGTATCATGAAATTACCCCCCGGTATCTAGATAAATTATCTACTATAAAAAGCACGTTATCACCCAGTTGGTTTTTATTTCAAGACAGGAATATCATGCAGTGGTATTTTCAGCATAAGGAAACTACTGAATCGGTCGCCATATTAACATTTATTTTAAGTGATATCACTGATATGTTTGCCGAGATTGATTATTATTACCAATTACAACTAGAACAGCTACGGGAAACAAAAGAACGAAAACACGTTGAGGTGTTAAATCAACTTATATCAGACATGGAATATATCAATGAACGAGTCGTTAAAATGATATCCGATAACAGCGATGGTAGTAAACAAAAATTCCTAACCGAGTATAATATCACAGAAGCCGATTTACCCGATTTCAAGTTTCCAGGATACAACGCGCCAGAACTAAGAAAGTCTCTTAATGATTTTCTCGGTCCATCAACTTATATCCTCAAACACGATAACGGAGATGGTGGTAGGCATATTGCCCCGTACAACGTAAATATCGCATCAGTGATAGCGATCAATCTAGTGTGTGATGTTATCGAAGGGAGTTACCAGGTGGATACCAAGCAATCAAATCAAGCTCAACAGGGATATATCCTTTATTCATTTTCACCAACAGCCCCTCCGGGATTTTTGATCATTGAGAGTCCGATTAATCCGGTCTATATGCGATGCCATAATCGGTTTTTAACGAGAATTAATTTCAGACTTACCGATCAGTCAAATAACCTAATTGACCTACAAGAGGAGGAGTTAGTGATCACTCTGTTTGTAAGATCATAGCAGCAGGGGGGGCGATGACATCGACGCGGTCGTCGATGTGCTTACCGGACGCTGACGACGCTGGGATCGGCGCGCAGAAGGCATTAATTAAACCAAATGACGTCCGGACGATCCCCTCGACGACGACGTCGTTTTTTTTTTACCAGGCGCTGACGACACCGGATCCGCTGAGTGCAGAAAGTACTAATTAAGCCAAATAACGATTGGACAAAATGTCGGATTCGCCCCCCCTGCTGCTATTTTCATGTTGTTGGACGCTGCATTCTCAGATGATGGATTTCTGTCTTCTAAATAGACCATTTGTAGCCGATGCTTCTAACTCTAAAGTTTGTATAGCAGCATCGTTCTCTTCTAGATAATCCTGATGTGTACGTGTTGTGAGATCAAGAATTGTGAATGCAGGGGAGTAGATGGAGCATATGAAGGATGACACGTGCTTTTACTTGAAGTACCATGGAGTATATATTGCTTGTACCTAGTTGGCTTCACAGTTCTTTGTCAAATGCCAGTTTCACACTCTTCTGTATCAAGATGGAGCCATTAAGCTTTTTGGGGGCAACCTTTTGTCGTCTGGTCGTCTTCCAGGCTAAATTCATATATATATATATATATATATATATATATATATATATATATATATATATATATATATATAGTTAAATTACATTACGATTGTTTGTGTGCGCTCTGTTCCAATGTCAAAAAACGGTCTTATATATACTGAGTAGGTGCATTGAAATGTTTGTACCCCAAAATGATATTGATTGAAAATAATCATAAAGATGAAACTAAAATCATTTTTACTAAATCTAAAAACTGAAGATTTGTTATTATATAAACATGAACATAGTGTGAGTAATCGATCCACAGCAAACTATCATTGTTCCCTGTCTCAAAGCGCTGCTAAATAGTGAAAATTGAGAAGACAGAAACAAAATATATAAAATGCTTAAATTACATCAAATACGTGATAAACGAAAAATAACTCGCCTGTTACTGTCAGTTTATTCAGAGTGATAGAATTGTGCACAACGCCGAAACTATAGTCTTCGATATGGGCAGGTTTTGGGCTATAAATGGTCACATTAAATACTGACTCCATCGTAAAGTGTATAGTGGTCGGTTGGAAGTTGAAGTAAGTAAAACTCTCATGCATGCAGTCATTTGGATCTCCACTTGTTGAATTTTTCGCATCGCCATTTTTGCTCACGATTCCCATGCGGCAAGTAATTAGATCAGGATTGTTATTTGAAGCCACTGTAAAATTGTAAATGTATCCCAAGATAAAGATGTAAGATTAAAACTACAACGTATTTGATCTAAAGCATGTGTTTTCTATTGAGATGGGAATGTTTTGATTTGGTTGGATATTCGCCAACCGCAATCGAAAAGATTCGAATGCTTCAACCTTCATTCGGCAAGATATATAATGACGGCCCAAGGTGTTGTGAAAAACTGCTATTTCAGACATCTATAAGTCAACTAGCTGCAATTTTCAAATTTAGCGACATTTCTTCTTTCTTAAATATTTAACATAGGTAGTAGATAGTTAATGCTATTTCAATGACTCGCAATTGATTAAACTGCTCGATGATATGTACACTCTGTTATTGTTTAATTATATATACTAAACTGATAATTTTGAGACATATGTAAAACATGTTATGATTAAAATATACATATCTTCATATGACAATATATTTTTCATTTAAATGTTTCGCTATGTGAAAAAATATCACGTACGGCAAACTTTAAATATGAGGAACATTTATTTGTTTCATAATTTGAACGTAGAACAACTACAAACTTAGCAAAGACCTCGTCCATAGTTGCATAATACTTTTGGTTTAAAATCAACAACAAATAAGGTATACTAAAGCGAAAATGTTTGAGGCCTATTATATGGGGCTATAACGCAGCCGAACAAATATGTCTGAGGGGACCCGACCTAAATCGTCAAGCACATATATTAGGTCAGTAAGTTGTTGTTGTTGTTGTTGTTGTAGTTGTAGTGTTTAACGCCATTTTTCAGCACAAGATAGGCTATACATGGCGGCCAGTATAACTGGTGGAGGAAGAACCCAGGAAAACCCCGGGAAGAACCATCGACCCACGAGAAGCTACTGGCAGCTTTCTCACATACCCACGTTAGCCGGGCCTGAGACTCGAACCCATGCAGACAGAGGTGAGATGGCAGTGATCTGGAACGGTGAGCGCTTTAGACCACTCGGCCACTCGGGGTCCCAGGTCAGTAAGTAATAAGATATGTCACTCCCGATTCATAATAGTATAGCAGAGTGTTTACGAAGCAGGAAACCAGACCAAATGGCAATGTGCATTATGGGAAATAAAATACGGAGATTCTGTACTTTCACTTACGATAGATGATACTAGTTATTTACAGTCTCACGTCCACTGAAAATGTGACACAAATTGTCAGCGAGAATGAATACGTTGAATGTTGTCAATGAACTTACAAAAGGTCTCGTCAGTATCTTGTAGCATTTGTTTAAAATTCATTGTGTACTGCAGGTGGTATTGACGAAAGTGGGACTGACGAAAGAAAGGGCAGACGAGAAGATGAACTGATGGAAGGTTGAATAGACGGACAATCAAGCTCAAATAAATGTTCAAGTTTTGAATGAAAATCAGAGAAGAAAAACAAAAGGGTGTTAATCATCATGTTTATTTTATTACATTAGAACGTTCTAGTTTTGAGGTTAACAACAGAGATAATCCAGTAGAAGGAGGTCGGTTTGGGAACGGGAATTAAACCCTCCAGTTTATTTCAGTTTTCTGTTTCAATACTGTCCTCATTTTATTAAGAGAAGCAAGGAGACCTTCGCGAGAACGTTAGTTGTACTTGCATAGAAAGTATAAATTAGATAACATATTAAATGTAGATTATTTTAAATGTGCCACAGGATAAACTGAAGGAGGGGGCAGACTTAACTATCCTGCTGGTTCGATATCGTGATACAATTGTGTCAAAAATACTACGTGGATATCGTTTGTAATGTATTGGTATATGAATCAGAACCTTTCTAAAACAAACGGAAATACTCTTGAATTTAAAGGATCTTTTGTGTTGTTTTTTTTTTGTAGTAGAATATCAACACTAAAACAAAACAAAATAGGTCGTTCTCATATGTCCTCCATTTTCAGAGAGTCAGTTGCCTGCTCTTTACCTGAGAGAGAATGTATGAAATATCTACAGGAGATTAATAAACCAGCAACATCTGACAGCTTGGCTAATTAACTTTCAGAATAATACAAACAAACTGAAAGTACAGGAGTATCAGTTAGTAAGAACAAAACTCTCTCTCAAGATAGGTCGTTTTGGCTCCTTTAGATTCTTGAACTGGATATATAGAGAACAGCCAATATTAGATAGATAAACTTTCAAAAAGTTCAAAAGACATTCTGTTTTGGAAACAAACTTACTAAGCACATGACAGATTCATATCTTGTTAAGCATGCGCCACTTCTATTAATAAAGGTAATGACGCCTTAAACTTTCGAGATATGATTTCTTCTCTTGAGTGATAACAAAAAAAAACACCAAAGCATATTTTATCAGTAGTATACTCACACTGGCATTGCGAAAATGAGCTCGGCACATCCTTTTGGAATCCTGAATCGCAACGACAGTTGTAAGCAAGATCATTATAGCCACAGTTTCCAGGCCAGCACCAGTGATCCTTATAGCAGCATTTGGCTTTGAAAAGAAATAATATCTATCTCTAATACATATATGATTCTTCAAATTCTACATTAATAAAGTGGACTTCATCATTAATTTAGAAGGTACACCTTAACAGTACATTGATAAATCAAGCCAATGTACGTATAACACCAGAGAACACCTTTTTTTACATGAAAGATTAAGGACCCCAACGAGGTCAATCACATAAATCTCGATCCTCATTTCCTCACTTTTTACATATAGACATCTTTACGTACTTAATAATTCAAACACAGCAAAACAACAATAACAGTTTGGTACCAGCTTGGCTTCCGATAAAATCTGTTATAATAACGATTGACCTAATTAAATGAAAAAGTCCAACAATTCTAAGTGAATTAATGTTCAACATAATATGCATCTTTAGTTTTCTTTTGTTTGCTTTATTGAATCCTTTGACAAATTCGATTATGTATGCATTAACTTCACCTTAGTGATATGTCTATATAAGTATTGACCGTTTATCTTTTTGTTAATTCCTGGATCACACAGTTGGCATGACTTTTCTTTGTTTCATGCTTATATATATATATATATATATATATATATATATATATATATATATATATATATATAAATATATATATATATATATATATATATATATATATATATATATATATATATATATATATATATATATATATATATATATATATATATATATATATATATATCCAACCAGAGAAAGCATGGTTAAGTTATCTCATAGTTTAATAACATTCTTTATTTACATGCACACATACATACATACATACATACTTACATACATACATACATACCTGGTTAATTATAACCAAACAGACAAAAACATTGATTTGTAAGTCCCGTTCACTTCTCTGATAAAAAAAATTAAAAATCCACACTTGAACGAATCATCGTCTACAAAGACTGTTTCCTTTTCTTCAGGCAAAACAAAACTTTGTTCTTCATTTTCATGAATGTTTAAGACTGTATACATAAGCTTAACATGTGTGGACTACATTAAGTCAGACGGGAAACTAATATTAAGTCGTAGATTTAACAAGTGCAGGCCTCTATAGGGTCGAAAGAGAAATGTTCTGTTAAAAGCAGAATTTAACATTACGCCGACATGTTGACAAATGTATGGGTCCAACGGAAATGGAATGTCAAAGAAAATAGCATGGAGGAGGAACTCTTTATTGGGTCAAACAGGAAATGTAATGTTAAAACTGCATCTGCTGTCCACCAAGCAGTTATCAATCTAACACATAGTTAACTACTGTCCACATGTACCATTTAACAACCATTTTGGAGTGACCATCACACAATTGTCCACTACCCAACACTCGCACTTTATGATCAAAGTCTGACAGAGTAGTGTAGTGTCACTTTGCCGACAATTCACAAATTGTTTCAATGATAAAGACAATATTCCTAAAATTGTATCATGTGGACAAGACGTTTCTCTTTTCTGGATTTGTGTAACTTTTAAAAGTTGGTATGTTTTAGAAATTGTTCACGTATTACTTCCTTTGTTAATAATTCAGATGCTTATCTTTACTTCAAATATGTTATAGAGATGACATCCAGCAAATTAGCATTAAGTTTAAATTCATCGAATTTGTGAAACATTCAGTATTTGGCAAGTGACTAATTATTTTGAATTTCTTCACTGCAACAGTGTTTTTCTCTTCTTCACTTTCTTCTTCTCGTCTTCTTTTCTTATCTTTCTGGACTGGTAAGGTTCCTTCTTCCGTTTCAAAGTCTTCTCTCATGTTCTGAGTGTTGTCCATAACCCCCAAGAAGTTAATTACGCAGGTGTACTAAATCCCAGACGTACAGAAAAAAGTTCAAAGTGTTGTGATACATAAAGACGCTCTAAAGATCTCGATCTTTGTCATGGCAGTATCGTTTGAGTTCCTCTAACAACGAGGTAAATAAGTCCGTAGTGAAACCTGCTTTCTCGGGTGGAACGTCAAACGTGAAGTCTTTAAATTTCATCGTCGTTGTTCTAAATTGTCATTTGGATGCTAAAATAATTTATGGGGTATAATTAATCCTTTCCCTTCTTGAACGCACTTTGAAGTGACGATATGGTAGAGAAAGAAGTCGATGATGCTTGATATGGACCTTTCTTCTGTGTGGAGTGATTAATCTTTCCAGCTCCGCGTTTCTTCTTGTAATGAAGTGTCGGTCTTGGAAGTCTTCCCTTTTAAGTGCTGGCCAATATCGGCTGTACATAAGGTAAAGTGAAGTAGTCGGGAAGTCGCACTACCTTCTAATAGATGATTTTATATATTTTCCAAGGGTCGTAATGATAATTCTGTTTCACACACACACACACACACACTTTCTGAAAAAAATATTTCAGTTCAAATCTTTATGGTATTTGTTCCCGTTTTTAAGATATTTCGTCACAAATGTGGTCATGGGTCACAATCATTACGTGAACTGTTCCGCCTGTTTTGTAATTTTTCAAAACCTTGTACCCTAAAATTGTAGATTGATTTTATTCTTCTATAGGTAAATTGTTCGATGATCTAAAATCTTGAGCTGACATGAGCTTGTACGCTTCAGGTGTCCTATCTGTCACGGAAAAACATCTAACAATAGATCTACCGTTTATCATAAAGTTAACAAACACACACGTTTTTCAACAATGACGCCAGTATAATTGCACTGTATGACCCTAACAATTGTAAACTCTGATTCTAAAACAAAAACATGCGTTTAGATAATAATATAATAATGTTCGACCTATGTTCTCTCCATTGCTTTAAGAGTACAGTAGAACAAGGCGTGTTAAGGTACTCTTTGAAAACTTTTCAACACATTTTGCAGCGAGTGCTGCAAAAAAAAAAATGAGATCTCTTAAATTTGAGATATACAGCAAATGTTACTGGCAGTCAGTCGACATTAAATATAACACTATCTTTTTATGAAATTGATGAGCAAATGAAAACAATGAGCAATATAATGTGTGGTTTTCTTAATTACCTAAGTCCTATAATACCGCAAAAAATATAACAGAACTAAAATTAGTATCGTACGTTTCTGTCTTTTACTATCCTTTCTTGTTGTGCAATGTAACGCTAATTCTCTGTCTGCCCTTCTCTCGAAACACTAGTCTCCAGACAAAAGTACCGCCCGTTCTATTGCCACCCAACGCAGTAACACTTTTGTGTGTGCGTGTGTTTGTGCCCGTTGTCTATGTGTGTCTGTGTGTGTGTGTGAGAGAGAGAGAGAGAGAGAGGGGACACGGTACAATATTCTTTTTCTTTGTGCAATGTAATCCTAATCTTCTGTCTGCCCTTGTCTTGAAACTAGTCTTCAGACAAAATACCGCCCGTTCTTATGCCATCCGACGCAGTAACACTTGTGTGTGCGCGTGTTTGTGCCCGTGTGTGTGTGTGTGTGTGTGAGAGAGAGAGAGAGAGAGAGGGGGGGGGGGAGAGGGGCGACAGGGTACTTACTTTCTTCTAGATTTTGCTGGAATCGTTTCTTGTTGATGACAAAAAATTCGTTATACCGCGTTTGCCTTTCTCACGCAGTAGGTCCCTGTATATAGGGTTAGTGTCTTAGAGTATTAATTCAGTTCGTAAACCATCAAGAAGATTGAAGAGTCCACAAAACTCACCCTTTTAGTTAGAGATATGACACAAGAGAACACTCTTGTTAGAAGAAATTTAGAGAGACTTATTCAAAGGTTTACATAAGAGAAGGCGATGGACTACTCCTCTCGAGATGAAAGTCAAGATGCTTGCTGTATTAGTCAGGAGAAAGGACACTATTTGACTGAATGTCCACAACGTTAAAGGAGGACAGAAGGAAAGAAATACAAGGTCAAGATAACTGTTATCATTGTCAGGAGAAAGAACAATGATCTTCAGACTGCCCTAAGGATTAAGAGAACGGATCAAAGAAACACGTTTAGGAGAGGGCTTCCGAAAATGAAGAAGATCCCTTATCAGTCTAGAAAGACAAAATAACAAAAAAAAAGTGAAGAAGAGAACAAATCTGTGGCAGTCAAGTTTTGTTTTTAAATGGAAAATTAAAAGAGAGTGAAAGAAAAAGCAAATACACATTTAGCAATGTGTTGTGAAATTTAATTGTAACTTCTAAAATGACAGAATATACCAAAAAGAAAACGTTTATCTTGGTCTTGATTTCTTTTAATAAGGATGATGTTTCTTTAGTGACACTGTATAACTATATACTCTTTCACCTGTCTATCTATCCCTGAAGGATATGTTTAGTTAGAATTGAAATGAAAAGGATGTTTTCCTTCACGTACGCGCTTGAGGCTTTTCCTTCGTTTGGATTCTAAGCTAACACATGACGTTTGCTAACTGTATGTACGTGTTTGGCATGGTATAGTTGTTGTGGTGGTGTAATGGATATTATGGATGACTTTGACGTCACCCATGTTAATATTCCATTGGACCGTAAGTGTCATTCTCATGATAAATTCCCATTGACGATATATTCCTTTTTAGCTTTTTAACATGGAAGTCCCACTGAAAATAGGGTATCCACATTAACTACTAATATATATTTTTTCCACTCGGAACAGGCAAATTTTATTTTTATTTTATGCTCAATCGTACTGATTTCTTACTGGGTCCGCTATGTCAGTGGTTTACCACATTAAAAATAGACAGTTACGTAATTCTGCTTCCGTATTCAAAGTAAAACATCACATTAAGAGGCAGCCATATTTACGCATCTAATACGAATTTCACGGTTATCAGGTTATTGATGCAGGAGTGAAAATATTTATCGTAATTCACTCTACTGAATTATAAGAAATATCCTTGGAAAATTCATCAATTCACTGCGTAAGATAAACTCAGCCAGTTATTTCAGCATATAAACTTTCATCTAAAATATTTGATAAGGGGAAGAATATACCTCAGAAAGGATTCGGATGTGACACAAAATTCTGTCATAAATAGTATGGATATATAACATCTAAAACTGATTAAGCAGCCCATAGAACAAATAAAATTGTACGCTTCCAGTAATCAAACTTGTATAAATTGAGTCATTTAAAACTTCGGTTCTACACGAAACATTATATATATATATATATATATATATATATATATATATATATATATATATATATATATATATATATATATATATATATAAAAAGAAGAAAGTATGTGCATCAAACTTGAAACTGAAAATATTACTAGTGGTTGTAATTTATATATAATCTAATGAGAAACTATTTTTAATCATGTTACGCTCTGCGTTACCCGTATACCTTAAGTGCATGATATACTTCTTCTGAATGGATGATTTGGCTTTGCTCATGAACAAAATATGCATGCTACGTACATAATCACAGTCATTGTGCTGTGACAGAAATAGTATCTTGGACTAAACAACTGACATAAAAGATGACCATGTCAGTGTAAACCATTTTCTTCTACCTTTCCCTATATCAAAGAAGGGCATTGTTTTTTGTGTGCTAAATTCAATGGAACTATGTTTAATGTATCATAAATCATTATGCGATGAGACCCGTGTGAAATTAGTACAAATATACTGTGATTCCAATGCTTTTTATCTTCCCTTGAATTTTGTTTTGTTGATAGTCCAGAGCACTAACATTGGAGGGATACTGGATCCAGTGGTTTTATATACAGTACCAGTGCACAATAACTAAAGAGAATTATTAGCAGTTAATACACAATATTGGTGGGATGTATACTTATCTTTTAAAGTAAAAAAATGTATTAGAAGCATAATTGATAATAACTACTGAAAATACATACGATACGAGCAACAGTCTCCGTCATATTCCGGACGACAGTGGCATGATCCTCCGAAATAACTACCACCGTTATAACAGTCAGTGTTGCAGTCTCCAGTTTCTTCAGCACCACTGCTACTCAGACTACAATCCTTCAAACATGCATCCCAGTCTAGGTCTGAATCACAGCACAGTTCTCTACTCCTGTACCTTCTACCACCACCGCAAGATCTTCCACAGCTGCCCCATTCTTGCCATGAAATCCATTGACATCTGTCTTTCCCATCAGGACAATCACTACTGCCCCACCATCCTGGTTTGACAGAATGAATATATAAACAGACGAAAACTCCAATTGAAAAAAATAGTCCCATTGTCTCAACCTTGTGTCAGACTGGTCGTTCACTTTATAGCATTCTGATCTAACTAGTGTTTACATATATTTAACTACACGGTTATTTGAGATAAGCTTTGCAACTTGCTTTATACATCGTGTATGAATTTTCAGGTTACATTATCTGGTGCCGATAAATATGAAATGTGTATAAAAAGCTACTGTATTTACGTAAGGTGCAGTATTAGTTAGGTCTGATACTAACCAATAGACTTTATGGTAAATGTAAACCCCATTATACTGGATAGAAAAGCAAACAAAGCAATTTAGTCTGCGATAAAACGTTTCGTTGAAGATATCCACAGTTACCAGCAATCACATTTGTAACTTTTTCGCTGTAAAGCCATTAAGTAAGCCAAAGCCTTGTAGTATTTTAGTCCCCTCGTACACGAACGCCGACAGTATACTATGGGTTTTTATTTATATGAATGAAACAGTTGTTGAACACCTAAGAAAATCAGACGATCAACCAGGAACGTTCAAACGCTTTGATGATAACAGTTCTTTTTCGGAGAAGTTATAATCAAGCCATTTCTACTGAAGTTACGTTAACAAACGAACGCAAGTGTACGAAGAAAATATTTGATTAAAATCTATTCAAGTTATACATTGTTAAAATCGTAGATGGTTGTGACTAGTTTGTATTGAAAAGGCACGAACACTAAATGCATTAACACCCTCTGCTCTTGTAAACATTTAACTAAATATTTAAACAGAAACAAATTTCTTAACCACCACAAACTGTTTGCAGCTTACATATTTTCGCTATTAATTTTCCGCGTTTTTTGAGAAATGTTGTACATGTTCTGTTATTATTTCTATTAACTAATGACGCTCTTTCTCCTTATTATCGTTTAGAAGAAATCTTCCCTTATCTTTAGGGTATTATTATCTCTACCGAGTATTCTGATGTTATCCCAAGAAATAGTATCTGCCAATTCTTTGCAATGTTGGTGTATCAATGTTCTTTAACACTTATTTCAAGGCTTCCAGTGGTCTCCCCGATGTAGCCGTTTTCATAATTATCACACTGTAGTTTATAGATGACCGAGTGGTACAGAAAAATAATCTATCCCTGTTCATTAATTATAAATGATTGTAGCAGATAACACTATTCATTAATAATAATAATAATAATAATAATAATGAGGACTTTGTATAGCGCCTAATCTTTAGAAGCTCTAAACGCTTTACAACATTAGACAACACCTATAAGATAAAAAAACATATAATGATATGATTACAAACATAAACACCATGAAATTAGAAAACATAGAAAAAAAAAACATGCTGAGAATATTTAAGGTAGGAAACATTATTAGGTCTTTAAGTTTGTTCTTGCAGTCGAAATAAGTGAGTTTTGAGAGCACTCTTGAATGTGATCAATGTGTCTTTGTGTCTAAGTTCAGTGGGCAGTTCATACCATGTTGCTGGGCCCTGGTATGCAAAATAACGCTGTCCGTATGACTGTTTTCATAGTGGGAATAATGAGTATACGATTGTAAGAAGAGGAGCGTAATATCATTATAGAATATTTATCTTTAATTTAACAGTGTGGAAATTAAATTATATTCGGATTTCTTTCTTTTATGACACTATGATATGTGAATATGTAAAGCGCTTTACAACTGTTACGTAAAATCAACAAGAAAGGTAGTGAATCGTTTGAAGACTGTAATTTCATGGAGTATAGAAAGGTTAATAATCTGAACATCCTGGTTTGATCTCACTGACTACACAAGATTGCTTGGTTGAAAAGTTTTATTAATATAAAAATTCAATTGTATTGATAATTTGATTCAATACAAGTACGTTTTCTATTATCCGACAATACAATATGATATATGAATAACCGAAGTTAATAAAAGGTTTCTAGTATAAATGTCAAGATGATGTAAGGGAGATAACCCTATCAGTCTTGTCGTCTCAAGAGGTTTGACGGAGTAACTTAACTCTTTTGGAATCATGTCAGTGAGAATGTTTCGGCCACCTGCCACTTCTGCTTAGAAGTGAAAAGTATCATAGACTTCAAATAGTTTCGCCTACGACATGAATGTTGCAAAATGTTTAATTTGAAATGGTAAAGATCTGAACATTAATACAGTGATACGTTTGTTGAAAATCATTGCCATTTAAAACCAGCATTAATTTTATTGTGAAGTTTACAATAGCAACGACAAACACAACGCCGTTTATCAATTTGCACTGTAGTATCTTGAAAATACTGAGATCTGAATAAATGGACAAGTTTAGTCAACGAGTCAAAGGAAACTTACATGTTTCGTGCATTGCAATGATAAGTGTTAATTTCAATCTTGATTTATACAATACTTAAGATAATAAGAGAAAGAGCTTTTAAATTGTGTACTTAACCATGAAATCAAGATAAAGATTTTCGTAATAATTATAGCTTATCTTTAATCAGAATTTTGTTTAATTTGTTTTCCACAGCGTCTTTACATGTAAGAAATGAGAAAATACATCCTAGGCTAATTAGGATCTTTGATCAGAAGCATGCAAAAACGCTTAGAGAATGTTCGCAGATGTTAAACCAACATTTACCGATTTCGTGAAAATATCATAATTATTACATTAGTAAGTCATTTCTTGTCATGCGTTACTTCAAAGTTATTTTGAAATACACACACACACACACACACACACACACACACACACTCTTCAAACCTCTTTTCATGGACACAACAAACAGACTGGTAGAAAAGAAACTCCATACAGACATCTACTCGAAACCAACCGACAAACATCAGTATCTTCTCCCAACCAGCTTTCATCCAAAACTACTGCATTAGGAACATCCCATATAGCCAGGCAGAATTTGCTCCAACGATGAAACATTCCTTAAAGGGTCTGAAGAGCTATGTAAACATTTAATTTACCGATGCTGCGGCAAAGACCTGATTGCGTAGGTAACCCAAAGGGCTAAACAAACAAACCATGATGACCTACTAAAATATGGAAAGAAGCAAAAGGCTGATAGGATTCCATTTGTCCTCATCTACCATCCAGACAACTTCAAATTAGGTAAAATCATCGGGAAACACTGGCCCATCGTGGAATCGCCGGACGCACAACGATCAATCCTCTTGAATAAACCTGTAGTAGCCTACCGGAGACCAAAAAGCCTCAAAGACATCCTAGTCAGGGCGAAGCTAACGCCAATCACTAATTAAGACCACCCTAGTCAATATGGCCCCTGTGGCGATGAAAGGTGCAAAACCTGTCAACATATGATAGATAACAGGACATTTTCTAACAGAGTAACTAGAGAAAAGTTAAACATACATGGTCCAATCAAAACGTGCAAAACAGAGAATGTAATTTATCTCATCACATTTAAGATCTGTAGCCTTCAGTATGTCAGCTCTGTTTGGATGACAAAGAAGCTGTACAGATGCCCGGTCGCAGAACACTTCTTCTCCCCTGGCTACACTTTCGGTGATATAACACTTATTGCAATTGCTCACAACCCCAACCGGAGTTCCGAAACCAGGAAAGAAAAGGAATCTTACCGGATGCGCCGCCTTAGAACATTCAAACCAAGCGGTTTAAGCCAAGAAGACTAGAAAAAGACAACCATGCACCAATAAAATTATCTTTTGCAGCTGGCACAGTTTCTTTTAAACAATTCTCTAAATTTGCTTAGTAGCCTATAACTACTATTATAACAATGAAATATCCGGGATATAATTTGTGCTTACGTAAATTTACATCAAATAACAGCTGTCGTTATGGGTCATCGATTTTTGGCAAATACAAATATTTTCCAGTATCCTCAACAAGCTGAAATAAGCTAGTTGAAACCTAATAAATTTAAAGGTTTAATTCTTGTAGGCCATGTAAAGTTTTGCAAACACAACGGTTTTTCTGTTTTATTTATTTGTCTTGTCTATGTTTTGTATTTGCCTTTAAAAAAGACCCGTTAAGTTCCGGCTAATTAGTTACTAGTGCTGCACTGTTTGTTGTCAGTTTATTTCATATATATATATATATATATATATATATATATATATATATATATATATATATATATATATATATATATATATATATATATGTGTGTGTGTGTGTGTGTGTGTGTGTGTGTGTGTGTGTGTGTGTATGTATGTATGTATGTTCAAAAGCGTAATTGTGTGCACACAAATGAATGAACATTTTCGTCATCTTGCAATGCTTGATTCTTCTAAGATAAAACCCTAAATTGTTTGTACCCAGTTATGTGAAACTATTCATTTTACAAGAAATCGAATTTGCTGACATTTCGGAAGTGATCATTTTCAAATATTAATACAGGCACGCTTATTATGTTTGTGTGCAAAATGAGTGATGGCTGCCACAATGAATACACTTACCAGTAACATGGTTTACATATCGAAAAGCAGAAGTATGCACTTAAATGTGTTCCAAATCCCGTGTTTCAAATCATTTTACACGGTAGTGTTTATATCGTTGATTGATTTTGTTGTTGTTTTAATATTACGCCACTAATGCCTTCATTTTCTAAATATTATTGATCTCTTCCTTCTTCCAAAATTATTTCTAGTGGTCGACAGCATTAAAGGACGCCAGGCACCAATATGTTTGATCTCAGAGTTTCTTTTAAAGACTGACATTTGGAATACGTCTCCATACATGGTAACATTAAACGGCACAACATTGTTCTGACTTATATTCCATAACTTTTAATTACTTAGGTATTTATAAAAGGAGTAAGATAGGAGAGTTATATCTATCAATATATTGTGTGTTTAACTTTTGGTGCATGACTCAATATTGCAATAAGATATAAATAGGTGTTTACATGTTTTAAACTAAATCTCAATAATGAAACTATTTACAAGACTGGGGTAATTTTTCACTGAATGATTAAGCCGGATGGGTTCTGTTACAAAGAGGGCGCATTATGAAATCTGTAACAAGGGAGATATTACGATATAGATCATATAGGAAGATATTGCAGCATAGAGACGTAGTGTGTATATAAATGCGTAGAAATGAACAATTATTTCATTTTCTTTTTTTCGGTGTTCTTCTTTTAATGTCAGTCTTCAGATGTATTTAATGTTGGGTTTATGTATAATTTTAGACGAATAGTTGTTTTGGATTATACGTCGGAATGACAACGTGGGCATTGAATTTGCGCTAAACTATTATTCTGGAATTATTGTGAATTTGTTCAAACTAGTTCTGGACAATGCCATTATGGTACATCAAGACTGGATGCCCTTCACCGTATTCAATTACTTTGGTACATCGTACCTGGAATTCATTCAGAACACTTATCTTTTGACTTGTGATATAACTTTTTATAGGATCATTGTGGATTTAATTCAGAATACTGTAAGCTCCTGCTACATTTAAATTTTATAACGTCGAAAATTAAATAATTTATGATGTTTTGCATGTCTTGTTTGTTTTGCTTCTTGTATAAATGCCGTATTAGAAATTACTTAATTCTTCTATCAATAAGAGTTTTAAAATATACGAAAACGGACTTTGTAAACAGTAGCAGAAAGGTATGCATGTCCACATCGACTAGTTTATTTAATGGAATTAAAATATTCTAATTTTTTTTAAAAATTTGTCTTCCTTTGATTAATGAAATTAGTGTTGTTGCAAGTGAATGTCGCGCACGTCTTGAAGTGAAATATAACACATGATTAACTCGAAGGGACGTTGTAGGGACAAGGGAAGACGTAATGCAAAAACTATATCTACTGACATGCATATATACACATACCCATATGCACGCATATTAAACAATAAGTTAACTCGAACAGCAAAGCCGATGATAACGGACGGGAAATTGAAACACTATAATATAGTGACTGCTTGTAACAAGCCAATGTTACTAATGTAAGCTATGATATAGCTTATTTCACTATAGTCCTACATGTAAGACCTCGACGCTGATATTTGTTTTTGGCTTCTGGGTCTTACAGCCTAACTAACGGCGCTGTGCAGCGTGTTTTGATGTCGACTAAGATCGTAACGAAAGTCAAATTTTCAGAAATATCTCACACAACTGTCAACCAATAACGACGCTTTTCTAATGTTTAGCCAGACTTTACTGACGGATGTCTTTTCTCTAATAAATTCAAATTCTCTCAAAAGAAATGTACCACTTTTGAAGTTTTGTTGGCCTACATTTCAGTTGGCTGGAAAGGAATGAAAGCTGGGAATGCCGAAATCAGATTAAGTTGAAATATTATTCTTTAGTTAAACAAATAAAAATGTATTATGCCTATTGGAACTGTAAGCAACGTTTCGTTTCGTTCAAGAAAAGTATCCCCCATATGAACCTACTTGAACATACTTCGGCATACCTCGACTACCGTCGCATTTCAGCAAATTCAAATGTATGTCAACGGAACATGAAAATGCATTCATTTGCTAGTGTCAGATTTGATTTCACCAGGATAAAAGCAGCACAGTAAGTATATTAATTACATATCAAGTTGTAGATGAGTGTCGATATGGACTGCCAAGTGTGTGAGATATTCCTGAAACTTTGACTACTCGTTCGATGTCAACCGACGTCGGAACACGCTATACAAGGCCTTATTTGGGTAGTAAGACGTATCACTTAAGCAAAAATAATATGTGATATGTCTTACATTGTAGGACTAAGGTCACTGCAGGATGACATTGTGCATAAACGAAAATAACATATATTAAAACTTTATGAATGCAAAAAGCAACAGAGAATCTTTAGCTATATTTTTATTGAGCTGACTATGTATAACACAGACAGTTTCAGTTTCATGAAAAGCATCAATGTGCTAATTACAATTTAGATGTTCTTGGGTTACTCATTTTGTATATGGTGAGGTGGCACAGTAGGTATTGTTTAAACTTTAATATCATACTACTAATCCTGGCTTCCATCTAGGGGATCCCGGCAGGTGAAAATCAGCATTGTAAACAGCCACATGGTATAGTAGGTGAACGAGCAGGTTTATATCATTCTACTATGGCCCTGTTCAATAAGGGTTGTTACCTCCCCTGATTTATTATCTCCCCGTGCATGCTTTTCATAAATAAAGATAAAATTTACCTGTTCACAAAATTTTGGGGAGCAAAAATGGCAGACGCAAAACCTGATGTACCTGAGAGAAAAATCGACAGTTCGTAGTTCTTACCGACATTATTGTTGCGTATGCAGCAATTACAGAGGGAAATGTGTTACGAATATAATAATTGCATTGCATCGGTTTCTAAATATTCAGATATTAAAAGCAATGAAATGTGTATGTTTTATAAAGGGCTACCAAATGTAGACACATTCAATCTATTATTCAACGAATTAGATGATGCTGATATAAGAACTCACCGTAGTGGCAATGGCGAAAATCAAGGACGGCCAAGATCATTCATTAGTTGATGATTTTTTTTTTCTTGTGTTGATGTGACTAAGACTTGGATTACTGCTGGAAGACTTAGCCAGAAGATTTCATGTGTCCAAATTTACTGCCAGCAACATTACAAGTCGATGGATTTCTTATCTTTCTATAAAACTACCAAGCCTAACACATTGGCCAACGCAGTCTACAGTATTGTCCACAATGCCAAGGAAAATCAGATATAAATATCCGAACTCCAGAATTATTATTGATTGTACAGAATTTTATACCGAAACGCCACATTCATTAGGTAATAAATTGTTAATGTATTCACATTACAAATCGTATATGACATGGAAGGCATTGCTGTGAATCAGTCCATCAGGAATGATAACATTTGTGTCCGAATTATGGTCAGGAAGCATGAGTGATAAACAATTAGTTACTAAATCAGGACTTCTGGACTTGTGCCAGTTTGGTGATGCTATTATGGCTGATAAGGGCTTTCTGATATCTGACCTTACAAGTCCAAGGGGCATTCATCTTATGATTCCACCATTAAAAATAAACGATTTAACCGCCGTCAAGTTGAGGAAACAAGGTGAATTGCCACTATCAAGATTGATGTGCAAAGGGCAATAGAAAGAGTAAAAATCTTTGATATTCTTCAAGGTATTATGCCAATTACTCTTTCACAACAAGCTTCAAAATTTATTAAAGTATGTGTTGGACTGTCAAATTTTCTACCACCACTAGTCCGTGATGGTGATGACAACTGAACTTTGCTGATGAGAAATATTACTATAGTATTATGTGGTTATTTTTCAAATGATTGCCAGATTTTGGTGCTTTTACTTCCACGCTTATGACAATGAGTTTATTCAGTACACTTTGTAGCTTCCATATTTTGAAGGACAGTTATGCACCAGGATGTTCTATGGAACTTATCACATAAGTCATTGTTTTATAATACAATGAGTATTAAAAAGCGTAACTACATGTTGATAATATATTTCAGGTTAATAAATATATTATTGGTCAGAATATATTGTTTCCTTTCTTTCTATTTCGTTCATTTACTTAACTATTTGTTTGGATGAACAAGTTGGGTTTTTGGCCTATTGATGGTATGTCAAACTGACAACCGGTTATGTCTAAAGATTGCTGTAAATGAAACGGTTGTACAACTTGGGTTTTAAGTCCAATGGACAGTATTTCAGCCATTTATAGCCGGTTAGCTTAAATCTGAGACAAAGTTATGTCACAACAGAATTTGAACTCTGACCTTCCAATCCAGAGGAAGGGACCTAAACCTCTAGGCCACCATATCTCACAAACTCAATGTACAGTATATGAGAGTGCTGAGGGATTATGGCAGTTGTGAGTGCAGCAAGAGTATATCAGAATAATTATACTAGGGCTGCGCCTGGCAGATTTTGATCATACAGTAATGTACACGAAGACCGGCATTTAGACTTAGCAGTATTGAAAGAAGCAAGCATAATACGAAGAACTTTAAAGAAGCCGAGAATCGTTAGGTAACCTGGGAGACTCTTGGGAGTGGGAGGCCGACAGACGTATGTCACTTATTGTACCTGGGATGAGCACAGAAGGTGGATGTCAAAATAATGTAGCTGAGGTGATCTCGACAGCTTATGTTCATACAGTAATGTACATGGGAGGAAGCCAGCAGGTAGACTAAGAAGCATTTCAAGCTTGACTAATTGCCACTCGTCATTGCCTGTAATGCGGTCAACATTAAAGGAATTTCATTAAATGCCAACGTAAGAACTTGCCCAAATCGTGAAGAACACCCAATACAGAAATTTTAAATTAAAAATATAATTTTAAATATTAACCAAGAAAGTCAGTCTTGTTATTATTAAACATAAAAGGAATAATTGCAAACATGTGAGCAAATAAGCAGAACACATTTTATCTTAACTGTGCACAATGTTTGAAGAGGAATCCTGATGTAGCTCACGTTGGGAGACCAATGTCCAAGAAGATGTATCGAAAGTCTTTAATTCCAGTTGCTGGAGATGAGGTTGCATCACTGATTCTAAACGAATGACCCCCATATTTGGAAACGCTTATAATAAGCACAGAAATGGGGCCCCGAGTGGCCGAGTGGTATAAAGCGCTCTCCGTACCAGATCACTGCCATCTCACCTATGTCTGCGCTGGTTCGACTCTCGGATTTAGCTGATGTGGGTATGTGAGAAAGCTTGCCAGTAGCTTCTCGTTGGTTGGTGGTTCTTTCCGGGGTTTTCCCGGGTTCTTCCTCCACCATTAATACTGACCGTCATGTATTGCCTATCGTGTGCTGAAAAATGGCGTTAAACTTCACAACAACACCATAAGCACTGAAAATAAAAGCTTTATATAAAAAATGAATTTATCACATGTGAGAAAAGAGTGATCACAGTCCAAGAAAAGAGGTGAATTTGCACCAACACTGCTTATTTCTTAGGGTGATGTGTTGCTCCATAGTTCCAGCAGGACACAGTAGATAAGTGAATGAACATACCCAGAATGCATGGACCAGACTTTGAGGTACTTAATGTCACTGAGTAGCAAAGTTTTTCTCGGATAAAATGAATTTCATTAATGTATCACGACTCATTGGTTTAAAACAAACAACAAAAAAGAATGAACACCAACACGTTTTAAAAAAATCAATACATAATTTATTCCTCTGGAACATAAATGAAAATTTAAAAAGAACTTATAGTATTGTGAATTAAATTCCAAAATGCCCTAAATGTTCTATTACAAGTTTAAAAGTAAAGAGTATTCCAAATGAATTATAGTTATGTTCTGAATGAATTTCAATCTTGAATGTGCTGATGTATCATTAGCTTCCTAACAGTTCTGATGTATGAAAACGAATTGACCCAAAATGTCTCTATATAAATTACAATAATCACAAAATTGTGATTTAGTCCGAAAGTGTTTATGAGCAATTTGTGATTCTAATGAATAATTTAAATAAATTAAATTCTCAAATTAAAACTAAACATATCTAAAAGACTGATTCTACTCGATGGTCTTGAACTAAGTAACTAAAAAGAGCAAAAACCAACAAGTGTTGTAAAATTCAACAAATATTGTATTTCACTTGAATAAAAAAGTGAATATTTTTAAAGAACATACAGTATTGCGAATTAGTCCTAAAAGTGCCATCACAAGTCATAAGGTAGAGATTATTCCAAATAAAATGTAATGTTAAGAATGAATTATAATATTTAATATGATGATGTGCCAGTGGTCTCAATCCTGCTAATGTGCTAACTGTCTAGTTGCATCACAATGGTATAATTCAAAATGTCCTTGAATGAGTTCACAATAATTCCACAATTTTTCTGCTGAAAGAACTGATGATCTTTTAAGCATTTCCTGTAATTTATCAAAAGCCACATGGAATTGTATTAAAAAATTTGTCAGGCTTTCAGCAATTATGGAAACATCGGAGCCAAATGTCCGATATTTTCAATCCATACCCAAATTTTGCATGAGTTGCATTTACTGATAGGCGCAGGGAATTTGAAAAATAGCATTAAACTGAACTTTGATATTTTTAACTTGGCTGTGTCGCGCAATATGTCCTAAATCTATAACGCAAGACCAGCAAAATGCACTTTTACCTAAAGTAATTGTAGAAGTTGCATCAATGACTCATTGATGCAACTTCCACAATTACTTTAGGTAAAAGTGCATTTATCAAGGAATTTCCTAATGGTTTATATTTCATCTTTCCAGGTGTCGCTGTAAATAATGATATCATTGATGTAGGTCTCACAATTATTTAGACCAGATGTTATCATGTTCATTAAAAACTGGAAATTTAATGAAGAACCTTTCATACAAAATGGCATCGATTGATATTGATAAGGCCCACCAGAAGTTACGAATGAAAAAGTTTCTTTTACTCTCTACTCCTAATGGTCATATACACATAAACACAGCCACATTTGACCCAGGGTCTTGCCTTGGCCTCAGGAGATTTTCAGGATAAAGCCACATGGTCACAACTTGGGAACTATTATTCACGGGTCTAACGTACCCTAAGACAAAATCACACGACGACATGAGAGGTTATATTTCAGAATGCGACAAATCCTAGAAGAAAGTATCACTCCAAATGTTAGGAAACTTCTACATTTTCTACCAGTTTCAGATTCAGTATTCTCACAGCTTAATAAAAACACTATTGGATGGTAAGATACGTCGTGCAATAGTTTAACATACTATTTAAATAAATGTTCGATAATATAGATCCTGACATTTTGTAGCGACTTCCATATTTATACAAGTTTTCAGTGAGAAAGGTCTTTCTTTGATCATTGATTAGAGAAGCTACTTAGATCTCAATGTGATAAAAGGAACCAGCTCATTTTTGAACATTTGAAGACCAATAGATGAATGCATGAGGTTTTGTAAATCATGGACGTGTTCTAAAATATTAAATAACGAAAATAATATATGTGATAAAGTAGGGCTAGATTGTTCAAATAAACTCTAACCGTGAATGATTAGAAAGATTTGTAATATTTTCGACATAAAAGTCGAAACGCAATGAAAATGTACTATAAAAAGTAAAATTAGTCTTTAACATTACTACAACCAGGTCGTGCATATGTAAATATACCAATTTCTAAAATGTTTCGAATCATCTTTTCTCAATCCAATTGCTTCACACAAATCAAGCAAACAATTACGAAATACGTGTTTGTACCTTTATCAATAAAAAACTTGGTTATTATCATCATCAATATCAAAATCAGTATCGTTATATATTGGATTTTAATGCATCAAGTACGATATCATATCCTTAATATTTGTAACTATTTACATCAAAAATATTTGTTGGGGGCAAGTTTTCCCTGGTTGAACCTTCTAGTGGCAAATAAAAAATAGCAAAGATATCTTCTGAAGATTACAAACAACTTGTTTGCACCAAGCATAAATTTCAATGTTTTTAATGCATTAGCTTGATGCTAATTTTCAACTTGTCGCGTCTAGGCTTGTAATGAATTTACTTCCAGTAAAACTGAATATATCTTTATCCTGCTAAAATGTATTAAAAGTTTCCCTGACCATGTTTATGATAAGCATATTATATCATATGTTAATTGAAAATCAAACAATCCTTTGATTCTTTCTTAACAGCCGCCCATCTATCTCCTTAGTTATTACATCTGTAGTAGTGAGCAATAATGCCTGAATCTCAATTATTGGGAAACTATTTGCACATATTGCTGTGATCGCTGGTGTGGGGATTGATGCTGTTCTGTTTGCGCCAGGGATGGAAAGACAATTTTGGTATCTATACAGGTTCTTTCCTTTCGAAAAGAACATTCCCATTATCCAGTTTTGTACCATTTTCAGTGAATATCTCGCTAAACGCTATAGCATGGTACTTGGTAATTGTTTCTCATACTCCGTAATGATTATCTCTCGATTTTTCATTACATGCCACTAGCGGTCGCTCTCCATTAAAGTAATAGCTATATTTGGCTACATCGACAAGACCTTTACTTCATATCGGCTCCCCAAAATCGGTGGATACAAAATATTTCAGTGACAAGGATGAGCAAAACCGTTGTAAATTGCTTCAAAAGATATGTTTGTAACCATGGAAACTGGAAATATTAAATACAGAGAAAGGGAGAGAATAATAAAATGAATATAACTAAATGTTTTGCAGCCAAAGAGTATCGAGCGTATGATTACATACCCTTATCACCTGCAAATAGAGGTTCTGACAGAAATATTTGATCGCAAGCTGTTCTCCGGGATGCCCCCATTTTGTGAATTACCAAACCAGTGACCGGGATGCAAACGTCCCTATATTTTATGTGCTTGTCACGCGTGACATGAAAGCTTTACAAAGAAATATCAATTCTCTATTGTGTATGGAAGTAGTCTAGGTTACCGGTGGACCACGATATTCCATGGTCGGAAGGCCAAGCCCATTCTGTCCTAAGTCAGTCCAAGCGAGTGTGGATTCATTTTTCATTGTCACTCAAAAGAGCTGTTTAGAACATATTTACTTGCAAGAATGAAAAACGTTACCACGATGTCAAACTGAAAACCATTTCTTTCAAAAAAGGAAGCAAACTCAGTACCTTGTGGATTGGACTAAAGATTTGTAGAAGCTGTTGCTGACAAAGAGGCGAGATTGTAGTCAATTATAACATAATGTAAGCTTACAAGAGGAATGGAGGTGAAACGTAATTAAAACGTTAGAAAGAAACATGAGAAAGGTGCGTGGTACTACTATGTCAAAATAAATTTAACAGGAGAGGGAACACTACAGCATGAAGCGAAATTAACATGGGAAAGGTACTTAAGCGACGAGAGGAATTGAAGATGGGAATGACATTTGGAGGTATAACAGAAATTAACATGGGAGCGGCACATGAGGACGAAAAATGCTTTCGGTGACCATTCAGGACAAAATGCGGCTACTGAGGGCAAAACACTTGGCAGGGACCGGTACTTGAGGAAAGTGATGCATTTTTTGATTCTTCAGGACACAAAATGGCACCTGATGACAAACTGCAATTGATAAGCCATAAGAGAGCGAGGCGTGATGTATCATGCAGTATATAGCTTTGTCAGATTGAGCCCAACTCTTACAAAGCTACTATATATTGTACTTGATGACACTTGAAGAAAATTACACATTGAAAGTCCGATAGGAAGCGCACAAATATTCAACAAAATGGTTGAAAGGGACACACAATAGCACACACACACACAAAAAACACACATAAATCACACACACTTGTTATTATGTTGTGCGACGGTAGAAGGGTCGGTACTCTGGAGACGAGTGTTTTGTGAAAGATTAACAACGACGAAGATGGTAAAAGATACAAAAGTTGTGCACCACTTTGATTGTGTTATTATTTTGCAGCATTATATTTGTGTGCAGTGCTTGCTGAGCCATTTAACAACGTCATCATCAGCCAGGTAGAGAGCCTGCAATCCACCCGGGAACTTTGGCAGTAAAGAGGAAGAGTCAGTGGCCTGTCCCCAGCGGACATTGGTGACTGCACAACGACCCTATCCTGTCCGAAAACTGTTCAACGTGGTCCACGTATGACGTAGAAAGTTGAAGCCTGGAGGGCAGACAGATGGTTCTGCTAGGACAGAGTGGTTTACAACATTAGTTCAAGACCACTCGACACTCCATGCCGAAATAGCTGTTATATCATCCGGCAACGAACCTAACCAGATTGAGCGTCTCGAAAGCAAGCGGACTGCTGAAAGTGAGGCGATGTATATGTACAGTGGAAGTTTCTTACTGGTATAGACTTTAGCCAACACTTTTGCAGTTGCTTCCTGGCGACACAGATGTGGAGGAAGAATGTTACTGGTTACCGACATACATGTTAAAGGATTAGGACGTAATGCTCTAGAGATTGTACAATTGTTGTAATAAACTGGACATCCATTAACTCGGTGTGGGATGACCGAGCTCAGACAGGAGCGCAATACTCGGCTGTCGAATAACAGTGGTCCAGTGCTGATATTTTGATTTGTCTGAACACTAGTGCCCCAGGATGAGCCAGCCAGTTTGCCTTCATCACCTGCTGCATCAAAATATCCCAGGTGTACATTGGTCCGAGAGTAATTACGAGTCGTTCAGGCAAATATGGAATTGCCACCAAGATTTGTGTTTACAGGTTAATTTATCTCATTCGAAATAGAACGATGACCAAACGCGCAAGTTGTGTTTCCATTAGGAAGTATCCATAGCTTAATATCGAGCGGAGATTAACTCACCTTGTACATCGGTATACATCAATACGATCTACTTTGGATAGGATCATACAAAATGTGTGCGCTAATTCATGTTGGTGTAGGATACATTCCACGTACACTTTATTCTTGATATCTGTCTTTAGTATTACCTTTGGCCTTTTTTAATGTTCATTGGCATGACCAGAATAGAGTACATTCTTGGTCGCAGTCCCACATACACTTAATTAATTTACCCGAGCAACTTGCCAACCACCGTATAGTGTCTGTACTGAACAACGGATGTTCTTTTAGATACTCGCTGGTATGAAATTAGTTGACTATACTTGGTTGAGCCATGTCCGCATACACATCAAAGCTGGAGATTTTCATCAGCACCGACTAAGTGTCGGCTTAATGCATCCTGAACCGATCGTGATTAAACATTTTAATGTTGACATAACATACCTCCGACATAAGCATCATCGACATGTCCATCACAGACGAACCCACAAAACTTGATATTGTCTGCATGTGTTTTGATCTTTTTACTGTGAACGGTAATACGTCCACAGTCAAATTTTTCTGGGTGTGTTGACGAAATCCAACTACGAGATGAATCATTAATACACGCACACTCAATCACAGTAATAACTGCAGATTTGGCCAGTGCATTACATAGCTGTTTTTGTTTTGAAGACTTGGTATCAGTTTTGTCTATTCAGTGTATTTTCGGACGGACTCTTCGCGCACTGAAACGAGTACAGCCATGTACCCATGTACCAGACACCCGACAGCCCTTCTGAGGACAACGGATAATCGTTGTACGCCTCGCGAAAATGCTCGGGATATTCCCGGACAACTTCAAAGAAATATCCGTGATTACTGTAGATGTTGTGAATGTGCACGTTTTTTTTTTTTTTGCTGTAGATCAATCAATCAACTGAAATCCACCAAACAGAAGCGGTTGCATCATGACCCAGCCATGCGAATTATTAGTGTTTTGATGATGCATGATTTAACTATTGGAGTCAGCGGGCTCAGATCCTCCACTTTTGGGTTGATGGCAAGGGAGTATCTGTGACTTGACATGGATATTCGGCGTACGAAGTTATCATTCGATACCAAATCCTGATCAAATGTCAGTAAGCGAATTCCAGCTCGATTTTTGTTTCAGACAACAATGCATCTCAGCTCTTACCCGGTGACGAGAAGTATCGGGCAGGATCTAGCTTCTACTAGTTCCTGTTAGTGTTACGAAATTTCTCAGCAGTATCTGAGAGCAACAACATGTCAGTGCGCAGATGCCTATCGCCAGGTTTCTGCATTCCAATACTGTCCAAACTTTCTTTGCACGTTTGTAATTTTCTTCTGAAATACCTTCACGTGACAACGGTGAATAAAACGCTTCGATCGGCGGAAACTGAGTTTGGTGCTGAAGTCCTTCATGTAATCGGAAAGATACAGACATTTTTTGTTAGCAGGTCGAGGAGGGATTTTGAAGTTATCCGCTTTCATATTGTTTGTTAACTTGTCCACGGACAAATTCATATATGTATCGAATCGATTGCCTCAGCCTAAACGTCATGCAATTTTCCATTTTGTTGGAAATCGCGCCTATCGGGGAGTTTGATGCCTTGGATACTGCTTGCATTATGAAGTTGCCATTGTATCCACTCATGTTATGAAGCACCAAATGTATTTTATTTTTGTTCAGGTAAATTCTCAAATGCGAATTACATGCATTGTGTTCAGCATCTTTGTACACACCAGTGACGAACAGTGATAATAAACTTTCGAACCCAGACTTGTCTCTTTATTGTTAGAGGTTTGCTCTTTATTAGTTAAAAGACTTTTTCACAAATCTAGCAATGTGTGGCTGTGGAGATGTTAATCTGGACACCATAAATCAGCTGTCTTGCCATCAAATTGTATCTCTTTCTAACAAAACCCGAATGGAATTTGTTCAGCGGTTTGCGCTGTCTGATAAATATCAGGCATATTTGTGTCTTTGTTATCAAGACCTTCTCTTGAAACAATGAAACATTTAAATTCCGGACATTCGTCTTTTGCTGTACTGCAGTAAACCTGACAGTATATTTATCAGGCTCAGACACAATTGTATATTTTGGTTATTCACTAATATCACCACAAGTAAAAGTTATGAACAGTTCTTGAGTCGTAAATATATGCAAACAACATCCGCAAGGAAATATTTGATGTTCGTGCTTACTGATACGATTAATTAACTGAACAAGATTCTCTATACATACATAATGCGATACCAACTCTGTTTCTTCCATTTCACTCAGCAACACCTTTAAACACCTTTGTCATACGTGAATATATTAACAGCGATACACTGGTTAAGGATTTCAACTTTCCTCATTGTCTTTTTCGGGAGCCTGTACGGGAAACTCGATATCACAAAAGCTGAGTTCACCTGAGTGTCACCTTTATTTCCGAGGTAGATTTCGGTTATCACTGAGCGGATATACCGACGACCAAATTATCCAACAAAACATCATTTATCAAAGTTTTTAATTTTATAGCTGACCTTGCTAGTGCCCTGTATGGTGTTCGTATGAAATTGAATCCACGAAACGGCTGATACGGTGAGAGATGGACCTCATAATGTGTACTTATTTCGAGAGACCAATCCAACCCTGCATTAGTATATTTTTCTAGCGTTTCGAGAATCTTTTCAGTGCTCTGTCAATTACATCAATGATGACGCCGCTGTCTTTGCCGTTCAGAATTACGAGGACAAAAGAAGGTTTGTTCATATTCGTCTACTATCGCAAGAATGTCAGTTTTCTTCCACCTCCGTGCATCCGGATATTATGCACACGTGCAAATTGTCTTAGCTGTTTTATTGTTGTTTTTTTATTGATAATTGTTGATGTTGTTATCGCAGTGAAAACTGTTGATGGTGGTAACTGTTGTCGATTCGGTACAATTATGGGTTTTAATAATTCAATTATGTCTTCTTTTTTATACGACTTTGTCAATTTTTGTAAATTTTGTCATCTTTTTAAATTTTTTTATTTGATCACAAGATCAGAAACTGCGATCGTTTCAAACATGGCTATTGTTTCAATTATTTTGTTGTTGTGGCTTATCTTTATGCTTGGGTAGCCACAAATATTTATTATTTTAATTTGTTTCTGCTCATTTTACAGTAATTACGAACATATCCATAAGGCTGGCGATGATAGTTTCGTGATTCGACGCCGTTGCCACGTTTCAGGCACGGTCGTGCACCTAGAATATCAGGCAATAATGGTATATATGTTCTACATTATTCATAATGGACTTTTCTGCCATAGGGTTCGTTTATATCAAATTGCTTTTCAAAGCTGGATATCATCGTTGATTGATTCTATTTCGTACGCACCCATGGGAAGTCTATTCCTTTCGCAGCCATGGGAAAATCAAAATCGCTCCATCTTTCGCCGTTGACCGCAGAAAACACCAACGATTATTTGTGGGAAGATCTTCACAAGGCTTTGATGGCATATTTGGCTAATTGTAATACACAGGCATCTACACTAATGCTGTTTAATTTAAGTCGTAGCTAAATTATGCATTATCAACCGATATAGATCGTGCCCGTACAAGTAATTGTTGACAAAGATCTGTTGCTTCTTCGATGATCTCGTTAAATATATTATCTGCTCTCACCGACGCAAGTAACAATTCTAACCGTGACGCAATATCAGCCAGGGTTAAGCCAACTGCGATTGTTGTTTTCCATAATGGTTTTCCGAAAACTGAAGTTCACTGTGGGTTACCCCAGGTGGCCTAAGACCACTAGATTTGATATAAAAAAATTCTCTGTTTGTTTCAATTAGAAATTCCCTGTAATCATTGTCACTTTTCCCTATTGCTTTAGCAGTAAATACTTTAAAACCCACATAAAATCAAATATGAAATAAAGATTATTTATTTTTATCAAATGATAAACATAATCTTCGATTTTCATATTGAGTTCCTGCAGGACTAGGACACATTGTTCCAGAGATTATGTGCATTGTTGTGTTGAGCTGGACCACGCTAACTAATTTTATATGAAACGATGGAACCCATCGTTACATTAAAGATATTTCACAGACCCGTATGTGTCGCTGGTAACTGTGTCTGTATGAGATTATTTTTTGTGATTAACATACAAATTTGTAGTAGTCATAATTTATAGTCGATAGTCGATACTATTGCAGGCAGGATTATTATCGAAAACAACTCTGGATAATTATGACATATATTAAAATAGAGACAAAGCGAGATATGCTAAATGTGAGCATTCAGTATAATCTTCTATGATCCTAACACACCTCGGATATGATATTGGTAATCCTTGTGCGATACGTATCGTCACTGCGTAACTGAGACGCCAATGTTGATCCGCCTGCAGACGGAAAAGCATTTTTAATTGTCTTAATATTTAATTCTTGGCTCGATATTCATCTTAGACTTCACCGTCTTTACGTAAACGTAAGGGGAATATCCGGTTATTGGTTGGGGGTTGTCCTTAATCATAACATCGAATTATATGGCCGTTATTGTTTATTAACCACGTAAATCTCTAGTGTTTCTCTGTTCTTTCGTCCCATATTCGGCCCATGCGGGCTGGTGTCCACCACGCCGTTCCATCTAAACGAGCCAGGGTATGTACGTACTCTTTCATTTTTGAGTTTCATGCTGGCATCAAACCTATGTACTGGCGTGAACATTGTTATATCACAAGGACTAAAAAGACTGATCACTCTTGTTGTTTTTTATTGTTTTGAAAGTTGATCGCACAGCAGATGCTTACGGTTATATTCAACCATGTCATTCTAATATTTATTTGGAAAAACAATGCTAAAATGGGCAGATCTGTAAAGTTCAGTCCACAACGCTGCGATGTACCTTGTGTAAAGGACCATGTACATTTTGATGAGAAAATAACGTTAAAAGAAGTTTTTGCCTGAATGTTCATATCAGTTGACTTAACATGCAGAAAAATTAAATAATATTATCTCACCATATCTTTTTTATGATATTAAATATAAACGTAATATATTGGAAACAATATGTGATTTATTTGTCTAATGAAAAGAAAAATGACTTACGTTGATTGTGACAGGCTAAAAGGACAATGAATATTTTCACGTAAACGTTTCTCAAATAAAAGGAACACACACAAGAGAATAAACAGATTGACTCAAAATA
This sequence comes from Sinohyriopsis cumingii, assembly GCA_028554795.2. Taxonomy (NCBI): domain Eukaryota; kingdom Metazoa; phylum Mollusca; class Bivalvia; order Unionida; family Unionidae; genus Sinohyriopsis; species Sinohyriopsis cumingii. Next base: position 1,502,515 of record JAPYKE020000057.1, on the reverse strand, counting down.
TAAGATGATATCTAATCTATATTCTAGTTGAATATGTATAGAAAATATCATCCATCACACTCTGTTGAGACATTATTTGAAGCCGTTTAAAAGAGAACGGATAAATGGCAGCAGTACAAAACAGATCCCAAAGTGAAATTGGACAATACTGTCGGTGCTAATGGTGTATATTAGTTGCCGAGAAATATGGTGATAAAAGTACTAGAGACCATGGCTAAACCCTATCATCAACACTAATATCGTAAGAAAATGAATTACAAAGGCTGAAACACAATCAGACAGTACGAGAAGAAATTGTACAGGACAAAATCTAAGACAAAGTGTTTATAAAAAAGGATTATTGTGACGAAATTTCTACAAAATTCCTCATTCCCGGTGACTACATGTTTACTATCAGGCCTTTCTTTGCCCTGAATTATTGGACACTTACCATTTTAATTTAGGAACTTAACAATAAATATTTACCGATGAGTAGCAAATCCTTGCCGCGTAGTTCCAGCACACACAAAGTCAATACACAAGAAGTTTATTTGATACTAATGTCTGACGGAACTGATGTGGTTTAAGTCCTGAATCAATTTGTTGACCTGTTACTTTTTGGGCTATTATGATTAATATTTGATCAAAATGCACTAAACGTATTAAAACAAAAACCAGCAGCATGTTTAGCAATGAAAGAAAATCATTGACAAGCACTCCTAAGCAACCAACGGATCACATTGCTAATAGTTAAAGGCAATAATGATGGTGATAGTTTGTTTGAAAGAGATTAAACAGGCAAAGCTAATAATGGGTTTGTCAAAAGTTTAATTGTACAGGAGTATAAGGTTGAGACGGAGGAATACCACCATTCATAGCAGTTTCATTGCGTTTGATTAGAGAAAAGTTCAACTATTGATATGACCATATGTTATCGCCGTACGTTTAGTACTTGCAACTGCAACGTACACTTAGGAAAAAGATTTTTGTCTTTCACGTAATTGTAATTGTTCTCTCTGAGTTTTTCTTAGCAATATTTTGTGTTAAATTGCTCTCCACCAGTGTTAGCTGGCCAGTGCTACATGGCCAGCTACTTTCAATCTTTCAAATCATTTTTATATTTTCTTCCCATAGTAAACTAGCATAGTCTCTGTGAAATTGCCAATTTGTGTATATTGATGGGATCTCGATATTCTCGGGAACCTCAATTTATTATCTGGTGGCAATTGTTGGTTCTAATGGGTATTTAGGCTGTTTACATAGCCTGTACCGTTACTTTATGATGGCAACAAGCAATGCTTCCATGGAAGTTGAACAAATGTCCGTTGTTTATGTATTAATTGTTTAAAACGTTTTTCTTCACACATTTCCAGTACCATCAGTGCAAATATATGTTAACAGTGAAATGGGGTTTCACACATTATTTTCTATTTCTCATAACAATATGAAGACTTACTTATTAAATATTTCTTCGGATACTATGTAAAGGTCACGATCCTTACCAATTAACTCATTATTAGAATAATTGTGGATTAATGCGTCCATAATACTACAATTGCAAGAAATGCAAACACATGTTTATTATTTGATGAAATATGCACTAGTGATTGGTTATTAAACCAGAAAATAGGTTTGTTAATCAAATTTTGCTTTAATATTTTCAAATGGTTATATTTAGACCTAAATACAGTCACCTGGTTTCGGAAAAACAACACCAGCAATTAAATTTGGCCTTAAGTTGAATTGTCAATACTGACTTTGTGTTGCCTGTCCTAACAATTTCATTGACAAAAGAGTCATGTTTATTATCGTTTGTGCAATCCAGAACCACGTCAACCCTGTCGTTTCCAACATATACCACACATGTGCACCTACCAACCCGTATTCACAGTCAATTTGGTTGGCAAACATATCACTCAACGTGGTCTTACAACATTAAAACATGTGATTGTGACTTTTCAACTTGGAGAGCTAAATAATAAATAAACCCGTAGCAATATGACATTTTAACCTTACAAATGACTAAAGTTTCTTTGTGCTTAAACTTTTATCAGGAACCTTCAAAAATTCGGATTTGGTCATATCTGGACGGGCATCAGAACATCACACTGGTTTCCAGATTTACAAACAAGATTTTCGTAGATTGTACCCCACTCATTACCTTTCACTGGAACCAATGGTGTTAATTAGACGATCCGTAGTCGACATATATTTCATGCACATGTCGGTGCACATGTCGGTGAGGCTGGTGCTGTTGCTGATTACAAATGCTATGATGTGATACCTTCTTGAGTGGAGGGTGTTTCTACCGGATGAGGGAAGCAGCGGCCCCAACGGTTACAAAAGCTGCTGGGTTAGGGGCTATAGGAAATGAATCGGGAATGGCGCATAAAAAGGCAGTTGTGGTCGCATCGAATACCTTCTAGCCTATCAAACAGAAAAGGCCTTCATTTGACAAGAACTAGTCACCGAAGACCGTCGGAAGAGATCTTTGATTAACACTCAGAAGATCATTCTTGAATTACTTGCGATGGTAAAATCAGTAAAGCAGTTTCGTGATGCCTCGTACCTGTGTGAACAATGCAGATAATTTCTACTATATTTGTGCTAAAGTCACATTACCAAATTGAAGAGCAGGGCAAGAGGTGGGCCCCCACACATATGCTGCAACACTTGTGCGACAAATCTTTGCATCTGGTTGAATAGGAAAAGAAAATCGATGATATTTGCAGTGCCAATGATTTGGAGGGAGCCAACATATCATATCAGCAATTGTTGCATCCGCATGGTGCCTCCAGTTGAGAAAGGTCTGTAAAAAGGAAAAGGTGGACTGTACATTAACTAAATATTCCATCAAATTTAGTACCCTACGGCGAAGGACTGCTAGTTCATGATGCACCAGAATCACCCTCACTTAAGTCAGACAAAAAAGAAGAAGAGGATGAAACTTCTAGTCTTGAACCATCAATGTCATATAACACATATTTTATCCCATCTCCTCCTCTGAACCGCACTTCATAACACAAGGTGAACTGTAAGATCTTGTCAAGGATTTTGAACTATTCAAGAGTAAGGCAGAGCTGTTTGTGCTCCAGACTACATCAGCGGAATCCTCTGGTAGGTGATGTTAGGGTTTTCATGTTCCATGACCGTCAAAAGGATCTTGTCACAATCTTATTCATGGATGGTGATCTTGTAGTCTGCAACAACATCGATGGTGTGGTGGCAGCCTTCAACATCCATATGAGTGGAGACTGTTCATTGATTCACTAAGAAAGAGTCTTAAATCTGTTTTGTTGCATAATGGCAATGTTTTCCCATCAATTCCAGTTAGTCATGCAGTCCATATGAAGGAAACCTATGAAAACATGAAACAACCTTTGCTGTGCATAAAAGATGATCAACATCAGTGGCAGCTTTGTCACGGTTTGAAGGTTCTTGCTTGGTCTGCAGACTGGATGCACAAAGTACTGATGTTTCCTCCGCGAATGGTATAGTCGTGCGAGAGATTCCTACTACATCGAGAGATTGGCCGCTCCGATAGTCATTGGAGCCTGTGATGAAAATTTGTCAGCATCCACCATTTGTTGAAACACGGAAGATTTTGTTGCCATCTTTGTACAAGATGGGTCTGATGAAGAACATTGTAAAGGCCGTGGACAAAACACAAGCAGCTTTCAAGTACCTCCATGGAAAACTTCCAAGGTTAAGTGAGGCTAAGATAAAGGAAAGTGTGTTGCTTCTATCAAGTCTTTTATATGTCTTCTTTGTATAAGGATTTGATTTTTAACTGCTGGTAAACGCAACAATTTGTTTTTGTTTTTAAACCTAATTTATGAGTCTTTTTTTAATTTTGGCTTTGATAATGCGCTTTGTCCTCTGTTTTGTTTATATAGGAAATTGACGGGGATGAATCCTCTTTTTTATCTATTTTGTTTTGTTTTGATCTTCAAATTGACAACTGTGTATTCAATGGAATACCCTTCTGTTACCTTATAATATCATTCCTCTTTCACATGAAAAGCAGACCCCCCCCCAACACACACATATATATATATATGGACGAAATGGGCAACTGATTTGTTAGGTTAGTTTCCTCCAATTTCTCTACACACTATTCACTTTACGTAAATCTAACGAATTTAAAATACAGCTTAAGTATATCTGTCATATTTAATCCTCTAGCACTATGCTCTAGATGGCAATTACACTGCAACACGTTTTAAAGAAAATCTGAAATTCTAACTCAATTTCTTTTTTTTTCTTTAACGTCATTTGTACTAACCAATCAAATGACTATATTGAAATATATTTTAACTGCACTTTCGTGCCACGAGAAGAAGTTGTGTTTTTTCAAACCCATTTACTTATCGTATATGCACACCAGTTTATTATTCTCATACGTTAATAGTGTGAATGTTTATTTAAACACGCATTTGTTTTCCCTAGTTGTATCATTTAGAAAAGAAATTTAAGGCATGAACTACTAGTACCTTGCAGTCTTTATTTCTCATCTCATTTTTATAAGCTGAAGCCTCTTATGGGCTAGCGCCTTATTATATCGTCATCGTTTGTGCCCTTTATACTATTGCTTCTCCTGTCTCTAACAGAAGCATGAAGAAAAGTTATGGGTTCATTATGTTGGTATCTTCCTGGACCTTTCAGTGATTCTTTATGTCTACATTGTAAATTATTATATTCTCGCCCGTAGCTGAGACAATAAACCTGTCATGTTTTACAAGAGGTTCATCGTTCTTTTATCTAATGACAAAGGCTATAAAAAGATAAAAAGACTGTGTGAACGTCCGGTTATAGGTGACATTTCTTCTTCTTCCCTTGTTCTTCTCTAATATCAGCTAAGCAACAAAAGTACACTGCCATCATCTCAAACGGATCTATATATCTGACACATTATAATTATGAAAAACATCATGCATGAAAACAACCTGGGAGTCTTCTAAGGCATAATTTCCAAGGCTTGTATAACTTTTAATTTCAAAATCCATAACGCACTCATCTAGGCAGGCCATGTTGGAAATGGTTTCAGTTTGTATGGATATATCTGCAGCTAAATTTGTTTTATCAGGAATAGGTATTTCGTATAGTTGATAAAAGCAAAGAGATTAGTTAAAATGAAACCAACCATGAAGATTTTATTTAGATCAGCAACGAGTACAATAAAAGAAAGAAACAAAACTCAGCAAGAAAATATAAAAACATTGAGAGCGGAGAGAGACAGACATGCAGAGAAACAGAGACAGAGGGAGAGAACATATGTGGCTGAAATGTATGAGAAAAAACATTGAAAAGAGAACAGATGAAGGGTTGTATCTTGTGCCATTTTCATTTCATGAGATAACGAAGTCTCCGGAAAGGATGTTACAACTACTCTTTACTGTGTTACAACTACTCTTTACTGTGTTACGTTTTCTTATATAAATGTAACACCTGACGAACATATCTGCAAAAATCAAATATGTGACTGAGGGGAAAATGCACACGAAACCCTCAATCAATTATAAATAAGTTGTGAACTACGCTGTGCTAAACGAAGGTAAAAGTCAGACCGGGATCAAGCACTACTGCGGTGTGAGCAGCAAGGTCTAACTCAAAGGAAGTGCGATTAGCCACTGTTTATACTTTATTCATCTTATCTAATACCTTTTTAGAAATCACCGTTTTCTGAATCTACTTCCCGTTGCCAGCTTTGTAATCAGTGAATCTGACAACCATGGCTGAGGCGCTTCAGTCATGATTCTTCCCACCGCAGTCGGCAACGTTTCTATCGATGGTAGCATAACCGGTTTTCGTGGTGCCAAAGTTACTAATATTTGTAGTCGATCTCGAATTGATTGAATCGCTGTCGATCCCAGGTTTTTTGTCCATCCACATCAGCACGTTGCAGGCTATCAACGAATCGCATAGTGACTTGTTTAGCGATTGGTGCAACACGCAAGTTTAGAGCTTTTATTTGTATTTGCAACAATTACATATCCAGTCCATGGTCCTTATTGATGGTGCTGGTGATTTTGTTAGAGACTGGATTTAATTTTGATATGTTTTCAACATTTACTGCAGCAAGTCTGATGTCTTTAATGTACTTGTAACTTCGAGTATCCTTCATAAATATTTGTTAGGATGGTCGCATTAAAAGATGACAAGTGTCACAGTTATTTTACCAATATTGTAACATGCATTAATTTGTAGCAGAGGTATCGAATTGCGTTGACTTCTCAACGTTTCATAAGACAAGGGGTACAAATAGCAACAGCACGACGATAGGGAACGTTTCTCTGTGTATTTGAATCGTGAAAAATGAGCCAGTACTGGGACATTGTTATAAAGTTTTATAAGAGGTAACAGCTAGGCTAATTTTCTCGGACATGCATATTCTTTCTAATATATAAGCAGGAAATACTAAAATAATGTACAAAAGCATTCAGTTTAGACAAATAATTTAAATATACATTAATAAGAACTCGCTTTTTTCTCCTTGCATCTTCAGAGTGTGTTACCTTTTCCAATGACACCTCTTATCGACTAGTTTTTTTCTGTGATGAAAAAGAAATAAATATAATGAGGAGATTTCGAAAACATTAATTATCATTTCTATTATTGTTATTATTGACCAAGGATGAAATTTGTGGAGTTCATCTGAGAAAAATTCTGATTCACAAGTAAACCCAAAGGTAACATACGAGTCAGACTCCTGCTTGCATACCAGTATACAAGCATCTTATGCATGTAGTTAGGTAGGATGGAGCGAGATGTGCATGTATGCGTATACACTCGAAGGTAGCTAGGTAGGTAGTTGTTTGAATAGTTTAGTATTGATACTTTCATGTATGATTTAAACTCGAAGGAGCAAAGGAGGTGTTAGTAAGCTGCACTAGTCTTCATGATACCCTCTACGCCTACACACATTTTTTGTTGGTCATTGATCTCCGTGATTGCGAACACTCTACAGTTCCTAACACTGGGAAAGATTACCGACGAAAGACTAGGCTAGTACACTGAAAGATTTTGAATTCTTATGTCAAGGTTTCTGGTTTAACTGCAAAAATCACAAAAGGATGCAATATGGAAGAATGTGTTTGATTCATATGTGATCAAAAGTTGTTATATGAAAACAGTTCATTATATTTCATCTTCATTTTTCTTAAATGCAAACGACTTGACAAGTTCAAGAACTTAACCTTTTTCTACCGTCTCCATTTTAAAGGAAAAGTTTTATTTTCTTATAAGGCATAACCATTTACATATCGAATGAACTGAAAATCAATTGCAATGCTAAGTTAGTTTTCAAGCCGAATAAACAAACGTATGTCGTATACATTGCGCTCACGAACATTATTTTCAGTACCACGTATTGTTTGCTAACATATGATGATTTAGTGCATCACGCGTATTAAGACATGCTGACTACTGGTATCTACTGAAAAACAGTTTGCATTTCCTCCTTCTCAACTATATGATATTCATTTATTTCTTGCCCACGGGATGTCAAGCATTTCCTCCTTGTCCACAGGATGCCATGCATTTCCTCCTTGTCCACAGGATGTTATGCATTTCCTCCTTGTCCACGGGATGCTATGCTTGACTACGGCAATAACACTTTTTCTATTTCCTGAGCTGACGTCATTTTACATCGTGTGAAATAATACATTTCCTATTGACTTTACACTTTGGAACCATTCTTTAAAGTTTTGTCTCGAGTGATATAGATCGCTTCGTTGAGGTCTTAAATGGCGCGGTTTTATTGTATCAAGGGACTTTCGGACATTGATGCGGATATCGCCCCGCACTCGCAACTATAGAAACTGCATTTGTACACATTGACTGTAAATGTCATTCATCTGCACAAAATTGATGTAATTGTTGTAGTTGTTATGGGTTTAACGCCAATTTCGCCACATGATATGCTATACATGGCGGCAGGTATATTTGGTGGAGGAAGAACCCTGGAAATCCATGGGAAGAAACACCAACCCATGGAAAGATACTGGCAAGCTTTCTCACATACCCACGTTGGCCCAGCCTGAGATTCGAACCCACGCGGAAAAAGGTGAGATGTCAGTGATTTGTAAAGGGAAACACAAACTGTACCTCTCACGGGTTTGTAGTTTAAAGTTTGAATTTTATATATATGTCTGTCGAAAAAAGCGGTATTTGTTTTATGTTGGGTTGTTAAACCAGTTCGTTCCACATTATTGTTATCTTGTTAACCAGACTGCTGACGTTAAATAAAATTTATTGTATCTTGACTCTTGTACTTTAGGCATTTTCTGGTATTATTTTTTAAAACTTTTATTCTTTATCTATTCACAGCAATTCATTGGGCACTTTTTCATTTCATCAGTCACTTATATCGTTAAAAGAATTTTCTTTTTCATTAAAGATGTTCACGTCATGACGTATGCAACCTAGTATATTTCATGTCTTTTGTACCTTGACTTTCGTGTATTTATTTTTTAATTTAATAATTCTTTACGTTTTATAATGTGTAAATTAACACACAAAAATTTAGTTAGTTATTAAATAAATTAAACAAATGGTTGCAATAATTAACCAACCAGTAATGAAAATTCTGTTTAGTGCACAATGGAAATCTCATTTTGAATTGAAGACGTAGGAGGTATTAATTACACAGACTGACAAAACGTTTACTTTATTCTAACTATCCTGGCAATATTGCATGCATTATTGTATTATTGTATCGCAAAAATAAAATTAAACAAAAAATAAATAAATAAATCAGCCTAATCATATTTCAGTTTGTTGCAACATTTTTATTAGAAATAATGCATTGTACTGCATAGCGAAAAACTTACTGCAACAATGTTAAAGAAGAATACCGTAAATGACACATTACACGTATGCCCCTCCCTCCTCCGTGTTTAATAGTCCTCTATGTAGATAACCGAAACCTCTTTATAGAAATATTTTTCTTACTACAGTCAAAGTGGCATCAACTTTTGACCTCTTGAACCCCACCCCCATCAATTTACTTCTTCCATGTTACAACCTCGTGATGTATTCTGAAAGACGTTTTTATGTTGAAGTTGATCAGTGAATTGAATGGCGAACAGAACCTGACCAGATATCATTGTCCGACAATGATAATTAAATATTTCTTTGTTATAGTTCAAAATACAAGAACACGTGAAACTAATAAACGGCGAGTGAAACATAGCTGGAGGTGAATCACTGATGTGCAAAATATTTTCGTTTTTCACTTCGGATTGTCGTGATCCATCTACTGCACGGAAGAAACTATGCATGGAAACACGAGCAATACCAACATGAGTGATCAAACATTCACGATCCATAACTTGAATAACCAAAATGCCCAATGAAATATAGGAGGCATTGTCTTCATCAGCATTTTGATGATTGCTGGAATTCCTGGAAATGTAACCGATTTGTATGTGTACTTGCGAAAACACCAATCGTCTACTCAGAGGACATCTATCGTTTGTCTAGCAATGGTTGACCTAGCAGCGTGTTGTGTGTCGATATCATTCTTTATACCAATTTTGGGATATCCAATCATATTCCCAAACGAAGAAGTCTGCAAGATATTTCATTTATGAGTTACTTTCTTATCATAGGATATGAATTCATTTTGGTGACAATCGTGGCATATATATATCGTAAAATATGCATACCACGTGGAAAACAACTATCAGAAAAAATGTCCCGATATGTCTGTATTCAGTATTCTCGACCTTCTAGTACAGGTTTATCTTCAAGGCCTGGTGCTGTTCTGTACGGAAACAAAACCTATACAGTTGTAACAGGTGATATAAACAGTATAGAATGTACTGTAAACGACGACTTTGCATGTACACAATATATCCAGCATATTTCAGCTGATGATCACTGAGCCAGAATCTACTGTCCTACAATTTAGACAACAAGTGACCTATATACTAAAGTTTCTGTGCAAAGTGATTTTAATAGTATTTTGGTATCATGTGTAAATTGAAAAATGAGTCATAAATTGACCAATAGAAGCAGAAATTACGATATAACAATAATAATTATAACAAGAACAACAATAATTTTGCGGATACTACTACTACTGCTACTACAATCTTTTTATCATTATGAGTATTAATTATTTAGTCATGTAATTACTTAATCATTAAGACCGTGAGAGCTGGGGAATGTTTGAAAGGAAAGTCCAATGTAAAATCGAAATTTGACCGTGCAGTATAGAAGGGCAAAATAATGCTATGATACTCCCATATTAAACAGGATTTAAAGTTTATGGATGTCCATGAGCTCTTAACATTATACCGCCATCTTGGATAGAGTAATAATTATTGTCCAAATGTTGGTTGATACGTGTTTTTTTTTCTTCAAAGGCCGAGTCTGTCTGTTTGTAAAACATTGTTGAGTTTGTTTCGTGTGAAATGTGACTTTGTTTGCACTCTACCTAAAATGAGGTAATTTTCTTTTTGTATTAAAACTATAGTGACATGTACATCGAAATACTGCATCGTAACTGGGATGTGTCTGAATGAGAGAGAGTTAAAGAATATTTTGAAACAATAGCCAACACTATTTTTCAAAATCAAACTTTAATAACTGACGATGGATTATTAGGGCCAGTCCAGTTCAGTTCACGTACAAATACTAAATGTCAAATATGAACTAATTTACAAGGTTAAGAATATTGTAACGTGAAAGTAGATCTTCAATCATTAACTACTGTGTCATTTTTGACATCTAAGCACACTACGTTCCTGATCTCAAGAAGATAGATAACCATCATTCTCCCAAAACAACTTTTGAATTTTATCATCGTTCATAAGCATAAGGTAGCCAGTCTAGGACAAAAGGATGCAAATATACTGAATGCGTCCATTGGAATATTTTTACATATATTAAAGACTGCAAGTACATAAACAAACCATTCACTCTAGTTCTATCGCGTCTGTTTTAACATTAGGTCAGTTGTTACAAAACCGATATATCCACGTTAACGCAGTACAAAATATTACGGCTTATACCCACGTCAAGATTTCTGACATACTCAGATCCAAAATAAATTTTAAAATTCCAGGTGATCAGCGACATGTACTCTATCAAATAAAAATACAAATTGCTTATGCTGTGCAAGTTTTTGAGACATACAGACAGAAAAAGAGACAGAGAAAGAGAAGAAAAATACTATTCAATATGCACATTAGTAAACCAAAGTCGGTTAATTTTTTAAAAAAGAACATAGCTACTGGTATAGTGTTAAATGGTTTTCAAAAAAGAATGAATGACAAATATGGTTGATACTGAATAATTTTATGCAAACCCTACCGAGCGACAGACAAGTGGAGGATTTTTCTGACAACAGTAACCGTGCAATTCAATCATGTGACATTTTCCAAACATACGAACAAAATGTACTAGGGTTTCCTTGCCATGTAGAGCATTCCACGGGGTGGTTTACTATTTGTTGTGGTTATTTTAAAGCACAGAGTTCACTTTACCCATTGTTGCAATCCGACTACCTCGAGTTCTGGGTGTGAACTTTCACCAAAACCAGGTTTTTAAGTACAATCTCGTTGTTTTATTACAATACAACGAGTATTGTCAGGAAGCTATACACATTACTGGAGCAATATCAGACTGCAGAGCTGGAGTTTATGACTGTGAGTAGAGCAACCTGTATGTTGGGGTTGATGGTGGCATTTCCTTGTAGGACGGTATTTGTTTGCTCGTAGTGAGGACCCAACCCTTTTGGACCAAATGAGTCGGCAAGGAATATGAAGGCTCTTGACGAATCCTTCGGCAGACTGGGAAGGGCAGGTCATGCGTGGTTTCTTCTAGACCATTCATTGAGAGCTGTGGAACTGGAAATGCGTCGCGATCGTCATCTGGATGCCTTGGTTACATATGTTCCACTTTTCAATCAGTGTTATACAATATCACTTTATGATTAAAATAAATAATGAAATATCGCAATATGATTGAAAATCAGTAATAGATACATCATACTTGTGGATGAAACATATGTTATTCAGATTTTAGTACAAATTCCTGACTTCATTAACCTGTTATTTATGTATAAATTCTATACTTGATTATCAATTGTGATAGATCAATATATGAATGAAATGTTTTATATAGGTACCATGCGTTAATTCTTCTATGCCTTCTCGTAGAATGCATATGTTCTGATTAGTTCCATTTTCTAATGGTCTCATTTCATCATACCAGTTGTTGAACTCGGTGCGCACAGTTCTGTTAAATCCATTCTTGGACTTTATGCGCACGAGTATGTCGTCAGATTCATCCATCATTCCATTACATTACAAATAAATATCTCATTCTTGAAATTGCTTTCAGTGTCTTCTCTAAATCCAATCCCAATCCCGCTTCATCCTGTTCCAATGGCATTATCCAAATGCTAGGTATGTTTAATTTGTATTATTTTTTTTTTGGATTTTCTTAATGATTATGCTATTTACATTTGTATTTTCTATCTGACCATAATCCAAAATCAAGCTCACTATGTACCTGACTAGGAACATGGATTTTGTAAACAACCGAATACATAGCTATATATTTCTCTATCATTGTGGGTTACACATTCAGGTCATTATTGATGTAAACATATTTATATAAATATAAGACTAGTACGTTGGATTTCCCCTATGGAATAACCTGGTTCACCTGATGTTTCTCGTGTTCTTTATTATAAATTTAGTAATATGACAATTCAGAATGTTCTAGAAATTAACCTTTGACCCTCATCCAGGTTCTATGTTTGTGTCTTAGCTTTTTATATAATGTTGTTTACTTGACACTATTTGTGTTCGCTATTTCATTTTGGTGGATTTATTTATTCAAACCATTATTCGCTGGAAATACGAAGTGTTATATCTCTGCACGAATGTCGAAGGAGCATACATTGTTATCCTGGCTCACTGAGTTAAGTCCTGCTTCAGTCGACTTTGTAATGATATTCTAATCCTCTGTATTAGTTTTTTGTTTGAATCTCAAGCCTATTTGAGTCTTTGCATTCTTAAAACATTACTTTAGTTGTGTCGTGCCTTCAGTGCATTTCGGCTATTATGGATTTATTATACTGTTAGAAGTTGGTATGTATTAGCAATATCCACGTATTACGACTTTTGATGCTTCTTCAACTGTTCAACTTGAATTCACAGTCGTTTAACAACTGAGATTTATCATGTTATCGGTTTAGTTCAAATTATGGTTGTTTCAAAATAAAGACTTTTCTTCTGGCAAACATTTTGAACAGGACAACGAATTTGGTTGTGATACAAAATCTTGTTAAAGGCATAATGGTTATGTAACATTTAACGAAGAATAAGCAAAACACACAATAAATCAAACTTTACATCTTGAAGCCTCACGTTTATAAATATTAAGTAACTCAGATGCAACAGTGTGCCGATAACAAGACATTCGGTAGACAGGAGGAAGAAGTACAGTTTACCAGACTTCAACTAGGAAATAATAACTTTGGCTGTAATCTTCGTGCAATCTTTGAGTAAATGATTTTCATTTTACGCACAATGATATTACAGTCTACTCTAAATGTAGGAGATATTTATTCCGATTGACTGATTTTGCTTTGCTCGAAAAACAAACATGCATGCTAAGTACAGAAACACAGTCATTCTTCTTGAACATATGCGTGCGATATATTACCGGATGACAATGAAGATGATGACAGTATGATCCAGTTTTTCTACATACATATCATGTGAGGACAATTGGGATGTTATTTGCTACATATGAATGAACTCGACTTGGCATGTCATAAACCGCTATGCAAAAAGGCGAGTATGAAATTGGTGTAAATATACGATGTTTTATATGTTTGTTCGCACATTTTAAAGATTCATATCTTACCTTTAATTTTATATCATAGGGAGGCTATAAGACCTTCTGTCCTCTGTCACTAGATTGATCATGCTTCCAATAGCCTTAGACATAGTATCGTTATATTATTTATAGCAAAGAGTAATATTAACATTCAATACATAATATTCATGGGAAGTCATAATTATTGTTTTAAAGCAAAACATGTTTTGGAAGCATGAGTGATAATAAGTATAAAATACATACAAACCAAGCAACACTATTTTTCATGTTCCCAGCAACAGTGACACGACTTCCATAAAAACTACCATAATTATAACAGACAGTGATTGCAGTCATCATATTCATTACAATTAGTTCTACTCAGGCCACTACCACTTATACGTGTATCTTGGTCTTGGCCCTAAACACAGCAGACATCTTTTTCTTTTGTATCTCGTACCACAGCCGCATATTAGTATGAAATATATAGATGCATCAAGATGGATCAGAGTATCACAGAAGTATCTGCTATATATTCCAGTACTAAACAAAAACAACAAATAAATGATGACAAGAAAAGAATTCCACTAATCAAGATGTATTTACCTAGGGAATAAATACTCTCTCAACTGCTTTGCAAGTTTCCCAAGGTATAAAGAGGAATCAAATATAAAAATTATAGAATACATGCATACATTATTATAACCGATTGTTGAAAATGATAAATGCTGAAAGAACAGTGTTGGAGAGTAACATGAAGAAACTAATGAAGTCTAAAGAATGTTATAGTACAGAACTATTGCAACTTCAACAGTCTTAGAAAGAAAGTAATGGCGAATATAATAAAAGTAAGTTAATGATTTTAAAGCTCATGCGAAAAAGTTGGAAAACATACAAAGTTGTTAATAATAGTCTTTTTCCGTTAGAGAAGAATAATTTCATTAGAAGATAGGACACTTACAAAGAAAATATACTGTAATCGCAAATACTATTGAATGTACGATAAAACCTAGGGTTTATTAATTAGTGAATTTATTGATATAATAAAACTTCTATAAAATGTGATTTGGTAACTCTCAAAGATGGAATTTCCAATAGAAAAAGAGAACATCATGTTCTAAAATACTGAAAGCATATGCATGTCAAGAACTTCTTAATAATATTTGTTGTGGTACGTGGAAGTATTGACGGATTAGATAACAGTTTGATCAATTATGAAGAGATTCAACTGAGTTTGTAACAAAACATAACAACTATATCGGATTAAAAGACTTACAAATTAACTGAAAGAAAATATATACACAAATCTGAAACCGAAAAGTTTTGTGGGATTGTTACGACTCTATGGTCATTAACTATGTAACAGAAAGAAACAAAACCAACAAGTTTTGTAAAACTTAACAGACACTTTAATTATCAAACTTACAAATGAAAACGTGAGAGGAACTTACAGTATTATAAAGCAAATCCAAACTAATCCTGAAAAGTGATATAAGAGTGAAAAAGAATGAAAAGTTTCGTACAGGTTTCGAGACCGGAAACATAGTGGTCCACCAAGAATCGTGACGTTGTCAAAGCGGAGTTGTAAAACTCCTTTGAATAATTCACAATAGTTCTAAAAATAATATCATAGTCCAACTGAGTACTTTCTGTTTCCAATGAACAGTCTAAGCAAATATTTGTCAACTCAAATAATATCTATGTACAAAATAAAACACGTCTACAGACTTGATGTTACAACAAGAACATAGAAAAAATAAAAATAACTCCAAAATAGAAATGAGATTTGATTGCTCAGTTCTCTGCTTATATACACATTCTATTACGACTATATTTCACATTCCCATGTGACATATCATACTACTCAATAAATATTTGGAAAGTCCTGTTCATGTGACCTAGCCCATCCAATAGGAAATTACTTAACTCTTCTAGAAGCGTCCAAATCCCACTATCCGACGGCAAAATGCCAAAACTCGTAAACATTTTTACTAATAATTATATTATTAGTAACTGTCAAGACGTACGTATCTTTATAGATCCTATGTAACTTTATGTTCTTTATAATCCTAACGAATACCATATGCACGTACAACACCAAAAAATAATAATCTGTACAATTTACAGCCATGAATAAAACTTACAAACATTAGATACAGTTATGAAGAAGGAGTCACATACTATATCGATTTACTAAAAGAGATGTTAAAATTATACAAATGATAGACTAAGCGTTAAATTCTATTGTAAAATTAAGTATAGGAGCGTTGGTTCATGCGACTTAAACTACATGCTGGAATGGAACGAATATAAATCTGAATTACGCATTTTAACAACCGATACCAAGCCTCATAATTTATCAAAGTTATGAATATTATCAGGCCATACATATCTTCTAAAGTATCAACATTTCATGTCTATGACTTCTTTTCAATTTACTACTTTTCAAACTAGTATCCTTCTAAGTCTTTCGCATTTGACCGTCGACACCTTTCTGTACAAACTGACAAGTTAATGCATCAGTTAACTCGGTTTTCCTAAATTTGCAGTACTATTGTTATTCATGCTTGCTTCATAATTATCCAGTTCCTTAATCTAATGGTGTTTCCTTAAGTATATTAAAGTTAAATCACAAAGACCGCTTAAAGATAATAGTCATGCTTGGTGATATTTAGGTTTTTATTTATTTGAAAATATGAATGATGAAACAGGCAAATTGACTGGCTTACCTTCATATAGTATTAGCCTTTATCTCATTGCTTTAAATATCGCTCAACTGTTCTTGGCTGTAAAAGTAATCAGACATTCCACACTGGATTAAAACTGATATACAAAACCAATAGCTGGTTTATGCTATGCCTTTACTGGGGTTTAAGTTCTGTGCGAAACGTACTTTCTGGACAATCTAGTCTCCCCTTGCCAAACTGTACTTGTTGATGTCTTGTTATTAATAAATGGTATTGATCGCTTACTGGAGTTATTCAATAACAAATCACATTACTTTTCGTTCTCATCTTTAGTGATATTATTTGTATAATTCTGTGTTCAGTTTTTAAACGTACATTTCTATTAGCACGATTATGAAGAATGTCAAGAAAAAATTGTTTTCTCTAAATAATATTTCTAAAATATTCTTTCATTCTATAGTTTTCAGTTGAATGTGTTGATGTTTTTACAGCTTTTTCATTCTTATTTACCTCACAAGAATGATTTGTTTGGCTATGATACAGAATACAAAATTATAGAAGGCATAGATTGTATGCTTCTGTTTTAAAATATTGAACATAAACCCCAACTTATTTAGTTTAGTAACATAATATTCTTAAAGAATCTGATGTTATTCCTGATGATGTCCTTACGCCTTATCGTCTTTTGAGGATAGATACTGACCTTGAGTGGATAAACCTGTTATAAAAATGCAGATGGCATTGTTCTGTAGTGTAGTGGCCTCTGATTTTTCAGTAAATTATAGAAGACCGATAACCTTGGTTTCTTGATGTAAAAAAACTGAGGTATAGTGGCCTCATTTCTTAAACATTCCGCTGTGCAGTTTCCTCTGGTTTTTGAAATAAAATTTTGATGTCATGTGCCCTAGTTTTCTATACTAAACTTTTCTCGACCAGTTGCCTCGAATAAAAAGTCGTACCAAAATTGATATAAAAATCAATATTAATTCCATAAAAATGGCAAAAATTGCATGAAAAGTTAATTATTATAAATATGCCTTAGTTTAATATATTATTAAATACAGCAAATAGTCATGGAAAGACAACTAATATTTACAAATAGCTACCAGAAAGTTAAAAAGATAAAAATCGATTTCAAAATATAGTTTGTTGAAAATTGTTGAAACATTTCTTATCAAACCCCCCAACTCCCACCCCTCACACACATCTTCCAAAATGAGTTTTATGTTTGGTAACTAGCTTTCCGTCCTCCCTATTAATTCTCCGTATCTTTTAGGGTGTCGAAAATATTTCTTCTGTTTAAGTACAAGGGTTACTAGATCCTATTACAACTAATCTAATGTAGAATAGTACCTGTTTGTATTAGGCAGCGGATGCGTGCTTCTCGTTCATAATTTAATATGATCCAAGATACATACATCCGGTTGGGTCACCATAACAACAGTAGAGTGCGGAAGTGGTAGTCGACCGAATGAATACCATATCGTTTTCGCTATTCTCAGTATGACTGAAGCGCTGTGCTGATTAAATAATCAGAAACAAACGTACACTTTGTCTCCGGTCAACCAAGCCCATGTTGAAGGGTCCAAAAACCAATCAGCCCCTGTGGAAAGAATGGGATTATAAGGCCCAGAAAAAGGGGGTCCACCACACCGTTTATTCCGTGAATGGTGATCAGTACACCGGGGACTGGTTGGATAATAAGAAAGATGGTTAGTTTCTGGTTTTTTGTGTGTGTTGTTTTTGGCTTTCTTAAAACTGGAAATAAGGCATTGCACGTAAAATGCAGAAGCAGGCTCCTCCTTATACATAAAGCAAACAAGTGGAAAAATAGAGATGCCCCTATTTGAAATAAATACAGGTGTCAATTTTACGATTTAGACTATACATGCCTTTAAATGACAGTTATCCTAGTTTTTTTTTCTTTCACAGCTTGTCTTTCAGTATTCTTTGCAAGATTATTATATAACTGCCAAAAAAAAAATGCATCGACAAAAGTAATGCTAAAGTATTTTTTTAATTCAAGTCATGCAAGTCCTGTAGGTGCATGGTAATGACTGTTTCAGATATAGGTTCCATTTTTTTAGAATTATATTTCACATACCTTTAACTGTTGATTATTTAATTTATTTTTCTGATTATTGTACAGTATTGGAAATTCGTATAAATATACCAAATAAATCAATGTTTAAGTAAATGAGTATTTTTTGACCAGGCCAACTAAGAGCTGAGATTCAGTGTAGACTGAATACAATGTTGCATGTCATGATGTCAAAGTGAAACTGCAGTGTGTTGGAAAAAACTTTGAACTTCCCAAGCACTGCTGATTAGAACCTACATATGCTTTTTTTGACAATTTAGCACCAGTCGGCCATTATATAAGTCCACAGAGATCAATAATTTGTAAGTTTTGTGATAACAGTTACTATGGTACAGATTATAGTTTGCAACCAGGAATGATGAGACTTAATTAAAATTATACTTGAGATTTAAATTATAACAACAATTCATATTTTATTTAAGATCAGTAAAGGTGCCTACATTACTACAGTATATATACTTTTAACAAGGACAACTAAAATGTGTGATCCAGATAAAACCAAGCCATACAACATGCAGTCACAATGAATGTGCTATGTAATTTTTTTAATAATATGTACTTTCCCAAGCAATGGTAATGACTAGATCAGATGTCTGCTTTTTCTGACCAGTTAGGTGCCTTCCTGCATTAATAAATCTCCACGGCATTTGATAATTCTCAAATGGAAGTTTTGTGATGACAACTATAATGCAGATCACTCAGAAATCAGTAATGAATAGACTTTGGTAAAGCAAAATTAGTGTTGCATTTAGGAATAATTGCAAGTTTAAAGCCAGTAAATGTGCCTATAAGACTATATTGATGTATACTACAAAAGAAGAAAGGTCTGCTAATAACATAAAATGTTTGTACCAGTATATAGTTAACATGTCCCTAGCTTGTGTGGTGACAGGTCAGGTAGTACCACATTGGTATTTATGCCAAAGATTTGTATGTATATGATATCAGTTACATGTTTTGTATAACATCATAAATATTTTTTTCTAAACTGACATTTGTGTACCTTACACTTGTGTTATTTTATATACAGCTCTTTCATTGCATTCCTAGATTAAATGTAATGCACTTTGCATAAAGTTTAACTTAGGTGCAACATTATATCCCATCCTTTCAGCCTATATTAAAAAGCCATGAAAATCATTAGCATAATTTTTATAGATTTCTGCCATGCATTTTTCACCTGCTTTAACTCATTTAGTCCCAATCCAGCCTGTAGGCATGATGAGGCTGTACCCTACTTCCAAGCTCTATAGCTTCAAAGTCATTTATAATATACCAAAGTGGGTGGTATTACAAAATATTAGTCGAATGTAGCTCTGCAATGATACCAAAAAATCTGGACTTTCTGCTCACATTACTAAATGCAGAAGGAAAGGCACTGCATTTGAGACCCAATTTTTGGACACTCAAAATTGCCGTTGTCAGAATTAGATTTTATGTCAGGATTTTAGACATTTTGGCCTGAGATTTAGGTCAGTCTGGTCTTAACAGAAAGATGAACCATTGCATAAGGTAGGATAAGTTGGTGATTGGGACTAAGAATTGGCAGTCATGGAAATCCTTGAAAAGTTTGTCAATTTCAGAATTTTTTTAAGGACCTTAAAAAGTTTTGAAATGGAATTTGGTTATTTTGCATTATCCAGTCACATTTTGTATGCTGACACAGAAGTTTTACCAACCTACCTGACTTCAACAATGGATTTGTGAGAGACTAGGTTCCCCATAAACTTCATAGTCAGACTACTTCTTGGGATCTTACCACCATTAAAAATCATTGTACTCATGACACTTGAAAGAGAATGACTTATCCAGTAGGATGAAGTATGCCCAAAGCCAGCTGTAAAATATGTTTTTGTGTTAAATTTAGGTAAGTATTAGAGATTATAAATTTACTTAGAAAGTAGTCTTGAATTTGGTAAAAAGTGTCTTTCAAAAGTTTTGGAAAAGTCGTGGAAATACATTTTTTAAAGATTGCTGGAACCCTGAATTGGCCAGGACATGAAAATGTTGGGTCCAATAAAGCAACAAAAAAAAAAAAAAAACAAAGAAAAAAACAACAACTCCAACTTCTACCTTTCTGTACATGCATGAGCCAAATAGCCAATGAAAAATGATGTTTATAACACATCTAAGCATCAGGCTAATTAAAAAGCTCTTTCAAGCAGATGTAATTGGATGTATTCAAAATTAACCCCCAAAATGCATTACCTATTCCCCATTTCAGGTGAAAATTAAAAAAATCTCTGGGACTGAATGAGTTAAGAATGTACCCCAGTACCTAAACTTTAGATTTTGTGTGATTGCACCAACCATAGAATTTTATATTGAAATACATGTAGGTAATAGATGGCTAAACTGACAATGCTAATGATGATTCCTTATTTGTTGCAGTGCATCTAAATGTAATGAATATTGAACAAATACAGGGTTTATCCTTGCTCATTTACCTAATGTCATTGAATCTTCCTTTCCTCGAATCTCATTTGTAAAGCTTCATTTACTTAGGAACACAAGTTTTCTATAAATGACCATTCTTTTTGTTCAGATGTAAATGTTCTTTCTTTCAAATAGCTGACATTTGCTGTTCAAAGAAGCAAAAAGCTTACAATCTTTCATCAGTGGGAAGTGAAACAGATCTAAAGGGACATGATTAGAACTTTGGTATTAGGTGTATAAAATTCAGAATACTGATTATCATAGATTATACAATGCTGCAATATTTTGGTCATTTTTTATATATAATACTAGAGACTAGAAATATTTGCTAATGAATATGCAGATGTTTAAAAAATAAGAAATCATATCTTTAAACTTGGGTTATGTTAGAAGTACAGCAAATTCTTACAATTTATATTAGGTATTCTCAACAGAGCAAATATTTAATATTAATTAACTTTTTTTATCTTATCTTAATGTAGTTGAATTTCACTTGAAATGGAGAGAGATAGAAGGAAAGTACATGAAAGCACAACAGCTTTTTGTTTAACTTAACATTGCAATATATATATATATATATATATATATATATATATATATATATATATATATATATATGATCTTGCACAAAAGTATGTAATATATATCATGTGCATTAAAATGCTTTCTGTAAATATCAATACAAGGTGCGTATTTCACAACAATACACATGGCTTTGTAGGCTAACAATTTCTTCTGGAGCCTTGTGGACTGATGATCCTGTTCCTGTGCGGGACCTGGAAACTACTGTGCTGGTACAGGCCTGTTGACAGATATTATTGTTCCAATATACTATACATGTGTATTGCTCACACATTGCTATCACTATGGAATAAAATTCTCACAAAGATTCTCATAAAATGAAAGTATAGGAAGCTAGATATAAGTAAGATCATCTTCTGGAGCTTTCATTTAATTCAACTATTTTCCAAACATTGTGATTGATGGGACATGATGAAAGTTTTAGGAGCCTCAGATGAGAATATGAGATCGAAGCAATCAAATTTATTTCTTATTACAGGAAAAGGAACCTATCAGTGGAAGGAGAATGATGCAATTTATGATGGAGACTGGAAGAGTGGAAAAAGAAATGGTTTTGGCACATACAGCTTACCTGATGGCAAAGGAGGATTCAAAAAGGAATATTCAGGGGGCTGGAAGAATGATATGAGACATGTATGAAACTTGTTTCAACTTGAATTATGTTTAAACTAAAAATGTTGTCAAAGACAGTATTATTTTTATTATTCACCCAGTGTTTGAAAGTAAGAACTTTATTTTCCTTTCTTGTTTGCAGTTTGGTGTCCACTAATTTTACACTGATTGCCAGGAATTCTTAAATGGTTTCAACTTAAAGGTCTTTTGCCCCCCCCCATTCAGGAATTAATGATGTTGACCATTGAAGAACTGCATGCTGAAACATTATTTACATGCATTTAATAACATAGCCAGTTCCTCAGCAGTGAGTGATACAGCTTTTAAATGTTACAATATGATGTGCAAAACATGTACTATATGCTTATCTAATTTTCAGCTACAGTAAAGTTGCTTATATATTGTTAAGTCAGTCAGTATCAGATGCCAATCACCTAATTAGGTATTATACTGACCATTACATCTTAAATTAAATGACTGAATGAGGAAAATACAGTAAGGATATTTAATAAGTTCTGAATATTAGTGTGCTGTACAACAAAGCTATTTATTAGTGAACGTATATTCCCTCAACCTCCACACACTTTCACAGTCTGATAATACAATTGTAAAATGCCATTTTATATTCACATTTTGGTATCTGTTCATAGAATGGAAAAGTGTACTTCCAACCACATGGCAACTTTCAAAACATCTGCCCTGCAGCAAAGTTTTAATAATAGGAGTCAGCCAAAGATCACTTGAAACTTTAAATCAGAGTTGTATGGAGTATGTGGCAAAGATTGAATGCTATGTTTCTTGAGGATGTCTATCACACTGGCAGATTCATGCATTGGTACATCTTCATGGAAGTTACTGGTATCTTGAGTACTTGTGCATAGACAGGTGGTTCAGTAGTGTTTCTTTAGGCAAGACTTTGGAGGCATACAAATGTCCAATGACACTAGCAGACTTGGGTGATGGTATGTGGATGATCAAGCCTTTTGCATCAAAAAGTAAAACTCGACAATCCAACGATGTTGAGTGATTTGTGGTCTCTATAAATTTTCTCTGATCCAGTCTTTATTATTTTCCCTTGAGGTGGGTTGAAATTAGTAAATGTATGTTTCGTCACTTGCAATAATCTCATTTAAAGGTTTGAGGTAACTTTTTCATGTTTGGCAAGTAGTTGTTTGGCGATTTGAACCTGAGTTTGTTTTTGATCAGTTATCAAACGCAGTACCCATCTTGCACAAACCATTCTGAGCTTCAAATGGTTCTTCAGAATACTAAAGACAGCTGAAAAATTAATTCCCATAATAATAGAAATATATTTATATTGCTTGCTGAGTATCAAGCATCTTCATCAGTTGTCCCCTTCATAGCAGCCACTTCCTGGTCACCAGTTGCAGTGATCTTCTAGAATATAGGTCATCTTCCATGGTTTTGCAACCATCTTTAAAACCACCTGTGATCAGAATTGTAGGCTGTGACAATTACATTTGTAAGCTTTATTCATGCCGTCCTTTATATCAGTCAGAGTTCCCTAAGAATGTCCAGATTTTACAGTATGCTCAAGTTGCTCAGTAGCAGAATTGTTCTCCTTTTCCAACATTTTTAGGTTACTATCAATATCTGTGTTATACATATATCTGCAGTTGTCTGGTGTGTAGTATGTGTAGCTGTCTGGTGTGTAGTATGTGCAGCTGTCTGGTGTGTAGTATGTGCAGCTGTCTGGTGTGTTGTATGTGCAGCTGTCTGGTGTGTTGTATGTGCAGCTGTCTGGTGTGTTGTATGTGCAGCTGTCTGGTGTGTTGTACGTGCAGCTGAAGATCATTATATAGAATCTTGTTTTGTCTACCAGTTTGCATAAAGTTTATTGACAGGTTCAATGAAGGAAGTAAAAACATTCAACAAAATATTTCTAAACTTTAAAATATCAATCTGTCAGCATGAAACAAAAGAACAATATAATCTTTGAGCCTTATCAATCTGGAACCAGTAATGGATGATTTTATTTAATTCCCTGTTCACTGGATGACTTTTTTCAGGGTTATGGAACTCGGTTTTATAAGCCGACTGAGTACTATGAGGGAGAGTGGTATGCAGATAAGCGAAGTGGCTGGGGCAGGATGTATTATGAAGATGGCACTATCTACGAGGGCGAGTGGTATGATGACCAGAGAAATGGGCAGGGAATGCTTCGACTGAGTAATAACTACAGCTTCATTTCTCATCTGTCCTGGGAATATCTTTGAAAATGCTTTCACTTTTCATGATAACAGGGCATGCTTCTTCTTTTTAATGTCCTTATATTTGATTTACTTTGTTACCTTAAAGCAAATATGCTCTTGAATTCGTAGCATTGTCTTTTACAACATTCTTACATTTGTAATGTATAAAAGATGCCTTGGATTGAGGAATGTTTAAATTATTTTCTTGAAGAAAACTGAGCACAGCTACTATTTTAAATACTTTTTGTGGTTTCTCCAGGATTTTCACACAAGAGCGGGATTCATGGTGGGGGGGATTTTCAATTTTTTAGTTTAATGGATTACAGCTTTATATGAGAAATGTTATCTGCGAGTAGATGCTTTACAGTATTTTGCAACAAATATGTGTGTGTTTGATAAATAACCTTTAAGATAAAACTGAAGTTTTCTTTATTATCAGCACATTAGCAGTGATCATGTGATATGAAGTTGACTCTGCCTTGTATGCATTAGAATGGTTTGTTGTGGAAGAGACATTACCACCAAATACTGAGAATTAAATGTCCACCAGTGAACGAACTATGTGAACCATAGTTAGTAAAATGTTTTTAATAATGAGATAATCAGTTAAAGTGTCTCATTCCACAAATGCCAAATATTAGTTGATCAAGAAATAAAGCGCTTACATGATTAGATTTACCCTATTTTCAGCATGTTTTAGGACACTGTTTTGGGATATCTTAAAATAATGTTTAAATGTCTTGTCATTTCCAGACAATTTTTTCTTGAACTTGTGCTTTCAGACACAATTTAAGGTTGCTGTTTTATTTTCAAGTAGAATCTCAGCGTTTGTCAGTAATTAAACAGAGATAAAGTTCACTTCATTCGGTCTGCAATAAATATTTCATGTGATTTTGAATATCCATGAAACAAAATAACTGTATATCCTTTGTGTCAATAGCTGCTGTAATTTGCATGTCTTACAGGCTTATTCTAGGATGCGTGATTGCAGGATTCATGCTAATTCCCAAAACAATTTCACTGTAAAAGCAGCTGAATGTGTAAAAATCACACATTGTATTTTCCATATACTAACATTGTTTATTTTTCTTCACTAGCTTGATTCAGTTAACAAAAGAGTGAATGTTTTTCAGTGTAGACTTTGTTATTCACAACCACTTTAAACAAATATGACAGTCATGGCTTTGATCAAAGACTTGAACAAAAATAGTATTGTCTCTGTTTTACTTAGAAACCATGATCCCTTCCTTTATCTTATTTGACTATGCATCAGAGAGTAAGAATGGATTAGTAAATTCAAAGCACTCTGGAAAACATAAACCCATTATCTGTGCAGTATGTATCAAGGTTGATTAAGCACAGTTATTGTTCTATAGCTAATTAATCTTATTGCTGTTGTTGTTGTTGTTCTAGGGTTTAACGCCATTTTTCAGCACAAGATAGGCTATACATGGTGGCCAGTATAACTGGTGGAGGAAGAACCCTGGAAAACCCAGGGAGGAACCACCGACTCACGAGAAGCTACTGGCAGGCTTTCCCACGTGCCTACGCTAGCCGAGCCTTGGACTCGAACCCATACAGACAGAGGTGAGATGGCAGTGATCCGTAACGGTGAGCGCTTTAGACCACTCGGCCACTCGGGGCCCCAATCTTATTGCATTTTAAAGAAGAAAAAAAAAAAAAAAACAATAGTCCATGATAAATATTGCTTGTGGGTGGTTTATGTTTGGTACGTTTAGTCCACTTTAAATAAAATTCAGGTAGCTAATTATTGGAGATGGGTACATTTTATTTCCATACACACCTGTCAAAGAAATCCCACAAGTTATATTATTAACAATTATAAAATAATTACCTTCAAGTTGCAAACATGTTTAACAACAATCCATGTCAAACTGATTGTTTCATGTAACAGTCATATATATATTTTTTACTCTCAATACTAAAATGTAGGCATTTGTCCATACCTTCTTAATCATAATTTCAGTCATTTTTTAATTTTCATTTCCTGTTTACACATAAATGTAACCTGCACAGATTTTTAAGGTAAATTTAAATGATTGATGGTCAGCAGACAGTTGAACAGTGGATATGAACATTACTAATATGGCAGTTGTATTGGAAAACACACATAAAATCGTGGTATTAATACATGTATGACTGCAATATCTGGTGAAGGGGCATGTATCAAATAAACAAAAAAAGGCAAGCAGCATCAACTTTTCAGTCATTACCTACATGCTTGTTTTACTTCATGGTTGCACACTGTCATAGGAGCACCAGTTACTTCTTTGTTATGGAGAGGTGGGGGCTACATTTTGTCTAACCATGTTTTTTTATACACAAAATTAAAGAATTTAATATGTCTTTTAATGAGAAAATAGTAATTGTATTTTTGTCATCTGCAAACATGCTGAAAATATGGTATGTAATATTTTTTAGTGAAGGTTACAGGTTTTATGAATATCACAGTATTAAATCATCTGAGTGCAATTTTCATGCTTCTCTTTTATGGGGAGGGGGGTATAAATTTAGGAGGAATTCATATATTGGTCATCCCTGGAGAAAACACTGTTTTTCATCAAGTAGTTGTTCCTTATCCATTAAAAATCTAATTGCTATTATTTAATACACTGTATTTCTGACATTTATATTAAACTCTTGGTTGTATTGCTAATTGTTGTATTGATGCATGCAACAGCGAATTACATTCAAGTGATAAATATTCAAAGAATTCTTCCTCCTATTTTCTGTAATACACAGATGGAACTTTAATGAAGTTGTGCTTGAAAAAATTGTTTGCAATGCTTGTAACTTTAAACATTAAATGATTATTCCAAAGCCTCAAAAATCTTTGGATAACTGTAACTTGGACAATGGTTTGAAATTTTGGGGACATTGTAAATTTTTACAACAGAAATTACTTGGACCAAAACAACTTTGGTTTCAGAAAAAATTACCTCTTACATGTATATGCCTGGAGTTTCCTTTATATGACAGTAGCTGTAAACTTAAATTTTTACTGCTTCAAAGACTTTAAGTTAATAGGGGGGAAAATCTTTTAAACCACACTTAGAATAGAAATAAGTGTCAAATGCAGTTTCAAGATATCTAGGAAGTTGGCTTTAACCATTTGTACCTGTAAATGCTCCAATCAACACTGTTTTAATTTTGTTTATGTAATACACAGATTAACTTTAATTAAACTGTGCCTTTGGAGCTGTCTAAATTTCATTCACATTTTGGAAATGAAAATAAACGATATATTTTACAATAAGAATACATCATTATTCCAGAGTTGGACTTCTGGAAATAAACTGGAACTTCAGAGGTAATTGATATGAATTTCACCTACATAAATTGAAGGTAGACACTATTGTGTTAGCTTTACAATATTTCCTTGCCAATGAATGAAAATGTGTTATTATTTTGAAACTTAAACATGATTAAGTTATGTTTCTAAATACAAAGTTTTAAAACATTCTTTAAATGATGTAGCTATTTCAATTTGAAAAGCTGTTGTCATGGTTTTTGACTAAGGGAGGTAAGTTTGCATGCAAATTCTTGTCATTCACTATTTTGATTAGTTAGTCTACATGTTCCTGGTTGTAAAAGTTCTCTGCCTTTGTTTGGCAATTTTCTCAGAGCCCACGCTACCTTCAAAAAATGATACATCCTGATTTTGGAGATGTCTTTAAAAAGTGATATGATTCCCTACTGATTATTATAAAATCTCAGTGTTAATCAAGCAATTTATTATTTTATTTGTGCCTTTTCCTGATGGAACTGTTCTAATATATTGTTGGCTGGTGGGGTATGGCGTCTGAATCAAAAGGCAAGGGCAGTACAATTCCCCTGACCAAACACCACATCAAGAGAACAGTTCACAAGGGAGGAGGCATTAATGTACATGACATTGTAATAAAATTAGTGCATCAAACCGCCACAGAAATCTTCCAGCATCTAGACTTCCAATCCTGGAAAATGTTTGCTAAACATTATGCAAGAGACATTAAGTTTTAAATGTTGAAACTGAGAGCAATAGTGTCTGTTGGAACAGATTTAATAAATGTCTGCCAAATATGGTACACCTGAGTCAAGAGGAAATACATACATCCATGAAATACACCTGAGTCAAGAGGAAATACATACTTCCATGAAATAAATCCATGTAGTTATCCATGCAGTAAGAAAATTTGAATTTGTCATGTGATGTAAACACAATGATGAAAACAAGACTCCTAACAAATAAGAAATATTGGCAGACACAAGAAACTAACGATTCCTATTGTGATTATAAATTAATCTGTTAGCCATGACTGTACTGTTTAATCTATATGTTTCTTCCGAGATATTTCAAATAAACATACAATTTTGTTATTACAGCAAATGAGAACAGGTATGAAGGATCTTGGAGGGATGATAAAAAGAATGGACCTGGGAAATTCTACTACCTAACAACTGGTCAGATTTATGAAGGGGTGTGGGTGAATGACATTGCTAAATGTGGAACAATGAAGGATTTTAGCAGAGAAGATGCACAAAATCCAACACAGTATGATATACCAAAGGTATTAATCCACAAAATTAATTAAAATTACTTTGAAAATTAAAATTATTTATCCCATTTATCAAAAATAAAACTATTTAAAAAGGGGACGACAATTGGAGAAATGAAATAACAGCATAAACTCAACTCAGATAAAGAACAGTGTATAAATTATTGTCAAAATGATGAAATTGTTTGAAATTGAAAGTGTAGGAGCTATACATAGATAAAAACATGGAGTACATTTTTGATCAATTATTGTACTATCAAAACTGTCCATGCCCTCTACAAACTCACTATCTGGTTTAATTAATATTGTTTGTTTATGCATGACCACTTCTATTAAAGCTTTACCTTGATGATTTTATGAGCAAAATGCTTAATCAAATTATTTTTAAATAACAGTAACATATATACTTGCTTATAAGTCAGGTCTAATTGCAAACAACATAGATTCTGTTCTGCCATTGCATAATCCACCAGCATATCAGGGTATGTATGGTTTGTTTTACTAATTATTCCTAACAAACTGCATTGACTCATTATCTGATGTTCAGTCTGGGTCTATGCAGTGTTTGTTTTGGTTGCATTTGACTTATAAGGTAGCATAAATGGTAGATTTACTACAATACTACATGTAAATATGCAGCTGAAGTTTACACAAAATAGTGGTTGAAAAGCATGTGATTGAGTTTCTTCCCTTTTGCATGTACTGGTATATGTACTAGTTTTTAATTAACTTCTTTACCTTTTTCATCATAACTGTCAGTTTTTAATCTTTATTTTTGATGTATTATAAAAAGAATTTAAGGTAATTATTTATCAGTCTAATACTTTCTGATCTTTTTTCCAAATCTAGATCGAGTTGGCAAATGTGGATTCTGTTCTCCAAGATGCTGAGGAACAATTCTTACAAGATCAGGAGTGAAAGCAGTTATTTTTTAACACAAAGACTGAAAACAGTTGTGTCACAGTTGTGCTGAAATTTCCTCTCATTATTTAATTCAGGAATTCATGATACTTCCTAACACTAGAATAGTAAAGGAAATTACCACCTGCATCTAGCCATTTATTTGATAGATTGAACCAAACATTTTCATTGACAGAAAGAGAAAACAGACAAAACAAATAAATGAAATTTTGTACTGAACCAAAATGGATAAAATACCATTATAAATCTCAGTGCAGTGTAATATTAACAGTAACTAGTAAGCAAAGAGAGAAATGAAGCTGTTCATCTCTTTTTTAAAATACAGTCAGATCTGTTTGTATTAATCACCAACTTGAAACTTAACGAACATGTTCAGTTGTGTTTTAGGAGTTACATAGTCAGCATTCCAAAATACAAGCTTGATTGACAGTCATTATTAATGTTCTAAAAATGTGAAACTTGTGCTGGGTTACCTTTTGTTGAGGCTTTTAATCGCTCGTATAAATTAAAATTATTCGTCCTTTCAAAAAGTTATTAGACTAGCCATCATAATAAATAGATCTTGCATTGCTTTATTAAAATAAAGGACATATCTGAAGTTATGATCATTTCTAGAGTTACCTTGGCTGATACTTAACATAGTGATCACTTGGGTGTCCATGTCCTTGTCTGTCCATCTGTACGTTTGTTCAAACCCCAGGTTAGGGTCTTTGTTACAAATTTAATGATTAAGTTCAATTTTAAAATGTTTTTATCTAAATAAAAGGCAGGCTGAACTAAAAGGGAGTTTCTTGGCCTTCCATAAATGCTACAACTTGATGAACATATTTTTTTTGATCATATCAACAAACAACAAGTGCAATGATTACTCATTTCAGCATACATTTACTTAAATACACAAAAGTCTAAAAGTTAAAAAGCTGCAATATGTTGATGACTTTCTGTGGAAGGATGTTTATAAATTCACTATATTAATTGCACAACTCTACAACAGTCTTGATGATGACATACTTTTGCCATACATTTAATTGCACTTTTGTCAGATATACTCCATTTTTTGTTTCAAAAAAAGTTTGAAAAAGAGGTTTGATGCAGCCCTAATTTACTGGATGATTTCCTTATCATATATGACTTGTACAAGATAGTGACTAAACTTTGTCACACTCTTTCATGACGATTATAATTTCGTTTTGTCTTCTTATGATTTATTGGTAAGCTGAACTTGAGTTTAGACAGATATGAGAAATAACAGGCTTCTTCATTTCCCCATACAGAAAAAGCTCAATTACTCTAAATCTGAAGCTTGTTTTCACACCTTGAAATGAGTTCTCATTTAATTTATGAAACTGAAACTAGTGGCAATAGTGTAAGGACATTTAAGATGATGTGTAAATAGGTATCATGTGGGTGCCAAAACCAAAAGCCAGCTGTTCCTGTGTCCCATCAGGCTCCACGTATATAGTATACAGTAACCTGATTTCATCAGTCAACGGTAGAATGCTGTTCAGTTTAAAAAATAAATTAGCTTTCATCTTTCATCTACTTTCAATATTTCATTAAAGTCTTTAATAAGGTCTGTATGACTACAAATACAGTATATATCTTATATTTATTTACATTGTACAGCACACTGACAAATGATTCACAGAGCATTAAGTTAGTTTGCATACATTTCTTCCTGTTGATTGATGGCTCTGTAGATGAAAATGTCATGTTAATCACACAATTTATTAAAATTTATAAAGATGTATACTCTTTTAATTTACTTTTTTTCATTTGAATGATTAAAAATTACATTTTATACTTGTCATAGTGCATTAATTTTCCTCCATTAAGTCAGGGTGGGTGGGATCTAATGGCTTACCTAATGATATGAAGAAAAAATGGAAAAGAAAATATACCGATATAAAGTTACATGAAGTTAAGTTTTGTTAGAATTTCTTTCTCTTTATGGGTTTTGGGTTAGGGTTTAGTGCTATGTTGTGTTATTATGAGACAGAAACAAAAAGACTGACAAGCAGGCACACAGAGATTTAGATAGATAAACAGATAAATTGATATAATCAAAATTGTTTAATTTATTTTTGAATTATAAGTACCAAAACGTGTAGTGGATTCTGCATAAAAAAAACATAATCTATAGTTTGCCCAATCAAATGATGAATTGTGCAGGAAAAAGCCAATTGTCCAGAACTTGGGAGACTTGGATATTTTGGGGATAATTGAGTTATCAACATAAAAGATAACTTTATACACAATACATTATTTGTCCAAGAGATACTTTTGTCCATATGATTGATAAAATTCAGATAACCAGTACCTGAATAATCAGTATTTTACTGTACATATCAAAGACTGATATAAGGATCTGTCAGTTAAGGATGAATGTGTGTGACATGTTGGTCTATTTAAAATTTTGATAAAAAATGATATTTGTTACATAGCAATTTGTCCAAGCAATCCAAAATCAGCAAAAAGTGTACAGGTTGATGTGCATTTCTTGTGCTACTCTTGGTAGAATATCTATCCCAAAGTAGGGGTTATTACAAAAAGAAGTTTGGGAAAATGGATCTGGTCATTCATTGTCCATAAGATTTAAATGAATAATTAAAAACTCATCAAATTCACTTAGCATGAGGATCATACACTCCTGTTATCAAATACACAATGAATGGGTGAATTTTTCAGGTATTGCACAGTAATTGAGACTGCATCATTCAAGGATTTATGAAATATTGAAAATTGATGATTTCCAAAAGTCTCTTATACTTTTCATTGACATTATCATTTCTTCATATGACTGTTATTGCAGTTAATAAAATTGTATAAGCATATTTTATTTTTCATTATTTAAGAACAAAATTGCAAACAACATCATTTTATTTCGTATCTCTTCCAGGATACATAGTGCTATGAAACATTTCTGTATCAAGTGATGTCATATCCATGATGTCAATGTAATTATCACATCATTTAGACATGTACAGAGGGGGGCCCCGAGTGGCCGAGTGGTCTAATGCGTTCTCCGTCATGGATCACTACCATCTCACCTCTGTCTGCGTGGGTTCGAGTTTCGGGCTCGACTAATGTGGATATGTGAGAAAGCTTGCTGGTAGCTTCTCGTGGGTTGGTGGTTCTTTTCAGGGTTTTGCCTGGTTCTTCCTCCACCATTAATACCGGCCGCCATGTATAGCCTATCTGGTGCTGAAAAATGGCGTTAAACCCCATAACAACAACAACAAAGACATGTACAGTAGGCATTGATTTTACCAAAGCCAATGGCTTAAAAAATGTCAAGATTAAAATTAAAACCCTGTTAAAAGAAAATATTGGATATTTGTTTAGAATTGATATTTTTACATTGCAAATGTAGGACTGTGTTGAAATGTTACAGGTTAAAAAAAAGCCTTGTTTGTAAACAAAAGCATGTAAATCAAAAGAAGATCATTTTAAATATGAACCTCACAGTTATATGAAATTCTGAAAGCTTGCCATGAATCTTTCTTTATAAAAGTGTCAAGTATGTCTCATATTTTATTGCCTGCTAAGAATGAAAATCATTTACCAACTGCTTTTTTTCAACAGAATCTGCAATTTGCACACATTTTGTATGATTAGTAGAGATGAAAACAGCTTCAGTATTTTTACATAGCATCATGTATGTATATTTTTTACTGGTTGCAATTGGCAAGTTTTCAAAAGATCTCTCTCTTTTTCTCTCACTCTCTCTCTCTCTCTCTCTCTCTCTCTCTATATATATATATATATATATATATGAAAAAAGTAAATATCCACATGCTAGTTCATATATAAAGGAATCTGTTAATTTAACAGCAAACAGTAATATATTCATACTTCATTCTTGCAAGCACTTTCACATCATTATCTTGATTGCTCTTCAGGTAGGTAGTTTATACTTTCCAAGAATATTCGGAAATAAAAAATTGAGGTCATTGTTATGTAAATTGCAATTGTTATTCTAACAAACGCCCCCTTCTAATAAACACCAAAATTGAAATTCCTACTTTAAAAAGGCTTTTATATCTATATATATCCATACATATCTCAACAGTCATAAGCAGTCTTAATATCGCCACTCCCCCTCTCGAATGCAAGAGAGGTGTAGATCTGATATACTGCATTTTCATTTGATGTTTATTTGATAAAAATATTGCTATTTCATAATATTCTATTTTTTGTGATGTAAAGACGTATCACAAATGTTACATCTACCAACAACACATCTCCTTTCATTAAGCAATCATAAAACAATCTACAAAATCTTCACACTTGACAATGGCAGAAAAAAGGAGATTGGTAATGTGGGAGTTCCTCTTTCGACAACACATGGACTCAACTCATTGAAATTGCCAAAGTTATAAAGTACATCAGTTTATGATACATTGCATGTTATAAGGTGCATCAGTTTTATATACTGCATGTTATAAGGTGCATCAGTTTATGATTTACACTGTATTGCACATTATGAGGTGCATCAGTTTATGATACATTGCACATTATGAGGTGCATCAGTTTATGATACATTGCACATTATGAGGTGCATCAATTTATGATACAATGCATGTTATGAGGTGCATCAATTGATGATATACACTGTATTGCACATTATGAGGTGCATCAGTTTATGATACATTGCACATTATGAGGTGCATCAGTTTATGACACAATGCATGTTATGAGGTGCATCAGTTGATGATATACACTGTATTGGACATTATGAGGTGCATCAGTTTATGATACAGTGCATGTCATAAGGTGCATCAGTTTGTGATATATTGCATGTTATGAGATGCATCAGTTTATGATACATTGCACATTATGAGGTGCATCAGTTTATGATACATTGCACATTGAGGTATTGAGGTGCATCAGTTTATGACACAATGTATGTTATGAGGTGCATCAGTTTGTGACAATGCATGTTATGAGGTGCATCAGTTGATGATATACACTGTATTGGACATTATGAGGTACATCAGTTTATGATACATTGCATGTCGTAAGATGCATCAGTTTATGATATATTGCATGTTATGAAGTGCATCCATTTATGATACAGTGCATGTCGTAAGGTTCATCAGTTTATGATATATTGCATGTTATGAGGTGCATCAGTTTATGATACAGTGCATGTTATGAGGTGCATCAGTTTATGATACATGGCATGTTATGAGGTGCATCAGTTTATGATACATTGCATGTTATGAGGTGCATCAGTTTATGAACATGGCATGTTATGAGGTGCATCAGTTTATGATACATTGCATGTTATGAGGTGCATTAGTTATGATACATTGCATGTTATAAGGTGCATCAGTTTATATACATTGTTATAAGGTGCGTCAGTTTATGATACATTGCACACTGAGGTGCATCAGTTTATGATATATTGCATGTTATGAGGTGCATCAGTTTATGATACATGGCATGTTATGAGGTGCATCAGTTTATGATATATTGCATGTTATGAGGTGCATCAGTTTATGATATATTGCATGTTATGAGGTGCATCAGTTTATGATACATGTCATGTTATGAGGTGCATCAGTTTATGATACATGGCATGTTATGAGGTGCATCAGTTTATGATACATGGCATGTTATGAGGTGCATCAGTTTATGATATATTGCATGTTATGAGGTACATCAGTTTATATACATTGCATGTTATAAGGTGCATCAGTTTATGATACATTGCATGTTATGAGGTGCATCAGTTTATGATACAATGCATGTTATGAGGTACATCAGTTTATATACATTGCATGTTATAAGGTGCATCAGTTTATGATATATTGCATGTTATGAGGTACATCAGTTTATATACATTGCATGTTATGAGGTGCATCAGTTCATGACACATTGCATGTTTTAAGGTGCATCAGTTTATGATACAATGCATGTTATGAGGTGCATGTCTGATATATTGCACATTATGAGGTGCATCAGTTTATGATACATTGCATGTTATGAGGTGCATCAGTTTATATATTGCATGTTATGAGGTACATCAGTTTATATACATTGCATGTTATAAGGTGCATCAGTTTATGATATATTGCATGTTATGAGGTACATCAGTTTATATACATTGCATGTTATAAGGTACATCAGTTTATGATATATTGCATGTTATGAGGTGCATCAGTTTATGATACAATGCATGTTATGAGGTGCATGTCTGATATATTGCACATTATGAGGTGCATCAGTTTATGATACATTGCATGTTATAAGGTGCATCAATTTATGATATGTGGCATGTTATAAGGTGCATCAGTTTATGACACATTGCATGTTATAAGCTGCATCAGTTTATGACACACTGCATGTGATAAGGTGCATCAGTTATGATAAAGTTTTATAAAATTGTATCCAATGTAGGCTATTTAAAATAATGTTATGAGAATATATCAGTTCATTGATACAATATATAAAGTATCCCATTTTAATTTTGTATGAATCTGGAATAATTAGTTTGAACCATTAAGGACTGGTGCATGAAATAAAGTTCTTTCTTTTAAAAAATGATTTTCACACAACAACCTTAGGACAAGGCCTTGTATAGTGACCAACCTTTGTGCATGGTATGCAGTTTTTAATAAAGAAGAAACCCACTAATCTGGAGCGAAAAGGTCAAAGTCAAGGTTACTGTGATTTAAAAAAAATAATGGTTTGCTGCATAGTAACTTTAGTTCCTGTGCCAGTTCCACGAGCAAACTTGGTGTATGGCCTGCACCTGGCGTAAAAAACACCCTGTAAATTTTGTGATTGAAAGGTCAAAGTTCAAGGTCACAAATGTTTTACTTCATAACAATGCATCAAGGCCATGCTTGTGGATGGCTCATGTGGAGGGCGGGAGGGGAAGAAAATTGTTGACTTGTGGCTTAAAAGGCAAATGGTCAGGGTCACTGTGGATAATGAACACAAGGTTAAAAAAAGTTTCAATACAATAATTAACATACAAATGGATTTTTTTTCTTGTTATTTTCAAAGTAGTTGGTTTTAACTTATAAGTCATATCTGAGGAGGGGCCCCTGAGTAGTCTAAAGTGCTCTCTGTTACGGATCACTGCCATCTCACCTCTGTCTGCGCCGGTTCGAGTCTCAGATTCAGCCAATGTGGGCATGTGAGAAAGTTTGCCAGTAGCTTCTCGTGGGTCGGTGGTTCTTTCTGGTGTTTTCCTGGGTTCTTCCTCCACCATTAATACTGGCCACCATGTATAGCCTATCGTGTGCTGAAAAATGGCATTAAACCCTACAACAACAACAACATATCTGAGGAATATGTTATATAATAAAACAGTTGGTGCAGGTAAAAAAATTACTGGAAATTAGTAGCTTAGTTTGCCACGATTTAAAATGTATTATTATTATTATTATTATTATACTAACAGATATCTTCCATTGCATAGAAGCGAAATAATATAGGACAAAATAAAGGCCTGGAATAAGGGGGTGGGTGTCAGCTTATTCATGGGCGAAGGTCTAAACTTTAAAGTTTTCAAGTTTTTTGCAGACTACCATAATGGCTGTAAATATTGGGATACAAAAGAAAATAATTTTTTCCGTGTCCTACAACTTATATACATGCAACAAAAAAAAGGTACATTTTCAGTTCCCAACACTTAGTAAACTTACAAATTACTATGCTTGCTTTTGTATTTATTTTGCATGTGCACACATTCTGCTTTCTCCAACATGAAATTAAATAAAAGTAAATAAAGACTTTATAATTCATGGGCTGGTCTGTGTTAACCCAGGAGACCAGTCTGTACTACATGTGTAATGTACAGTACTTACAGTGCAAATCATGCTTAGCATCAGATAATCTCTTATTTATTTCCGAACATTCCCAAATCGCATCCGTCCAGATAACATTTCAGCTAGTTGTAAATAGCCGTTTATGTTGATCCATGCATGCCTGAGTTACTCTTTTTCAATGATATAAACGATCTTACAAATTGAGGTAATATTTATGGAAAGGTATACACATTTAATTGTGCAAGGCACATAATCAGCATAACTTACATGCTCATAAAATAATGGTAATAAGAAAAGCTAAAATTTTGAATACTGATCGACTAAGATTATTATCAATCTATTTTAGTTTTGTACTTTAGATGAACAAATTCATAATTTTGCACACAATGGAAAGCTGAATGTTTTGGTGTCTTCTTTATCTATAATTGGCAGATTTTTCTTTTGTTTTCTGACAGCAATACAGGCCAGTTAATCATTAAAACCCTGAAACTGGCTTGGGTTAAGTGGGAATTTTGACCAGTGGCTATACCAGTACTTTGATGAATAATTGCTTTTCACTCCAAACTATTAGCACAATTACCATAGTTTTGTAAAACATGGTGTAAGGTCGATTACATCAAAGCAAACTACAACTCAGTTTTTACAGTATTAGCATCATTTTAGAAGCATTATTTCTGAAACTTGTATTTCGGATATATCATTAAAGTTTAGTGCAGTGGTGCCCATGATTCGAATCCAAGGGATGTACTTAATTCAGTGCATGTTCAAACCAACAATGCATGTGGTGGCACCATAATCTAAATATGCTCACTAGCCTAAATGTGAGCGTTAAATCAAACCCTATTGTTGTTCGTTGTTGTCACATTAGGATCACATTGTAATGAGTTAGGTATTTACAATTTCAAGCCAAAATAAAAACATAATTACTGGTGCAGTGACATAAAAAGTCTAATGCATTAACGCTTAAACAAACAATAATTAACCTGAATAAAAAAGATGAGGTAGTGTTACAACAACCAGCAAAT
Organism: Sinohyriopsis cumingii; assembly: GCA_028554795.2. Lineage (NCBI taxonomy): Eukaryota > Metazoa > Mollusca > Bivalvia > Unionida > Unionidae > Sinohyriopsis > Sinohyriopsis cumingii. The sequence goes on along the minus strand of JAPYKE020000057.1, from coordinate 1,463,777 downwards.
ACTCAATTCTTGTCATCATCAAATCGAGTCATACACATATCTGAATTAGGCAAAAGCAATAAAAAAACAGAAAATTAAATGAATTTCTTGACCTTTCAAACAAATTTAGGAACTTTTACCATTTCTGTATGGGGGCCCTGAGTGGCCGAGTGGTCTAAAGCGCTCACCGTTCCGGATCACTGCCATCTCACCTCTGTCTGTGTGGGTTTAAGTCCAAGGCTCAGCTAGCGTGGGTACGTGGGAAAGTCTGCCAATAACTTTTCGTGGGTCAGTAGTTCTTAACTGGGTTTTCCAGGGTTCTTCCATAACCAGTTATACTGGCTGCCATGTATAGCCTATCTTGTGCTGAAAAATGACGTTAAACCCAAGAACAACAACCATTTCTGTATAAGAATCATACATGCCAACCCTGAGAAAGGTATATGCGTGAGTTTTGCTAATATAAGTTTGCCTAAATAATTGCATTTATAACTTATTGTGTGCATATTGTGATGTCATCTTGGACTTGTTAGTCTGCTTATATGTGGGTCATGCTCTTTTTAGTGTTATACCTATTCAGTTGGGGGAGGGGTCAGCTTATATGAAACAAGCTTATATGTGAGTATATATGGTACACATTTACAGAGGGAAGAACAAATTAAGAAAACCCACACTGTTTCAAAAAATGTATTCTGTTTATGAGGAACTTCACTTAAAATGACACAGATTATTGTGCATTAACAAAAGAAAACCTGTTATATAATCACAAGAAAAACAGTTACCAAATAATAGCCATAAAGTTACTTTTCAGGATTATTCTCTTTGCCATCCTGACTATGGGTGTTCATGTGAAGATGTTACTGGATAATCACAGCATTTGGAATATTCATATGTCTTATACAGTTCCTTTTCTCCCAATTCTCAATTTCGAATTGGTTGAGTGACATGAAAGGGAATCATATTTAATTTACCATTCAAATTTTACATTTTCATAGCTGTAATTTATTCTTTGCTTGCTTTTCAATAGTTAACTGGAATAAAACTTTATCTATTGTGAAATTGTTTATATTTAAAAACTACCTTCAAAAAGCATTAGAAATCAATGAAACCTTCCCTGATGTTTTTTCAAGTACTTGGTAAAATTGTTTAATGTCAAGTGTGGGCAAAAGCATTTCAAAAACATGCACTATGATCCAAATCTCAGACAGATTCCTTTTAAACAGTGTCTTGACTTAGTAATCATATAGTTTACAAAGCAATAACCTTAAGGCTGAGATTCAAAAACCGTAATTATGGAGACTGGTCTGTCAAGCAGTAAAGTTTAAAAATCTCTCTGCTTGGGATTTTTCCCCCGAGAGAAAACATTCTCAATTGCACAACTACATCCCACCCAAAGCAGAAAAATCAGAACCTAATATACAAACATGAGAATATTACTCCAATTGGCTTGAATAAATATTTTTAAAGATTTCATCACAGAAATATGATGAAATTGGTGCTTAATTGCAGAGAGTTAGCAAAAGAAATGAAAATTATAACAAACAATAACTGTAAAGAGTCTGAGGGAAACTAAATGTAAAATATAATACAAATCAACAGGACTCCTCCACTGCCAATTGCAAGACTTGTTCCCTCCCCTTTTAATACAGGATCTTACACAAGTGAATATGTTCAAAAAAGCATGTGACATTAACTTAATAACATCCATGCTTTCTGGACTAAGTGTATTCAATACTGAATCTGTTTCATAATTTGTATTAATTTAAGACAATTGAACAGGTCAATTAGAAAATTTGTTCATAAAATACTGCATCAATAATATCATGTAGTAAATACATTTATTGCACACAGATACAAACAGTTATGTTAATTACTGGTATGTTCAGGAAGATAAGAAGAAAAAAAGAAACGTGCTGCCCAACATTAAATAAATGAGACGTCTAACAGACACTAATAAATTTAATCCTGGACCTAAAATCATATTAAAGAAAATACATATAATATCATAAACAAAGGTGCAGGATTCCAGATTGAACAGCTTGAATAAATATTTTAAAAGATTTCATCACAGAAATATGATGAAATTGGTGCTTAATTGTACAGAGTTAGTGAATGAAATGAAAATTATAACAAACAATAACTGTAAAGAGTCTGAGGGAAACTATATGTAAAATGTAATACAAATCAACAGGACTCCTCCACTGCCAACTGCAAGACTTGTTCCCTCCCCTTTAATACAGGATCATACACAAGTGAATATGTTCAAAAAAACATGTGACATTAACTTAATAATGTCCATGCTTCCTGGACTAGGTGTACTCAATATTGAAACTGTTTCATAATTTGTATCAAGACAATTGAACAGGTCAATTAGAAAATGTGTTCATAAAATATTGCATCAATAATATCATGTAATAAATACATTTATTGCACACAGATACAGTTCTGTTAATTACAGGTATGTTCAGGAAGATAAAGAAAAAAAAAAGAAACATGCTGCCCAACATTAAATAAATGAGAATTCTAACAGACACTAATAAATTTAATCCTGGACCTAAAATCATATTAAAGAAAAAAATTTCAAGCTTTAATTTCATACATATAATATCTTAAACAAAGGTGCAGGATTCCAGATTGAACAGCTGACTACATCATAAAATATTGTACAAAACAAGGACTTTCAATAAAATGTCATCAGTGGTGTACAGAAATATGGTTACAAACTCAGCAATCCAAACAACTAAATAGTATCTTACAATCAAAATCAAACTACTGGTATGAAACTGTTTTGAAAAATATTAAAATCAATACAAATTCAAAGTGTTTACAGCAAATATTGAAGTTAGACCAATTTTTTGTTTCTTTTTGGTGTCTGATTCATTTATTGGGTTGAACTACACAGCACACCAACAATGCAACTTTCTTTAAATTGTAGGAAAAAAAATTGACAACCAAAATATAGCTGTAGAAATGCTGCTGTAAAAATGCAATATATTTTTAAGTACAACTAATCTTAATTATTTAAACTATGAAAACTGATATAAGCATAAAATTCACAACACACTAAAGAGATTGATTTCTGCAACAGGCATTTTATTCTGGTGTCAAATATCCATGGTATTTAGCAACATGTATACACTTAAGAAACTAATGAAAATAAAAAACAAAAATAAAAGACAATTTATGACAAAAAGATCCAAGAAAGTCCATATTACGAGACAGAAGGACAATAAAGGAAAAATCTTTCCCATGAAAAAATGGGACAATTATAATACATTAAAATATTTCTTCATTCATTGTCACAACTGATATTTTGCCTAATGTTTCGTATACTCTTAAAGAAACTGGCATCAGTGTCTTAACAGAAACTGCAACACACCACTACCATATATCTGACAGTAAATAGCTGACGAAACAGGCAAGAAATGAATATGGCATAAAACTACCCCTTTAAAAAGTAGAACATTACAAAATTCTGATCTCATTAAGAACATTCAAACATTTAACTGCAATATTACTGTCCAAAAACACCAATACTACAATGATCCAATAACAAATTGAACAATGGGTGAGTTTGGTCCATCATTATCAAAGGACATGTTACGAGATCCAACACTGATTCTTCGGAATCTACAGACTGATCCACTGGATGGGTGACGCACTCGTCCACATATGCACAAATCTTGTTGCTGGTCTTTATTCTGGACTTCACATGAGCTTAATAGTTGCTTGTGAACTAAACTTGCATAAAGTCCTTTCTTTAGCAATAGTTGTTTGTGATTTCCCTCCTCTACTACACAACCTTTATCAATCACAATAATTCTATCAGCCCGTTCCACTGTACTTAGTCTATGGGCTATTATTAAAACAGTGCGACCAGGAAAGTTCTTGTATATTGCCTGCTGAACCTGAGAAAAAAGGAAATTTACATATAGGTAAATTCTACTAAGCAGAATTTCAGAAATTATTCAATTTAAGAATAATTAAGCAGACCCCTTTGTTCTGCTTGAGAACAGACCTGATGTAGACCTTATGTATCTGATTTAAAACCACTTATTATAAAATTTGGACACTAGACATAAAGTATATGTTGCCCACAAATGACACTTTGTCTATCAAAATATTCTCTTTTGTTTCAGATGAAAGTCAAATAAATTTAACTCAATGGTATCAATGAAGTTAATGTGATGAAATTACCATGGGCTTGAGGGCCATTAAAACAGAGTTTCTTGAAGGGACTGATACTCTACTGGTGAGAAGAATTTCCAGGAATTCAACATAAGAGCATTTCTTACTTTTAAATGCTGAATATTGAAAACCACCTCTGACATTTTTCAGCAATACCACGATCTTAAAATTAGATGCTGTGATAGATATATTGGATGTCCAATTGGCACCATTTTTATTTTGGACAAAGACATCATTAGAAGTTTTTTGGTGAAAACCCAATAGAAATGATGTTGATCCATATAGGAGGAGTAGTGACAACAACATTTTCAAGACAGCCATTGTGGCAGCCATACCTGATGTATGACCTTCAACTTTTTCATTTAGGATCTACTGTATATCACAAAAAAGTCTACTGGTGAAAACCCCCAAGTTGATATAGCCATCAATTTGATTTTGTTATTGTTGTTGTTGTGGGGTTTAACACCATTTTTCAGCACATGATAGGTTATATATGGCAATAGTATTAATGGTGTAGGAAGAACCCGGGAAAACCCCAGAAAGAACCAACGACCCACAAGAAGCTACTGGCAAGCTTTCTCACATACCCACATTGGCTGAATCTTAGACTCGAACCGCTGCAGACAGAGATGCGATGGCAGTGATCCGTAACGAAGAGCAGTTTAGACCACTCGTCCACTCGGGGCCCACATCAATTTGAGAGATAACACTATTTTCAAGATGGCCACCATTGTGGCTGACTTGAGGATTAGTCATTTTCATTTAAGACCAACCAGACACTATTAGAACTCTTCTGATGAAACTCCATGTCAAAATAACTTTCCACTGAAGAGCAGTGTAAACAAGATTTTTAACGAGAACATAATTGTACTGGATGTCAAATCTCCACTGTTTTAATACAAGATCAAAAAGAAAAACTATAAGAATTATTTTAGTGAAAACCCCATACTGATATGGGCATTCACTCAGGAGAAGCAGTGATAACAAGATTTTCAAGCTGACCACTGGCAGTCATATATTACATCAGACTGGCACTATCTGTAATTTGAACAAACTAGATATAAGAAGTCTTCTGGTGAAAATACCATTTCCATTATGATTTTTTCCATTCAGGAGGAGTAGTGATAACAAGGTTTTCAAGATGGCCAATATGCATGGTTGGCTATACAGCAGCCAGTATATCTGGTTGAGGAAGAATGCGGAAATACCCCAGTAAGAACCAGTGACCCACAGGACGCTACTGGCAAGCTTTCTCATATCCACATTAGTCAAGCCTGAGACTTGAACCCACGAGGACAGAAGTGAGGTGGCAATGAATGGTCAAGTCAAGAGCTTTAGATCACTCTGCTACCTGCAGCCCCCCTGGTGGAGGAAGAGTGTTGAGATTTTCAAGATGGTCACTATGGCAGCCAAATATATGTCAGTTTGGGATTATTTTCATTTCAAACTAACTAGACATCATAAGAAGTATTTCAGTGAAAACTTTGTGATGGCCATATTGTATGCTAGAGCAACTCCATTTTCATTTAGGATTAACTAAACCATGGAACCAGTGTGTTTGTGTGTGATTTAGATTTAAAACGTAGCTTTAACAATTTTTCAGTCATATCAATATGATGTCTGCAGTGTGGGAGTTAATAGTGATGTCAGCACTGGGGCATCATGCTGCAGACACATAACATCATGTCCCACCCAGTCATTATTCTAATACAAGGCTGACCCATGCTAGCACTAATCTTTTAATGCTGAGTGATCAGCGAGGCAGCTGCTAGTACCATCTTTGTACATCTTTTGGTATGATCCAGTCATGTTCAAATCTGCAACCTCCTGCATCTGAGGCAGACGCTATAACCACTTAGGCCACTGGAGTGGTACCATGGGACCAATGTGTTTGTAAAGATTCATGGCAATTCTCCAAGTTGTTTAGGGGGAATAATGATTTCAAACTTGTACTAATGGGCAGATATATGACACCGAAAGACCATTCCATCAGTAGAACTAATAACTACTATTTACAACATCCAAGGTCTTTTTCATGCATGTGATGCAAAAAACTGAGGACATTCTGACTGACCTTTGTCTCTATATATGCTAAAACAGGCAAGATGAAAATGGATTTGGCCTTAAAGATTTCTGGATTCTGATTGGATAATTCTTCATTTTTATTTTACAAGCTGTATGAAATACAAAAAAAGTGTTTATTAACCAACAGGAATCCCTTTGCCATCACAAGTCTATGTGTAGTAGCCAACAATAGAGACTGATATGTAGGATTATGTTATTTAATGGGAGTTAATTGGCGTGCAAAAAGATACACCCTGACAGCTCATCTAGGTTGTCTAAGATAGGATTAAAACTGACTACTCACTAAGTCTATGAATGAAATATTACAGCAATATGTTACACAATAAGATGCACTAACTGCAATATCATCATTGTTGGGTCAATACAAAGTATGATCAGATGCAATGAAGTTAATAACATAATGGATGTAACAAGCAAATGGATAGAAATATGAATGTCACTCATGCATGAAAAATACAAAACAATGATGAACATCCCTCCAAATGTTATTGACAAGGGGATAAAATACATTAGTGCAGTGGTGGAAAAATCCCTTTTCCAGCAGCCCCAGAAAGTTTAAATAATATGTAGAAATAATCAAAATACAAATTTTTTCTGCTAAAATATGTTTCTTTGATACTGTTTACTCAAACATAATACCTTAGGTGAACTATGACTACCTCACAAATCCAACCCTCCCAGGTTAATCTTTTCAGCAAGAAAGCTAAAAGTTTCTGCCACCTAAGTGGTAATAAGATGGAATGATCATTCCTTGACACCAGGACTGGCACCAAATCCCATGAAAGGGTCAGGTACTATTGCAGTGGAAGGCATGCTCTCAATATGGATGTAACTGCAGGGAGGCTGTGAGGGTGTATGTGTAGTATGACTGGGTAAGTATTATCAAACAAACTTATTTTGGTTTCTTCTTCAAATACATTACCTGATCATAATATCTTAGGGGAATAGGTAAGAGGTAGAGAGAGATACACTACTTTATGCCAGAGACCATCTCTTGTCCCCTAAAGGTATGTGAGACAGCTTCCAGACAACCTGACTGAAAGCAGACTCCATATGTTGGGGAGTGGTAACAAACGGGAACAATTATCCCTCCTACAAAATCAAGCTGAAGTCGTGAAGTTGTTTCTTTATGAAGCTGTCAAAACAACCCGGAAAGTTAACCTTTGGACTATGCATAATGCATAATGGTTCCTCCCAATCCAACTGAATCTTGTAGGATGAAAGATCTCTGATAAGACTGGACAGATGTACTTTGACCTCCATCCCATGGCATCAATATTTACAGTCTGAGAAGTTCTGTTAATATGCAAGATTTGTGGTGATTGTCAAAACTTTGTGAGCTGATATGCAAAGCAAATGCACTAGTGTGGGTTTAGTCTGAGATGCTGAACAGATAGCCCACTTAATTCAGGATGAAGTGTCTGTATTAACTAACCTTCCATTCATTCAATGGTAAAATGAAGTGTGATCTCCCCCAATGCAAAGGCTTGGTCTTCTTGAATAAAATTTATCACCCTGGATCATGTAGCTGACACTGAACTGAAGTATGTAGAATAGACAGAAATTATTACTAATATCTGATTCCCCACAAATGGTAAACTGCCTTGGCCACGAAAGCAGGGGGATTTAAGAGTGACATTGATCCATCTTGTCAGAACTGCATGAAGATAGGTCCACCAATAGGAAATAAATTTGCTGATTTTGCCTGCTGATTGCGAAAGCAGTGATGAGGCAGGACTCATATGACAGGTGAACTAATTAAGCCCTTGAGAGCAGTTCAAATGGTGTCCTGTTCAGCCAGGTACATACCCATGATAAATTCCACTTAGGGTAAGGAGATATTGACTTTGGCCAGGGGAAATCCAAAATGAACACAAGATTGGATAGGTCTTTGGTTTGTTTGATATCATCTCTTCCATGATAACACAGTCTGCCAGTGATCATGGAATGGTAGGCTAAATTGTGATATGTGCTAACTGTTGTTCATTGACAAGCCAAAGTTAGCTAGCTATTAAGGTATGGATGCCTACATTAGTATAATGCACTCTTATGCACCCCACTGAGATTATATTCCATTGCCTTCGAATACATCTAACGTGAATGGTCGTCTCACTTGAAGGATTCTCCAAAGCACATGTTATGAGAACTGTTTGTTCTTAAAGGCATATTTAATAAGATCCTGATGTGCAGGTTCAGTAAATGGGTTGGGATGAAACACCTGCCATCATAGTTGCTTAATGCACGAGGGAATATCTCAATTCCTGACAATTCTGTTGTGAGAATGACGAGACTGGTCCAAGATTTTCCATTTGAATGGAGCAATCAGAATGAGGAGATACTTAGATTCTTTTGGTTCCAGTATCACCTTTAGAACATGAGGTGTTGGAGAAGTGTATATATTTCCAATCCACAGAAAGAGCATCATTCATTCAGGTCTTTTGGCATTCTACCTTGTCATCAATAGGTCCATCCCACTAAGTATCTAATGAGTGCAAACTGAGTGATGAAGAAACCATTCTGTTTGTATATGTTCCTTCTTGCTCAACAAAGAGTACACCAATACATTAGCCAGCCTAGGATATGTCGAACTTAAATGTGGATTTGTCATTGCGGACACCACATAGAAAATCCCAAACAAGAATACAAAGGTCTGTGTATACAGTTATGCTTTGCTGTCCAATTGTCAAAAGTTTGGCCTCCATCTGGACCACAGTATTATTGTCATAGGACCCCAAAAAAGCAGCCAAGAACTAAGGTGTCTGCTGCTGCACTGAGCAAAATTCAGCAGGCAAAGGAATTATCTAACAGATGGATTACTCTGTGTAGACAAGACATCTACCATTGCATGAATTCAATTGTAGTTCCTGGGGTAATAATTCCTTTTACTTGAACATTGATTCCAGACCTAGTTGACCAAGTTCTTGAAAGCATATGAGGTTCAAGATCTCCTGTTGACAGAGAGACTGAGGATGAAAAATGGAGGGCAACACATGAAATTATGTCCTGCTCCAAAATATTACTAGTCTGAAGCTTGTAGCCTGCTGTAAGCAAGTCACAGAACTTCACAAAGTTGTTTGAGTGGGAACAAACATAAAGTCATGCCTCTTGTACGTCCACAATGATTGTGTAATTTCCATAAAGAATGGCATTAGAACCCATTGTTGCATCCCATCACATACCCAAGAGCGTAACTGAGTTTAATGAATGTGCTTGGGTTGACAGCCAATTGATATGTGCTACATTGTATCAGCAGAGGCTTAGAAGATGTGCAGAATGTGATAATGAATCCCCAGGAAACCATTTGTTTGGTCCACATTTGAATGTAAATCTTCCCCATTCGGCAACGAAAGATTGGAGCCTTCTCACTATATAGATCTGTGATAAGGGGGGACATGGAAATATGTTATTTGAGATAGAGAGGGTCTCATGGAATGCTGGTGAACACGATCAACCTCCCTTTGATTCTTCCAATTAGTTTGGAAGAACTGTGGTTTTTGATGATTGTAAATTTGGTAGGACTATTTCTCAGTGGCAAGTGTTCCAGGGACATCCCTGTGACCTTCTTATTGGTTGCTCTGTAAACCCCTAAGCTGTAGCTGAGACTTTGAGGGATGGAAAGAAGGCATCATTGATAGCTTGTTGCAAATTCTGTCAACCTGATCATTACAGATTAGATAATGTTTGTGAGTTAAGTTTGGTCCAGAATGGTCTTTAAGAAAGGTGGAGGTAGAATGCATTGCATCTTGTTCCACCTGTTTTAAGTTGATAGCTGCTGTTAAAGCCTTGGTTATAGTATATTGGGCCTCTATGTTATGAAGTGGACCGTGTTATAAACATGCTCCCATGTATTCTGATGAGATTCGGGAAGGGATGTAAGCTGTATTCTGCCTATTGAAGATCACCATAGATATTAGATGCAACATGGCCCTGTCATTATGGATCAACTCATAGGTATCCAATTAGGAAAACTGAGGGAAGGCATTTGCAAGAAAAGACATCCGTAGATGCTTGGAATTTGTAATTGATGATGTAAGCAGTTCCAAAATGTCAGGAACCTGTCAAATTGTGGAAGCGGTTGAAAGTAGATTCTTCCACAGAAAATGATCACCTGATGCTGGAGCTATAGACTGTACAGGAAATAGGACAACAGAACTCCAGTGGGAGTAGGCAGAGATCTTCAGTCCAAACCTGCAAGGCAGAGTTAAAATCATCATGGTAAGATCAAATAATGATGCAGGAAAATGACAGCCAGTTTTCAAGGTTTTTGATTTTAGGTAGAGAAGCTGATGTCTCTTGGGCTACCTGCAAAGTAATTGGAGAAGAATGTTGAGGATGGTGACTCATTACACTTGCAGCAAGTTATGAATAAAATTCCCTTATTTCTAAGATGTCACTAAGCAGAGGCTCCCTCTGGGTGGCAGAGGCATGAGATCAAGTGAAAAGACATCTTATAGGAACTTAGGCACCAAGATGGCCATTATATGCCAGCAGTGACTAGAGGTACTCTACTGGTTAGGTTGATCCATGAGAGTAACTATATATACTAGATATCATCCATTGAAAGTGCCTGGAAGAACTAAACAGGCTAAGCTGATCCAATGGGGCACCTATATAAACAAGAAGTCGTCTATAGGAAATGCTTAGCAGCACTATTCAGGTTAGTCTGCATTATAACTAGTTTCATGAAGTGGGTTCCTGAGTGCTGTGTCACTAAACTGGGCATAATATGTAGGAAGGGCTTGGCAGCACTATGTGAGTCATGGAACTGGAAAAAGTTCATTTCTGTTGGCTGATACTGTATGATCAGTTGTGGTCATTGCTCATTGCAATTAGAGTTATAAGGCTGAGTCCAGTCAAGAAGAAACATGGCCATCTTGGCTGGCAAGGCATTGTCCAGTTCCTGAGGTTGAGTCAGGGTATGGGATATTGATCCATGTAATGAGTCTTAATTCTGATATGGGAATCTGTAACTGAGGCATAGTTGCTCTTCATCTCACTCTCCAGTAAATGAGATTATTTTGAACCCATGTGTGCAAGTTGATGTTGTCATCCCTCAAGCTATCCTTCTGCGCCTTCCCCTTAGTGCTCAGAGAATTGCTGACTTCTGTCCATAATACGCAAGTCCAACATTTATTCAAGAAATGACAATCACAGAAAACTACATGTTCAGTAGTTGCCAGAGTGGTTTTGACTGGTCTAAATGTATAGAACAAAATATAGCAGACCATATATACGTGTAGTATAGTCAGTGTGCTGCTTTACAAACTTATGAGTGCCTGTACAGAGTTACCCATTATAGTAAATACTTGGAAAATGGTGCATGTGACCTGTACAGGTAGAGAATTAGAGCATCGCTACTAATATTTACAATGTGGATGCTAGATAATCAACTCCAGCAACAGGTAACTTATAGAAAGTATTCACTGCCTATATAGGTAAAATCACTTAAGTTATGCTTATAGTAACTATATGTAAGAAGACAAAGGTAAATAATCCATTCTAATAACTTACCTGTAGGAAGGCCAATCTTTACTGCCTGTACAGATAAAATCACTGAAGCATTGCTTATAGCAGCCACAATCAAGACTAGAAACAACTTACCAATAGGGAGGCCAATTTATTTTGGCTGCTTAAACAGGTAAAGCCACTGAAGTATTGCTTAAGTAATTACATGGATGAGCTCGATGCTGTTGAGTAAATCATGTATAGAAAACTTACCCGTACTTATTCAATCAAGGCAGAAGCTATAATATAAATGAGCTTTCTATAATACACACAAAATCTGCAAATAAACAAGGAAATGAAGCACCATTATTTATACTTATGACGTAGATGCTAGAGTGTCCATTATAAACCATGTTACTTTTAGGAAATGCCCAGTGACATTCTATATAGGGAAAATCAGTAACATATGTATATGACTATGAATTAGACACTAAGACAAATAATATAGGAACTTGATTGTATGTATCCTTATTCAGCATAAATTATATGGCAATACTGAGTTTTATTTATCATGCCCAAGACATGCGCTTATTAATACAGTTCTAGCAATGTGAGGGGATGCCATCACAACCCGAGCAGGTATATACCAAAGGTGCCTAAGTGTGTTGAGATGGCAAAGTGGTAACACAGAAGATAAGACACTTTGTCGCCAGCAAAAGGAAGAACAGAATAGATGGAAATTTATACATGGAGTATACTTCACTTTAGAAGATGAAACTCCTCCAACTTGTTCTGAGGTAGAAAACTACCAAACTGCTGGTATGGATTTTGCAAGGCTTCTTTGTCTATAGAGAGTATGCTACTTGGCATGAGCGGATGTAGTAACTGACAATTTTACAGGATTTGGCACTAATCCTGGTATCAAGGGAAGATCACTCTGATGCCTGATACCTAGGTAGGCAGCTAACTTTTAGCCTTTTAGCTAAAAAGCTTTAACCTTCGATAGTTTGATTTGTGAATTATTAGTAGTTCTCCTAAGGTATTTTGTATTTTGAAGAAGACATTTTTGCAATGTTATCAAAATCCTGATTCCAGACAAGAAGTCTATTTTAGATGTTTTCTAGGCCTGTTTACTGGTCAAGTGTGAGATAAGGGTACAGTCAAAGACAGACATTAGCTGTCCATCTCTCTGATATAATGTTTTCACCAAATATTCCATATTTATTGATATAACTTTCTTGTATTTGACGTAATCTGATCCAATCACAAGTTAACATAACTAGTACTAAAATTTCCTCCATAAATTTTCAGTTCTAGAATAGACCCTGCCAACTACCTATCAATGTATACTGCAATGATCTTTGTAATTAGCAAATTCAGTGAATGTTTGCCTTCACCTAATGAGGTCACCAAATGTATACAACGATAAAATTTGGCTGTGAACCTTGTGACTCAACGATACAGCTACATGATTCTGAAGTTATGGCACCCAAAGTGGTATCTGACATACCTTCCAATGATCAAGTACAAGTACACGAAGATTAATCCCTTTATCTCAAATCGATTTAAAAATAAAAAAAGAAAGTAAACTGTGACAGAAAAGGTAATATATTGATCCTTCACTGTGACCTCATTCCCAATGTGGTATGTGACACACCTTCTAGTGATGTTATTAAGTATATGATGATTCATCCCTTTAGCTCAAACAGCTTTCAGGTTACAGAGCGGAAACAAAAGTTTAAAGTCCAGAAGGATGGTTTGTCAGATGAATGGATGGAAACATGAATAATATGTTCACACTTTTCTTCAAAAAGACAGGGGATTTTTGTTGTTGTTGTTCTAGGGTTTCACGCCATTTTTCAGCACAAGATAGGCTATACATGACGGCCAGTATAACTGGTGGAAGAAGAACCATGGAAAACCCAGGGAAGAACCACCGACCCACGAGAAGCTACTGACAGGCTTTCCCACGTACCCATGCTAGCTGATCCTTGGACTTGAACCCACGCAGACAGAGGTGAGATGGCAGTGATCCGGAATGGTGAGCGCTTTAGACCACTCGGCCACTCAGGGCATCCAAAAAGACAGGGGATGAAACATTGCTATTTCAAGGTGAAAACATTTCCCAAGGATGCGTGAACACTAACCATATCACAAGCTGATATTTAGAACTAAGACATAAGCTTCCTACTTTAAATCTTTCTATAAACCTGTAATGCAAATCATAATAGTCATTTCATTTATTCAAAAGTAGTCTACAACCTCAACTACTGTGGACACTGCTAAATGTTTTCACTGTTTTAAAGAGCAGAATCCTTGCTCAAAAGAGTAACAAGCAACTTAACTTGATTAAAATCTGTTAAGATCAGAAACAATTACCACATTATTAATTACAATGGAAGACTACTCCGGTGGCCTAGTAGTCAGAGCGCCTGCCTCGGATGAGGGAGGTCAAGGGTTCGATCCCCTGGCCGAGTCATACCAAAGACTTATAAAAATGGTACTAACAGCTGCCTCGCTTGGTGCTCAGCATTAAGAACAGGTTAGTGTTAAGACAGGTCAGCCTGGTGTGACGGGGTGAAGCATGTCTGAAGCATGATGACGCAGTGCTAATCACTATAAACTGCCACACTGCAGACATCATAGTGATACAACTGAAAAATTGTTAAAGCTACGTTAATAATCCAAATCATACATACACACAATCATGATGATGTGAGAATAAGACATAAAAATAAGGCCTTAAGATTCTATTTATTAAAGACATGTATGTATGGATGGATGCCATAATATTATTAATACGCAAGAGCATCAATAAAATAGAGCTAAATGAAGAAAAAAATGTAATGAACGGAGCTACATGAATAGTGCAAACAGTACATGAATTGCCAATCTTGTGACCTTTTTTCTGTCATGACCTTGACCTATGAAGTATGGACTTGACTTCTATATAACAAGGAGTGGAAAGTTTCATCAAAATATGTTTGGGGATTAGAAAGAGTCAAACTGGATAAAGAAATAGGCTACTGACTTACATAATCCCCTGTGACCTTGACCTTGTGGGAAAGGGGTAAAACTGAATATACAAGACACTTTCAAGTCAAGATATATAATAGATTATTGTTTCCAAACAATGTTTCCATACCCATATACACACAGGGGTTAATTATTTATATTTTCCCTTTCAATGAACTTGACCTAAAGGAAGTGCGGGCATAGCTTTAGTATGTAACAAACTCTCCAGTGATAACATATAAGTAGTTGAAGTTTCACTGAAACAGTTTCATTGGTTCCATAGTTATATCCTGAACTATGCACCTTAGTTACATCTTTCCTTGCTGTAACCTTGACCTTTAGCCATATGGCATGGCTATAATATGCTACACACCAGCCAAACATGATACACAATTCCTAAAGTTTCATTAAAATATCTTCCATGCTTAAAAAATTATATTACAGACATAAATACAAGTCACTGAGTTATATTTTTCTTTGTTGTGACCTTGAACTTGAGACAAAAGCACACGAGCATATGGCTGTGGCATGCAAAATACTGTCATGTCATGATATATACTAGCTAAGAATTTCACAAAAATTTCATCAGGGGTTCCAATACTCCAAACAAAGACTCAAGTCACAGAATTACATTTTCCCATGCCATGACCTTGACTTTGAGGCAGAAGACATAGCTATGGTACATGCCACACTATCTAGTATGATACATATTTGGACAAAGTTTCATAAAGTCTTTCAAACCATTACAAAAGAAAAGAATAAGATAAAAAAACTGTAATGGACAGACAGCTGTATAATGAATGCCATAACACAATATTGTAGGGTTTAACGCCATTTTTCAGCACAAGATAGACTATACATGGTGGCCAGTACAAATGGTGGAGGAAGAACAAGGGAAAACCCCGTAAAAGAATCATTGACCCACAAGAAGCTGCTGGCAAGCTTTTTCATATACCCACATCGGCTGAACCCAAGACTTGAACCCATGCAGTGATACATAATGATGCGCACTTTAGACCACTCGGCCACTCAGGACCCCCTATAACACAATACAGCGCATCTTAAAACACATGTATACAAAGAAGGCCAGTGTTTCCTACATGTACTACCAGGAAGTAACAATCATTAAGACCAATGCACCCATCAAATTTCATAACAGTGCAGGGATGGTGCTGGGCTTTGCCAATTGCCTTTTTTTCTTATTGGCACCATGATATACCATCTGGTGATTTGTTTTGCTACAAATTTTTGTGGGCAGTTTCAACATATATTTTCAATCTTGGGTTTGGAATGGAGAAATTCAAGGGCACCATGAAAGGAAGCAGCAAGCTTGGATATAAAATGCACTGGGAGCTATCTATTGTCACATAAACAAATCATTTGTTCATATTGACAAACGTGTCTTAACATCATGTTTCTACGCCATAATCCGATGATGCCAACACCTGGCCTAGGTACTGTAAGCTCTGATACACTCAGCAAAGTGCTACTGGATTAGCTACAGTCAATTAACCTGTGAAGAGAGGAACAGGAATGGATGCATTCAACCAAATGAGGTTTGGGTGGGGAACTGGTATTTTTTTTAAAAGATGTACCCAAAAAGTAATTTTGCTAAAACTTGAAAGAAAACTGATTATCTTTGAAGCACTGATTGTTCAGTATAAATACTAATCCCATGACAAAAAAATCAGTCTCAATCAATGCTCTACTACAATTGTTTGATGTTACCGCCGCAACAACAATCTGGCATTTGTTTGGTCCTCAAAAGTTTGCATTTAGTGTTGACTTCAATAACATATGAACCCTTCATCAAAGCAAGTCAACTACAATTTTCAACAAAAACAAAGTGCCTTTCTTAAAAGGAAATTAGCACCAAACATAAATAAAAGCAATGGAAGCTGATCAGTTGTTGCATTTTCTAAAGTGATTTGAACACTTTTATTGTGCCATGATAGTTTCTACTTTGCAGGAGAAATGTTAGGTTTATGATCATTATCACAGACAGAAGAAAACACAAATTAAATTTCAAATCTTTCGAATCCATATATATTTGGTCACAAAGATGTTTGTTAAACTTATTATTTTGTTCATGTGTTTTCATTCCCATATTAACAGCCTCGTCCCCTTGGTAACCTCTGCAACATGTTAGCTGTTTCCAGCTGACCAAAATCTAGGTCATGTACATGTGACATGTCAACAACTATAAAGCCACATGCTACTGGCAACCATTGAATTGTTTAGTGACACGTATTTGTTGACAGTAGGATAGATCAAATGAAGACTAACATTTTACACATGAGTTATTTGTGTTTACTAATGTGATGTGAATGATATATGAATTTTCTAACATGTGATCCAGACTTGAATTTATGGATTTTTCATATACATGTACAGTACTTTACACATTATGGATTCTTCTACACAACTGTAAGTTGTCAATACACATGTGTATTTCAGATTAGTTTTGTCTTCAATTAATCAAAATTTCAATTGTTTATTTTCTGACTGTAAATTTTACTCGCTGACATCATATCACCTCTTACAAATTTCACTTGTATGCGAAATGTTATTTTGTAGCCCTCCCCCACTTATCTCTACATCCACTTCAGTCAACAATATTACCTTGGTAATAGGAATATCAAAATAAACATATAGTACTGTATTATGAAAATGGTGACATTTTTTGAAACTTGGCGACAAAATATTTAAGTTGGTGTTTTTTTGGGCTACAACTTTATTAATGCCAGCACCATCCCTGCAGTAAAAACAATATTATCAGATATATGAAGCACAAAACAAAAATAAGGTACTTTATAAATGGATGCATACATCTTGTCAATATGCATGACAAGGGATTTTTAAAACAAAGTACCATGTATTCTGATTCAGCATCGAGAGCACTTGTTGCCTCATCCAGGATTAGAACTGTGGGATTTCGAATCAAGGCCCGTGCAATTGCGATTCTTTGCTTCTGTCCACCTGTAAAGGCAAATATGGCATTTATCAACAGTCTAAGTGCTACTTCCATGTCCTGCATTTTTATTACATGCCTCCATCCCAACTACGACCCTAGGGCTGAAATCTCAAAAAATACTCACATAAAGTCACTGTAATTGCAATCTGTGATCCTCTGACTTCTGATCTGATCTCCTCCCAAAGACCCCAGGAGAGAGACCCAAGTACCATACTGCTTCTGCAGATGGTCATTACATGGGCAACGTGTATTATGCTTGGAGAATTTCCACCCAGTGGTTTAGGATGGATGGACACATAGACTGATGGAGGCTACCACAACATCCCCTTGCTAAAACATGGGGATAAAGGTATACAAATGACCTACAATGTATAATTACAAAATGTTTTGAACCTACTTTAATCTTTCTTACATATCATTTAAAGATGAAACAATGGTAAAATAAAAAAACTGTCAATTTTCTCTTCAATTCAGTATTTAAATCTCAGAAGATTTATCAAGTAAATGTTTGCACCACCAGATAGTTGTATCTCAGATACACAGCAAACTCACCAATTCTTTTCAATACAGAGAGTACAAAACTTTAAAACCTTCAATTGATTTGTAGCTGTTTAACAGCAGTATATAAAACATCTTACCATATTTTCTTCTAAAACAAAACCTTCTCATGTGTCAGCTTTAAGCTGGGATGAAAAGTCTATATTTCATGAAGAGCAAAAACTGTTTTCTTGCCCAGAATAAATTATTGTATGCTCAGCTTTTTTTGTTCTTTTAAAGGAATAAGCTTACAGACCTGCCAACCCTGATGAGTCTGGTTTACAGACCTGCCAACCCTGACGAGTCTGGTTTACAGACCTGCCAACCCTGATGAGTCTGGTTTACAGACCTGCCAACCCTGACGAGTCTGGTTTACAGACCTGCCAACCCTGATGAGTCAGGTTTACAGACCTGCCAACCCTGATGAGTCTGTCTCAGTAAGGCAGTTGATCTTTTTCCGTAAGACTGACCAGTTTTCAGTAAGGTGTAACAAAATATCAATAACTGCTATTGTAAAGCTGGAAAACATAATTAAAAGTTCGACGCATCGACGATAAACATTATGTTCAGCTGAAAAGTTTGTAAAGTATGTGTACTTTATTTACCACTAGTACAGTTGTACAAACTCTAGTTCCAAGCCCTATGCAGTTCAATGGTTTGTTGCTATCTCTCAACTTACATAATTCTTGGAAATTCTTGTCCATTTCATGACAATGGCAATCATATTTCCTGCCATGAGACATATTCAAATTGGCACGTGATGTCCAATAAGCGTAATTATGTCATTTCCAGCTTTTATTCACAAGAATCTAAATACTCCTTTTTGTTCTTCTGTGTTGATTATTAACACTTTTCAAGAAGCTTATTTTCCCTTTCGTCTTAACAATGCATCGCTTTCTGAATGCCATTTTTTAAAATTCTATAATCAACAGTTTGATCATGCACAAGATTCGCATGAACAAATAGGTGCAGTTTCATGCATCTGGGGTGCTGCTGTAAAGTTAGTCTGGTTCCCTGACTAATTTCACTAATTCTAAGATGAAACCAATTATCCAGATTTTTCGTCAATTATCATTTTTTTGTAGTTTTTGCTATTATGCCGTTAAGTCCATGTTTTAAGGGTAATTTTCGTAATACTTACAGCTAAATCATAAGAGTTGGCAGGTCTGAGTTCATAAGACAAAGATCTATTCACTTCATGTGTGTTTAGGAATTTAAAGGTCCTCTACAAAAAATTTTAATATTTTTTTTATAAACACCTTTTTTTTCATTTCTTTCTCATAACTAATGAAATCATCTTTTAGCACTCATAAAGCAAATTTTTAAGTAAATTATATTTCTCCAAGAATACTTACCCTATCACATTACATTAGGAATATTAGACTGCTACCTCAAGAATCCAACCCTATTAAAAGTTAACAATTGCCTTTTTCTGTCTATCTCAAAGACAAAGGGTAAAACTCTTGCACATTACCTCCCCTTGCCACTGCCAGGTGTGGCTACTTTTTAGCGGAATAATATACTAATAAGGATGCTCACATGGCAGGGTGGTTAGGGTTTCTTTGTAAATAATACTGATTGGGCCAGTATTCTTGGAGAAACATAATTTACTTAAAAATTTGCTTTCTCCTTCAAATACAATCCTCAAACACATTACGTTTAGGACAACAGGTAATATGAGGAGAGAATGCTGAGCATCCAACCTCTAACTTAGGTAATATGAGGAGAGAATGCTGAGCATCCAACCTCTAACTTGGGTATCTTTCTAGGGAATGATGGCTGGGTTCCCATGTGAACAATAACCCCTTCTCCAAATTACATAAGCAACACAGAATAGTTTCACTTAATCTGTATCCCTTACAAATGATTAAGAAGATAAATACTGAAATCGTCTTACGTACAAAATTTCACTGGCAAATCCAGTGAAGCTGATAGGCTGTGTTGATTGTTTTAATTGGGTTTGGTGGCCATCTGTGCTGCTGCCCCCAGACCTACCAGATTCAAGGTTTGCCTCTTCAAGCTAAATCTCTGAGATAAAACTCTAGAAGGTTGATTATGCATGCTAGCCAATAGCTTCCATTATATCAGGTAGAAATGTTATATTCAAACATGAGGCTCGCAGAGATGGCTTGAATCTCATGAGTGATAATCTTCATGAGGCAACTCTGATCTTGTGAAACCTCAGAGTACACCAAGTGTATAACCCACATCAGCCATGAAGCAAGGGCTTGAAGGGTGATATCCTGTTTCCTGGCTTTCACCAGAAGGAATAGATGATTGCTCATGCCATGTAACCTATTTTTCACTACAAAGCCTGGTTGTGTCAAAAGGACCATGGAACAATCCAATCTGAACTGAAATGAGCTCAGGTCAAAAGAAAGGGCTTGCAGCTCACTTACCCTGCTTGTGGAAGCTAAAGCTATTAGGAAACATGTCTTGTATGATAGAAAAAACAGGTATTGTATGATAGAAAAAACATGTCTTGTAAGATAGATGCTTAATCAAAGTGTGGGCGTGAGGTTTGAATTTATTCAAACTGAGCCATGTTAAAACCAGGACAGATTCAAAAAAAAGGGAAACTGAGTGAGGGGTTTTGATCAAATTTGTTCAAAAGTGGCTAAAAGATCCGAAGATCTTTATCATGTTCATTATTACAGCTACTATGATGCCGGAATGTGTCCGATATCATGCAATGATAGCATTTGATAGTAACTAGGGACAAATGTTTCTCTTTGAAGAGCCAGACAAAAAAGTCGGCTAGTTGAGAGATGGAAGCATTCAGAAGGTCCATGTTATTGGTAGGACACCAGTTCAAGAAAAACATGCCGTTTTCCCTTGTAAGCCTTCTGAGTGGAGGGCCTTCTTGCTCTCGAGATTCTCTTCACAAACACAATTATCTTCACAATCACAGGTTTAAACTGTTCATCTCACAAGACTGTCTTGATAACAGCCAGGCATACATAAGACGGTCACACCCATAACGATGGTTGCTTCAGAAGTTTCGGATTAGCCAGAATCTTCCTGGACAGATCGAATGCTAGATCAAGTTCATCAGTGATCCAGCAATTCCAACTTGTCACAAAATGGTAAATCATTGGATGCTCCCAAAATTTGCAGATCTGAGTGAAGACCTGATCTTCATGTTGATATGAAGATTGTTGCACCAACACAGAAACTGCCAAATCATAACACCCAGATCAGGTGGTTTGCTGCCCCTGTTTGAGAAGATAGGTCACCCGAGAGTTGCTGGACATATTGAGGGCTGTTTTGCCTGAGGGTTCATCTTTCCAGAAGTGAAAGGTGCTGATGACAGCATTTATTTCTAGAAGGTTGATGTTAGAGGCTACTCCCCTGACTCCCATGTGCCACTGGAAGTAGTGAAGTAAAGTAACAGGTTGGCACCCCATTTGTACATACAGGCATTGGTAAATATTATTTTTACTTGTGGTTTCTCCAGCAGGATCCCTATGGTCAGCCAACTTGGGTTGCACCACTGACACAGGAATAATCATATCTCGGGCGTGATCTTGACTGTTTGATCGAGGGTACTTGAAAATGGGTGCTGTTGTGCTAGCAACATCAATTGCAAGAGTGCAAAGAAGATGAACAAGTGGGCCAGATTGAGATTGATGGCAAATTCATCAATCTGGATGGAGATTCAGAATGATCTCACTGTCTCCATCTTGAATTTCAGTTGTACAATGACTCAGTTAAGGAGACTCAAGCTGATATTCAGCCTCAACTTACTGTTTGCTTTATGAATAAGAAACGGTCTTGAATAAAACCCCCGATACTGTGACCCTTGCGCAATCTCCAACTGCGTGCTCTGCAGATCTGGCCAAAAAGATGAATTGTCCTGAGGCTGCTTAATGTCTCTTCGCATTGATGAGGACTGAGTGTTTCCAAATGCCTGTGTGGATTGAGCGGCGAGATGAAAGGGCAGTTCCTGAGCTATCTACCTATGAACTACTTCAATTCTGCCTCCAAAAAGCAACAATGACCCAAATGGAGTCATCCATAAGGTGAGGGTATGACGACTGAGTGATGTGGGTCATAGATATGTGTCGTATTGTATCCGGTCTATGTTGGCCAAAGTCCTCCGGCCAATGACCATTGTAAGGTGAGTTGCCCAGATAATGCCCCTAGTGGTCCTGGCTGTCACCTCACAAGCATGGCTATCGTCAGATTTCTACATGAGTCGGGTGGTTGCTAATGAGGCCAAATCTAACATTGAGGATATCAAGCTTTATACCAGCGAGATAAGAATGTCACTGGGACATGGCTTTGTGAGAAGAAAGCCCTGGAATTTCCCATCTCACCAATTCTACTCAAAGGCTGGTCAAAGAACTCCTTAATTTTAACTGATTGGCGAAGGAGTCAGAAGGACAGTGTCTCTTCCTCCTCACTGAAATCTAATGATGCTTTAAATTACAATCTTGAGTTGCAATAGGGGGTGGAAGGCATTCTGAAGATGCCAAAGCCCTATAAATGTCCTTGACTACAGCCTTAAAGCTAACTTCATTCCATTCTATGGCTGGATCTAAATATGGTTGACATGAAGGAACTTCGTCACACTCAATGAGTTGCATCCCAATCTGGGTTTGCTTGAAGCCCTGGATAAGTCGTACCAGGTGGCATTAATGACTTAAGTCTGTTCTGTTGATAATGACACCCTGTGGTGGCATGGGGTGGCAATGGGCAAAAGTTACCATCCTTTGTCTATATAAGATAGAAAAAGATGTTTTATGTCTTTTATTAGGGCTGGGTTTGCAAGTTAGCAGGGTAATATTTCTAACATAATGTGATTGGGTAATGTATTTGAAGGAGAAATTTTCAGTCATCAAGAACCATAAGACAAAACAATTAACCTGACCAAAAACTGTGTGAAAGCTTATTTTCTAAATCTTGTTTCTATGCACCTTCTGACATCAATATATCATAACTACAAAATGAAACTGAAGAATGAAACATAAAAGCTTGTATGAGCCGAATAAAATAAAAGATAACTTTTGGTTGAAAAATATGAATATTTTGGTAGACAAAATAAGCAATAGTCATGATAGAACATCCCCTTAACTGGGGAAAATATTCGTCAGCCTTGAATTAACACTCATCTGACCGGTCAACAAGCTGGAAAATTGACTCAACCTACAGAAATATTCATCAGCCCTGAATTAACACTCATCGGGCTGGTCAACAAGCTGGAAAATTGACTTAACCTACAGAATTTATTTTACTTATCATTATCAGTAGTGTCTGAATTTTCAACTTCTCTTAAATCCTCAAGTAAAGTAAATCATTTTCACAGAAGGACAATGTTTTGTTGGGTCTTTAAATTTAGGACTTGTAAAAACCATTAAGTCAATTAAATCTTGTACCCATAAGAAATGTAGATTCAAACAACACACTCCCAAAATTATATAAATTATCTCTGACGGACCAAATTTGCCAACTCTTTCTGGGCTAAATAAATGCACTTTTTCCCTCCTGCCCACTGGTTAACTAAAAATAAATTTTATTTGCTGAGCAAAAACAAACAAAAACATGAAGGAAAATAAATCAACTTCTCATGTAAACTAAAATCTCTTACCAATTTTTGGGTTGGGTTTTACCATACAGTACAAATGTAATTATCTTTATATTGCCCATATCTCCAATTCTTGTATTAAAATAATCCACTGTGGCATAATCAGTCTGAAATTATAAATAAAGACTCACTTTCTTGAAATTTTTGTTAGGTTTCTATCATGACATAAATTTAAATAATCATTATTACTTCACCTCATGTTTGGAATATAACATCATTGCATTCTCCCTTAATACCTATCTGCTCCTGGTTTCTACATCTGACAGGGGTGGATCACGGGGCAAGAATTATATTTGGCGACACCTCTCGTTAATGGGTTTTTACCATCACAAACTTATGTACCCTGTACCCAATTCATTCATACCTGCAATACAATATCACATGCTCCTGAAGTACAGACATGCCCCTTGTTGGGTCGATAGGTCAGAAATTATAATTGGAGCACATTTTGGTTACAGTTTCTTTATCATTTATATGTCCTTAAATCATACACTAGTTTATATCCTGTTTGGAGTATCAATTAATCACATTCTTCTCTTCTTTCAGTACCATCATGCTTCTGGGTCTTTTTCCCTGGGGTGAGCCAATGGGTCAATAGTTATACTGGAGAGAGTGGTTAAAGTTTTTCCATCAAAAAATTTTATGTAACCCTTTATTTGAAATATCATCAAATGCTCCATTTCTCTCAGTTACATCCCTGCCCCTTGGTTACCTCTCTACAAGTGCCAGGAATTATACTGGAGAAACATTTTTGTTCAAGTTTCTTTTCTTTTCCATGTCAGACTAATTCACTGCATGATTAGAAAAAATGATCATTCAACACTGACCTTATGGATTTTCGTACCCCTTCCCTTGGGTCAAAGTTCTGGATTGGGCCATGGGATGAAGATATCGGACAACTTTTGATGAAACTTTTGATTCCAGCTCTTGTTCTAATTACTTTTAATTCCAATTCATGCTAAATGTTGGAGTAATGCATGATCCCAAGTCCACCTTTCCCTAACACTGCTGTCATCCCTGAGCTAAACACCTTTCCCTAACACTGCTGTCATCCCTGAGCTAAACACCTTTCCATAACACTGCTGTCATCCCTGAGCTAAACACCTTTCCCTAACACTGCTGTCATCCCTTAGCTAAACTCCTTTCCCTAACACTGCTGTCATCCCTGAGCTAAACTCCACCTTCCCATATACTGCTGTCATTACCTGAACTATGTCTCTTGATGGGGCATAAAGTCAAGAAGAAACACATTTTTTTTGGTTAATTTTGTTTTCTAATATTCAAATAATCCCTCATTCAATTTACTTAATAGTCAGAATAATACAAATTTGCACACTTCCCTTTCTTCCCATACCATTGTTGCACCATGGTCTGGGTGAGGCTGTAGTGTCAAGAAGTAGGATGCTAATATATTATTATTTCAATCTAGAATCGACCAATTCCTTGCATATTTGGAAATATAACACCATCACATTCCCACCTATCACCTTGTACCAATCATGTTCAGAAAAGATTTTTTTCTTGAATGGGACCGCTGTGTCAAAAACTGAGGTACTTTTCAGCCATAACTTTTGGAATAAAATAACAGCATCATATACATCCGTAAAATTCCTGTCACTTGTTGGGGCTGTCAGGTTACGGTCTTTGATCTAGTGACACGTCTTCTAGGGGGCATATCATGTGTTCCTTAAAACACAGTTCATGCTATATTGGTATATAAGATACAAAAATTCTCAACAAACTAGTTTAATTTGTCCATCACCAATGCATAAACATGGAAAACCTCACAATGACATTACAATAGTATTATATGACTGAAAAATGTTCATATTTAATCGATGAAAGTGTACTACCAGGATACATGATGTTGTACACAAAAATATCCATTTTTTCAGTAATATCAACATGATGCTTTGCGAAAAAGTTTTATGCATCTATTTCTTGATTATGCAGACTAACTTAA
The DNA here is from genome assembly GCA_028554795.2 of Sinohyriopsis cumingii. Classification (NCBI taxonomy): domain Eukaryota; kingdom Metazoa; phylum Mollusca; class Bivalvia; order Unionida; family Unionidae; genus Sinohyriopsis; species Sinohyriopsis cumingii. Next base: position 1,438,004 of record JAPYKE020000057.1, on the reverse strand, counting down.
TCAACACAAATGTCAGATAATAAAATTACTTGATGTACATCTATTTGGACCTGCCTTCTCCTGATAATAGTGATGTTCATCTTTTGGTTGAAATCATTATAATACTGACCCTGCTAATATTATAATGTCACGTCATGGATCCCAACCATCATGCTGGAAACAGGTTTACCTGTAAATATATTTTCTTAAAAATGTTACCTGACAATTGTAATCCTTTTTCTCCTGCTTCAGTTTCATATGAGTCCTTCATCTCCACAATGAACTGGTGTGCATTGGCCATCATTGCTGCCCTCTGTATGTCTTCAACTGTCCACTCACCATCTTCCAAGCCATAAGAGATGTTTTCTAACAAAGAACGTGCAGAAAGAATAGGTTCCTGACTCACCAAACAAACCTGTAAATAATAGAGTATGACTAAATCTCTAAGACTGAAATATGATTTAATGGCAAACTTATAAAAAATCTATTCAGTTTTTCTCTTTCTTTGTTTTTCCACTCCTGGCTTTCAAGAGCTATAACTTAGTACAGCTTGTCTCTTTTACACACCGTCCCATGACAAGGCCAAAAGACACACAACTGACCTATCGCCATTTGTCAATCATTCTGCTCGACTGACCAATCAGAAAGCACTAATATACACACCTCCAGGCACTGTTTACATCCGCCATTTTTCTCCGACAAGCTGTTTCTGTCGATATCGACTCGGCTATTGCATATATTTACAAATTTCGCAACGGTTCGAAAAAGTTTCGATTCACAATGCAATGGGGGCTTTGCAATTCTGATAGTTGTTATCCAGATCATCAAAATGGAGGAGTTAAGTTTATTCCTTTCCTGAAACCAAGACGTAACTGAATAGAGGAGAACTCGCCCCATGGAAAACTCACCCTGGGTGAACTCGCTCAACTTAATAACTTATTAAATTTATAAAATTTGCAATTTTTCAACTTTTTCCTTTGATCAACTCTGCTTCTGTACTTAACGAAAACTAAGTGTTATCTGTCCCTTTTGCTCTGCTCTTTAAATCATTAGATGCACTTTAATAATATTTGTAGAGATAGTGTTATCAATACTTTTTATTACATTTACATCTAAAAATGAAACATGTGTACTAGATGCAGTATAAGTAAATTTAATCGTCAGGTGAAAGTGATTTAGGCGATCAATATTTTTCAGTTCTTCAGTTGAATGCTTCCATATCATAAATGTCATCTAAAAATCTGAACCAAAGAGATGGATTAAACTTTTCGTTTTGAATAAAATCCTTTTCTAATTCACCCATGAAAGGGAAGAGTATATATAAGCCATATTAATACCCATTATCTGTATGTAATTCGTATTACTAAATTAAAAATAATTATTTTCCAAGACAAGTTTTTATTATTTTACAAATATCTTCGCTAGATAGTGTGCTATTATTAGGATTGTTTTCAAGAAAATATTTGCATGCTTCAATACCATCTGCATGCGGAATGTTGGTATATAGTGATGTTACATCTAATGATACCAGGATTGAAATTATCCGATAGATGTGGAATAAACTTCGACTTTTTAAAGAAAGTAGTTGTATCTTTAATGTATGAAGGAAGTAATTTCATTAAAGGTTGTAAAACACTATCAATAAATTTGGATAGGTTTTCAGTATATGAATTACAACCTGATATAATGGGTCGTCCTGGACAATTTAAAGGTAAATTATGGTCAGGATTTGTATGAGTTTTGGGTAATATGTAGAATTGAGGTGTATGTATGTTAAGAGGGAAAGTATCAAATTCCTCATATACGTAATTATTATTTTTGAGGTGTACGTATGTTAAGAGGGAAAGTATCAAACTCCTTACATACAGAATTATTACTATTAGCGGTCTCATTAATGCACGCTGAATTTTTTTATTTAATTTCTAACTGACGTTCAACTTCTTTAACATAATCATATTGATTCACAATAATAACAGTGTTTGACTTATCATCCTTTTTAATCACTATACTGTTGTCATTCATTAGATTATATACAGACTTAATTTCGTCCTTATAAATATTACTATGATATTGTTTTAATTTAGGTAATATCTCTTTTGTGATGGTGTATATATAAAAATATAAATATGAATCACGTAAAAGATGACTTAATTCTGTTACAAAAAGGTTATTTGGGTGACAAGTTTTGGGATGACTTCTCCAACCAATTGGGGCGACTCTCCAACCACTCTGGGGCGACTTCTCCAGATATGTGGGGGCGAGTTCTCCGCATACCGACATAACTTAAAGAAGTGCAAGCGACTGATAAATGCTCTCGCTTTCTGTCTATGTCTCAATGTTGTTTCATATGGCAAATATTGCTCACCAATATCGTCTGGTATATCTTTTAATGTTATCACACCCGCCATTTTCACAGAATGTTTGTCAGAGGTTAAGAGGTTGTCAAGTCACGTGTTCGGTAGGCGGAGCGATCTACCTTCTGGCGTAAGGTCAATTAAAGAGTTTTCAAATGATTAACAAATTTTACTAACCTCATATAAACAAGCAATATGAGACAATCTCTAAAATGTACTCTATGATGGAAACAAAATTAATAATTTTCAGATTTGTTAATATATTATTTCTCCAGAAATAAGAACATTTTAATAGGAATAGATCTAAATAAACATTTTTGCCTTTTTGTGACAGAAAGGTTTCAATTCTTAAAATCATTTTTAAAAGTTCAAACAAAAAGAATATCAGTGTAAGAGTTTATATACAGTTTATACAGTAAACAGTATATACTATACATGGTTTAGCCGCAGTATAAAACACCTCATTATGCTACTGTTTCTCTTATAAAGTGGCATGGGCATGGATCATAATAATTTGTTGGATCTTTCTTTTACCATTGCTACTTTACTTTAAGCTGTTCACTTCATTTGATTTTGGCTAATTAGAAACAATTACTTTGTGATGTCACATAATTAAACACCTTATGATCAAGTCTTGTGTGCTCCTGTAATCAGTGTTTCCATTTACCCTCAATCAGACCCCCAGTTTTGATTCCAAGGAGATTTTTGATTCTCAGTCTTGCATCCCTAGGGGATACACTGTGTAATATTAGAATAATTGGCTGTTTCTGTGTACTGATGTTATGCATGCATACTTGACAGCCTGTGTACCACTTTTATACATGCACATTTTTCAGTTTGTGTACAGCTGTTATACACACATACTTGGTGGTTTGTGTGCTGCTTTTATATATACATATCTGGCAGTTTGTGTGATGCTACTGTACAAGCATACTTGGCAGTTTGGATACTAATGTTATACATGCATATGTTTAAGTTTGAGTACAGCTGCTATATATGCATAACTGATGCTTTGTGACAGCTATTGTAGCTTATTTATTATTGTTTATTTTGCAGTCAGATGTGTCTGCACTGTTGAATAATGCAAGTGTTGTAACTGAATATCTTTAATGAAAAGTTTCCCTATTTGCTGCAAAATCTGCCTACCCTCATTTGCATAGGAAAATCTTTCATGAGAAAAAGTAAAATTTAGAAAACTTGTAAGTCTGAATATACATGTATATAATCTAACGTCTATTTTTAGCTAAATCCAAGCAACACTTTTTGATTGCTCACAGCTCAGAGTAACTATATAAATAATCTAGTACATGTATACTTCTGTCATTTGGTGGGACCATGGTAGTTTAGGTTCCTACATGTCTGTGCTTTGTAACACTGTGCAATCAATCACACCAGAAAACAACAAGTGACAGTGCTATTGGACACTGGTAAGGAGATGTTATGTAAGACTGATTGAGATGATGACACAAGTGACTAAACCAATGTAAATTTAAAGACTACAAGAGAGCCTTTTGCCTATCTTGAAAGTAAAAAACTTTAACCTCTAGTGTAATCTAAGATGTTTAATAATGACCTTAATTTAGAGTGCAGTTAGACAAATAGAATTACACATGGACAACAAAGTGACAGCTATGTCGAGTTTCTGAAATGATGGCATCAACAAAATTTAACTTGAAGTTATTCCTCTTTTTAAAACCCTTGTCTGACATTACTTGAGCAACAATGGAGTAAAATCATGTAACCAAACCATTATATTTGTCCAACCTGTACGAGTTCATAAGAGAGCTGTAAAATTTATCTGCAGATCTCACTTTTGAAACAACAACATTAATTTTATTTATATACATGCATATCTTACAATACAATTCATTATATTTAAAGACTTTGCCATGATTTCTTCACAAACATTCTAACAGTGAATCTCAAGGGTTTCTCAATTTCCAGCTTCAGAAGAGATCTATAGAAGCCACTATCAGAGTTTAAGGGGACTGCAAGGGAAAGCTATCTTAACATGGAAATAAGAATATACAGCTTGAACTCATTGATCAATATACCTGTCTATGTAGGAAATGGTGGTCATACTCTTGTACAGGTATAGAGTCCAGTAGGACTTCCCCACTTTGGGCCTCATAAAAGTGTTCTAGAAGACTGATACATGAGGTTTTGCCCCCTCCGCTGGGCCCCACCAATGCCACCACTTCCCCTGGCAACACTTGGAAAGATACATTCTGTAAATAGACATTAAGTAAGTCCTATTCATTAAGTTTACAGCCTGGGTGATTCTCCCAGCAAACTGAACGTTTCATGAATGCCACAGTTCTTTCTCAACCAAGCCTGTTCTTAATTTTCAGCCCTTTTCAGCAAATATTAAAACTCAGTATGGCACTGTATTACAGTATGGCACTGCATTACTCATTCTTTTTCAAACAAACAAGTAACACAGACAACTAAAACTCTGAAATTTCAAGCAAGCAGTCCAGTATTTTCAAGGAAAAAGATGGAAAAAAAAGGAATTTGCAGACCATTTCCAGTATCACCTTTACTGGACAAATACATTAGAATTTGAATTGTTGACTCCAGTAGAGCAGATGTTATTGAAAATACAACAAAAGTTTTGTCATGGCAGTATTCACAGTTTGGACATAACAAACGATGCATACACAACATAAAAACATTTTTAATTGAAAACAATTTTCAGAAAAAGTTTAGATATATGGACCTCATGTTAATTTTCAGCATGCATTAGCTCAATGCAAATTCAAATCCTGTTGCAAATCATGTAAGTGTTACATGGAATCTGCAAGTGAGCTACTGCCTTAATTACCACCTGAATGCTCAAAATGTAACATTTAATCTTCAAAAGACTTCTAATACATAAAATCTTACCTTCAAGACAGGTGCATCTGGCCTGGATGGATAAGAAAACCACACATTCTTGAACTCAATATGGCCCCTTAAACTTGGCAACACAACTGCCCCAGAATTTGACACCTTTGGTTGTCTGTCCATGTATTCAAAAACTTTTTCGGAGGCTCCCAAGGCCTGCATTAGTCCTGTGTAAACGGAGCCTATCTCCTGGTGAAAGATACAAAGGTAAACAGCTTATCATCTGCAGATATGTCAGTAAATTATAATCTTTTAAAGAGCTTGTTGAGCTTGCTGCAGCTGAATTTCTGAGCCTGCATTATTTTCATTTTTTTATTAAAACAAATTTATATTGATTTTGCACTCCACTCATTCCTTTACTCATTTGCAGATTGCTCTGGTGGCCTAAGTGGTTAGAGCATCTGCCTTGGATATGGGAGATCGCAGGTTTGAGACCTGTCTGAGTCACAGACTTAAAAATGGTACTAGCAGTTACCGCTCAGCATTAAGAGGTTAGTGTTAGGACTGGTTGGCCTAGTGTAAGGATAATGTGACTGGGGAGGACATGATGTGCCAATGCTAGATATCACTATAAACTGCCAAACTGCAGACATCATAGCGACACGACTGAAAAATTGTTAAAGGTACATCAAAAATCCAAAACACACACACACTCACACTCATTTACATGTACAACAAAAGGGTCATCTTGTTGAGGGTAACCTATTAAAATATATAATGTACAGTCATTAAATATCAAACATTTACTAATGAACAACCGTTTATTCCTACTTTCTACTATACTGGTCAGAAAGAGTCTTTTGAGTCAGCTCTGTGTATACAGCATGGAATAATCTTTGTGGTCATAAAAAAAAATCATCCTTGTAAATCATAAAATGTAGGTCACAATGACTTTCACTGGAAGTAACAGTGTAGAACAGAGCTTATCTGATTATCAAGTTTCATGATTTAAACATAAACCGCACCCAATAAATTGACTTTAAACACAAAATTTCAACAAATCACTGAAGCATAAATGTAAGTCACAGAAATCTCTTTTTGCACTAACAATGTAGAATTTATTCAGCTACATCTAATCATCCAATTAGTGTCACCGGGTTTCATGATTTAACATTATGCATACAGAATTACAAAAACTCATCAGTGGTCATCAGCTAAACACAAAAACGTAACTAAAACCAGAAAATGATCAACATAATTCATGATGAGCTACTTTTAAGGTAATGGTAGTAACAGAAAAACATATCAAAAACACTTTCACTATTCTAGATTGAACAAAGTCATTAAAGTGACAATATAGGTCACAGTGACCAACGTAATGAAGTAGTAGTCATCATAAAGATGCAACTCAAAAAAGTTTTGCATTCTAAATAGAATAAACAAGACAAAACCTTATATAGTCCTAAACTAAATGCAAAATTTAACACACTCACAGTCTGTCACATAGGGAAATAATAAACCATGCATTAATTATGATTGAATATTTGTTTAAACTCATGCTAAATTGTCATCCTTTGAAAATATTTATTGGATGAATCAGCAGTTTTGGGCACACCAGAAGCCATTTTTTTCATCAAATGTCAAAACAAGCCTACTGAAATACATATGCAAAGCTACCAGAACATAATTGTAATATTAATGACCAGTGTTTAGATATAGTCGAAACTTAAAGATTTTTTAGGATAGCATAAAAAACATCTGATCAACACTCTGTCAAGAACCACATATACAATGTAGCTCAAGAAGAAAGACATGTCATTCCGACTTTCCATTAAAACAGATACTAGGGCCTAGTCCACTGGAGAAAAATAAAAGATAAATGCGTGTAAGGTGCATCTTGGATGTACACTAATTCCTGTGGACCATGCAAGGTGCATTTTGGATATATACCAATTTCTGTAGACCATGCGAGCCAGATAACATGCATGCCTATACCCATTTTTCAAGTGGTCTAGTGATCATTAATATTCCACCGAAAATCCCGTGGTGATGTTATTCTTGACAAGCTGTTCATATCTGGAATAACTCAGACTACAAATCAAGAAAACATCATAACAAGCAATGACTGATCATTACTTACATCTATGCAGCCTCCTAACTGCAGCTGATACAGAATAAAGGACACCAGGTTTCCCCCTGTGATTTTCCCCGTCATCACAAGATGACCTCCATAGTACAACACAGAAATGGTCAGGGCCAGCTCAAAAATCTATACAAGAGAGAAAATATTATAGATTTTGTTACATTGGGCACACCTGATTGATCATCTGGAACAGGCAGATCAGAAGAATTACCAATCAAACAACATAGAATTGAGTTCTGTTACTCTCCTGCAATGTATCAATAGAGAGAAATAAAAATGAACAAGTGTTTTTGCTTAAAGAAAAGGTACACATTTTCAATATTTCTTGATACTGCACCTTGGAATTTTGACCTTCTGTTTCTGATTGCTCTAAAACATAACTAAGAATAATCAAGTATGCCTGGCATCCAGTTGGAAATTAACATGCGATTCATGACACATAATTCAAGATCATTCAATTTAGTATGTGCCTAATGTTTTGTATAATACAGCATAACTTTTCAAAACTTGAAGAAAAAAATCTTAATCAATGGATAAGTAAACATTTTGTTAATGGAGTCACAAAATTTATACCGTATGAGAAACTTTAATGAGTAACTTCATACATTTTATGTCTGAAATTTTCACATAATGATCTTAATCAAATCATGTCGGAAGCAACAAAAATAAAGAAGAAAAAATATAGCAAAACTTGATAAATGTATTTAATATTTAGGGAAATTTTTTTAGCCATTGTTAACATATCATATGGATGATGTTTTAATTATTCCAAATTACATAAAGTTTCTCATTCTCAACATCATTCTGTTTTAATTTCCAGTACTAATTGAGGTTTCTTTTCTTGCATTTATGATTGATCATATGCTATGACACAGAACAGTGTGTAAGCTGGGACTTAGTTTTTCCATATTTATTCTTAAACTCAGAGAAAGCCATTAAACTGTATATTAATAGCCTTAAACTGCCTAAACCTTTGTGGTCCATTACACTGTATATTAATAGCCTGAAACTGCCTAAACCTGTGTGGTCCATTACACTGTATAGTAATAGCCTTAAATTGCCTTACCTGTGTGGTCCATTGTATATTAATAGCCTTAAACTGCCTAAACCTGTGTGGTCCATTGTATATTAATAGCCTGAAACTGCCTAAACCTGTGTGGTCCATTACACTGTATATTAATAGCCTTAATTTGCCTAAACCTGTGTGGTCCATTACACTGTATATTAATAGCCATAAATGGGCTAAACCTGTGTGGTCCATTATGCTGTACATTAATAGCCTTAAATTGCCTTACCTGTGTGGTCCATTGTATATTAATAGCCTTAAATTGCCTAAACATGTGTGGTCCATTACACTGTATAATATTAATAGCCTTAAATTGCCTTACCTGTGTGGTCCATTGTATATTAATAGCCTTAAATTGCCTAAACCTGTGTGGTCCATTACACTGTATAATATTAATAGCCTTAAATTGCCTTACCTGTGTGGTTCATTGTATATTAATAGCCTTAAACTGCCTAAACCTTTGTGGTCCATTACATTGCATATTAATAGCCTTAAATTGTCTTACCTGTGTGGTCCATTACATTGCATATTAATAGCCTTAAACTGCCTTACCTGTGTGGTCCAAACTGATCCTGCATAGCATAAAGCCCGTTTTTTGTACACAGCATATGTGGACTTCAGTGCAGTGTCATAACAAGTTATTTCCCCTTTCTCATTAGCAAAGCTACGGACTGTCTTCATGGAGGAACAGGCCTCTTCAGCCACTTCATTAGCTTTGGCTAGGCTGTCCTGCACAGCTTTTGAAAGTTTCTGAAGAGATTAATAAGTAACAACATACGATTAGAAAAAAACCAACAAAGGTTGCAAACAAATCTATGTCCTGCCTTTTTTTGAGTTATAAACTTGGACAAAACCTTCAAGATTGAGTTGATGCTGTCACCAACTCAAGTGTCACAATGTCTTCATAAGTTTCTCTAAAAGATAAGGAGTCAAAAATGAAATGTAAATGATATGAAAATGATCTGAACTAGTTTGCTAGCAAGAGGATCAAAATGATCCCAAACAATAAATGGACCTTATTTTTTATAACTCTTAGCTGTTACAAAGATTACAGATCCTACAAGACTTCACATATTACCTAGCAAACAGATCCCAAATATTTTCTTTCAGATAGATCCTGCTGTCTTTTTTTGACTGATCAAAAGGATAGTGCTAGACATCTATCCATGGTTTTCATGCAGCCACATGCTATTTCAATGTGACACCTGATCTCTCTGGCTCGCTGTTAGTCATCTATGCAGTAAGCAGCCAAGATAAGTAAACAAGTTCAGTACCTCAGACTCTGTTGTGTTCATGCTGATATGATGGCTTGTGGACTGGCTGTTTGGATTTTGGTCTTACTTCAGTTCATCTCAAAATCAAAATTTTTGCTTCCTCATACATGATGTCCATACTGTACAGTACTATATGCAGAATCTTAAGCAGCAGAGCAAAGTTGTCAGCATAATGAGTCTGCATAATGTGTCTGCATAATGAGTCAGCATAATGAGTCAGCATAATGTGTCAGCATAATGAGTCAGCGTAATGAGTCAGCATAATGTGTCAGCATAATTAGTCTTTGCCATTCATTACAGTGTCCAATCCATCAGTGGCAGGTAAATGTTTGGACAATATGTTTGGGACAATGGTACATCCATCTCAACACCACTGTTAATATGAAGCCATTGCAAACATTCACCATCAATTCAAGCACAGCTGATGGTGTCAGCATAAAAAGCTTTCGTTTGGTTGATGACCACATCAAGGAACCATAAGATGCTCAGCAGAAGTAAGAAAGCAACTCAGTCAACCGAGTCAAAAGCAGCCAGTAGGTTTATGTAGACTATCCAGAGAAGCTGACTTAATTCTGTTAATGGTTAATATTCCTGGTCTAAACTCACTCTGTTCTTGTCTGCATAATTCCAGTAAGTACCCCTTCACTTTGGTTAGGAGGGAAGAGGCAAAAGTCTTTCCTAACACAGATAGCAGTGTAATGCCATGGTAATTACTGCAGTCACTCATGGAATGGAAGGTTAATACCCTTTTCCCGATCATCAAGAATCTTGTCCCTCTCCCACACAGAAGAAAAATCCTGGTTGGCCACATGATGCACCATTCACCTGTGGCTTTCAGCAAATTTGCACATGATGCATTCCGATATTTCAATTTCATAAGTGCTGTAGCCATCTTACCATTGGTGGACCAACATTTATGCTCTGAGCTGGTGTGGCTGGAGTGGGATCCACAGCAATATCAGCCTCCTGAGATCGGTAGTGGAAGGCTTATTAAGCTGCTAGAAATAGTTTTCTCTCCATTGCTACAGGTTCTAGAATTTCAGTCTCTCTCTCTCTCACACACACATACTTACACACACGCACATACTTACACACATAAACACACAACCTTTCAAGAAATATTACCCTATTTCAAACCAATAATTTAACCATAACTTGATGACTGCAAGATTGTGAACTCGTAACAAATATATTATTCATGCTCAAAATAATTTCAATTACATAGCACAGCATGTTATAACAAACAATCAAATTGTTCTGATGAAGAAAGGTGTAGTTATTTTGGATTTACACATAATTTACCTGGAAATAATGTCCATAAAATTGGGTGAAGACATACACAGTAGGTACACCGATAAGAGTGACAATACTCAACCGCCAGGAGAGTTTGAACATGAAAAAGACCACTCCACAACCTTTTATGAAATTTCTCAAGAAGATATTGATGTTCAAGCTTACTGTATCACCCATTGCAGAGGTGTCTGATGTGAGACGTGATGTTATATCACCTGAAAATTGAAAAGAAGTCTGCTCATTTCCACAGATATAGGCAAGATTTGAATTTTGCTTAAACACTGATGGTGCTAAGGCCTTTTTGTACAAATAGTTTACACATAATCAAAAAATCAAGAAATATCATCCCATTATAAACCAATGTATGTAGGTGTGTATGAATGCATCAAACATTTCTTATCATTAAAAGATCATATAATTATGGACATATTAGTTCATACATGGGCACAAAATTATGTGCCTGGTAGCTCTGGGCAAGCAAATTTAACTTTGGGCAACCAAGATTCTCATAGCCGACATAAAAACCAAACAACTGGATTTTGGCTGCTTACTGTTTCTGAGTAATGTATTTAGTCTCATGTAAGATCAATAACAGTGCATACTCTAAATTGTTGATTCTTTTCATTCACTAACCTACAACTGGTTATGTCAAGTGCCACAAATCAAAATACAAGTTAATAAAAATGTTTATTTTCACATCTGAAGAGATTTTGCTGCTATTTCTTGAAGTCTAAGCCAAGTTTTTCTTTATTTCATAAGTGAATTTACATTACCCTGTGCATAATGGAAATGACATGACAATTTGGGGCAACCAGATTTCCTGCTCTGGTTGCCTGTGGGAAGTCTGAAGCACCAATGGCATCCAGGCTTTCTAAAAAATATTCTGGTCATAATACAGATGGGACAGGCAGACCGTAACATAAAAACAGTTTATATAATAACCTGATGAGTTCATACAAGTAGCAGTTCTGCTGAAGAACAAATTTACTCCTACCTGTTTTAACACTATCAAAGAAGCCAATCTCCTGTTTAAGAATTGCAGAAAAGAGCAGGCTTCTAATCCGGATGTTAAGTCGACCAATACATAGTGACAAGCAACCTCCTCTTAACCCTGCAGCCAGGGAACTGAAAATAAAAGGATCATGAAGGAAATCATGGCTTATATGAAAATCATAAAATTTGGCAGATATAATAGTTTAGTGAATTTTTAGAAATAAATATTCTCCTTGCTACCACTATATTTTCTTATAAATATTTTCATAACTATCATTGGATTTTACAACAAATATTTCCCTTTTTGCAATTAGATTTTCATAGCCCTACTGATCCAGTCAACTCCACTTATCTGCATATAAGTTATGTGCATAATTTACTTTTTTGCAGAAATCCTCAAAGCAGATTCTTTTCTTCATCTGTCGACAAATTCTTTCAGTTTATTTGCATATTGCTTAAAATGTATGCATAATCTGCAGATATGAATAGATTTTTGTTCTTAAATTGCCTCCAGTCTGTCTCGAGTTGCATATTTAGAGATGATCAAATGATTACATCCACAACTGACATGCACCTGGCTAGCAGACTTCACATTTGCATGGTCAAGCAAGATGATCCAACTCAAATTTGACAACCTCAACAAGAGTCCCTGCAACAGATTGATGCTGATGCTCTACAGAGCAAAATGATATTCAAGACCATTCCTTCCTTTTAATTGAAGAGTGTAGAAGAAATATAATATTCTTCAGCCATAACAAGATCATCAAATTATGTTTTGCTCAACAGATTTGTACTCTGCATAGGGTTTGATTTGCAAAGAAAAATATTTTCCCAGGTTTTATTCAAAACTTAAAAATAATACAATTCAAAATTATTTTGCAAAGAGTAGGTCCATACAAAGTGACAATGCCAACAAAGCTCCATATTAAAGAGACACCCCCTCCCAAATTCCACAAAAGGATATATGCTGCACTGGATGCTGAAGCAAAATGATTTGTAAAGGTTAGTGATGACAACATATGTGTCCCTATTTAGATTCACGAGACAATAATGTGGAGAATGAGAGAATGACTCCAAAGATACAGAGCCAATGCCATCTTCACCATCATCGCCTTCTTCTTATAATAATAATAATCACAATAATAATAATAATAATAATAATAATATCCTGTATTTATCCAGGGTGACATAATAAGATAATAGCTTCAGTATGATCCTGTGATTAAGATGAATAGACAAAAGATAATATCTCTTTAATTAGTGAAAGTCTACAAGGTTAACACCTACTACATAAAAGAAAACAAATATAACTGAGTACAAATTATACAAGATCAATATACTGTTATCACAAAGACATATCATGCCTACCAATTACAAATGTTGTTGTTGTTGTTGTTGTTGTAGGGTTTAACACCATTTTTCAGCGCACGATAGGCTATACAAGGCGGCCAGTATTAATTGTGGAGGAGGAACCCAAGAAAAACCCAGAAAGAACCACCGATCCTCGAGAAGCTACTGGCAAACTTTCTCACATACCCACATTGGCCGAATCCGAGACTCGAACCCACGCAGACAGAAATTACAAATATTATGTTGTCATAAAATCAGTCTTGCTCATTAAATTATCTACTGAGTTAAAAGCTATAACATTAGGTGCTTGTTAAGTATCATGCTGCAAACTATTCAATGAAAATGTACCAGCGTAAGGATGAGGTTTCTTAATACACTCTCAGAACTTTTTGTACAGATAAATTATTGTCTGATTTAGTTATGTACTTCTTGTATTAGTGTTCCTTAGAAACCTTTAAAAAAATTAACATACTCAGGTATTAAACTACTTAAGCCCTTGAAAGTAAGAAAGTAGGAACAGCCTTTTAAGAATAATACTTAACTGACAACAATCTATGAGTGTTGATTAGTGCTGATACTCCATGTAAACTAATAGAATTCTTTGGGGTCAACTGAAAACCAATAAAGGCCATTTCATCATCATAAACAGTAAACAAAGAATGTAATTCTGTGTCTGTGCTGTCACAAATTCAAATTTACAGTTACATAAATTTTATTTTTCAAATTCAAGTTCAACTTACTTATTTCCTCTGGACCACAGATTCTTGTCCCTGGTTTTAATCACTAATCAATCTATCCATCTAAACATCTATCTAAAGACATAATTATTATTTACTGGAGGTTATTTCCCTTTAAGTTTATCCGCTCTGTTTATTTGCATGATCCGGATAACTGCATTAAATTCCTTGGCCAATGCACATAATGCAAATAAGTGGAACTGACTGTATTTAGATGACTGTACTTACTGGGCATCACAAAAATGTTCAGGTTGGAAGCATAGATCATTTAAAGTGGAACACAAAGGTATCAGCCTACAACTCATCTGAGAATTAGTTACACTTACAAAGGTATTCAATTTTAAACAGCTGCTTAACATAAGCCTTCAAACAATAAAGACAGACTGCATTGTACAATCAGGCACTGTGACAAAATGTATAAAATCCAGGAGCTACTAATCAAGGTTACTTTATATCAAGATATTTAAATTACAGGTTTGGACCTTTCACCAGTATTATCATCCTTTTGACTGGTACAATATTTGTATATATATACTAAAGTAAGAAGTAAGTCAATAATTTATATTCAACTTATGAGTTAAGTTTCACACACACACACACACACCCCTTGGCAAAATCAGTACTACTTACCTGCCCAGTGATATCAGTGACATCATTATAATAGCATTGGTGAATTCCCCTTCAGATTTGTCAATAACAATTCCATCCACAACCCTTCCTGTATAAAATGGTACAAAGATTTCACCTGAAATTGAAATGAAGCACATATTGTAACCTCTGTATAGGAGCAACTTGCAAGATAGAGACATTTTCACTGTACGGGAGGTGGCAGTATATGTAAGGCTACAATGGATTTTTTTAAAAACTGCAGAGAATGGAAAATGAGACCATGGCAGATTAAGAGAATATTGTTTACAGCAAGTGATTGCTACCAGAGGATTCACTGCATATTACAGTGTACATCATTCAACTATTTCCATGCATGGTAATTGTCCTCCAATTAAAACAATTTTTTCAGATAAATAACAATATGTGCATGCAATTGACAAAGAATATCAAACTTTGAATATATGAATTTCATTGTTGACTACACAAACCCATAATGCATGAAGTACATCTGCCTTAAACAACTGTCTGAACAAAAGAAAAAAAAGCATTGTAAATTACAGATATTATGAAACCCAACTTAACTCTCAAAATTGATGGAAAATTGCAAAAAGCAAAAATGTATTCAATAAACATGATGAACTGATAATGCTGTGCATGACCAAAGCTACTATCAGACTCAAAATATCCAAAATATAATGAAAAATTAAAGATATAGCATATACAATTATCTGCTACAATGCTTTCTATGACCGGCCATTCCAACAACTAATGAAGACAAAAGGATACGTCCTAAAGGTCAGTAAGACATTGTGCCTCCCTCAATGAGAAAAATCTGAAGTGCATCATTAAAATATTTCTTAATCTTACTGTATCCACTCACTCATAAGTTTAATAAAACTAAAATAACAAAGACTCTGACCTGCCATTGTATAATGTGCCAGCGGATCTGGGAATACGTTGTTTCTTCTACTGATTAATAAACAGGAGACCAAGATCTGTTGGTACATTATGTGATGGCAGATCTGGTTCTCACCAGTTTGCAGTTGGATTTGGCTTATGAGAGTATATGCATTATTTACCTTAAATGTAAATATCATAAACTTTAAATACCAGTCTATTGATACCTACCTACAGCCGCTGCTGTCAGGAAGAAAAAGGCCACTAAAAGTAGAGCTGTATCTGGTTTGGAGTAGGACACAAGGCGTAAAATTGTAGTCTTCTTTCCACGGTGCATGCTGCTGCTGGGATTACATGCATCTCCTGCTGCGGAATTTTCATGACAATCCATTTTGCCCAAGAGAGGCTTGCGTTCTTCATGATGATCATCGTTAATGCTTGCAAGTGACTGTCTTTGTGTATGTATTTCTATTTTCTGTATTAATTTATACTGCAGAATTATGAGAATAGCAGAGAAAAGTGTCCAGGAAAACAATAACCAAAACCAGAAACTGTACAGATTTTCTTCTATTTCTGACCATACTAAAAGTTTAATAAATGCATACATCCATATAAAACCAAGCAAAAGAGTCAGACAATTTTTTAAAGACTTTAATCGTGACAAAGTATCTTTCATATTTACCAACAATGCCAACAGTATGCCAATTTGAACACAAAAACGCAGCATTCCTTGCAGCCACAAGTCAAACAATGACCTGTCAAAGGCAAACTCCCAAACAGCTATCACAAAATGTTGGTAAAAGTCCTTGCCATGAGTGAAGAGAATTGTTGTGACAGTAATATCAACAATACTAATTACAGCAACAATTATTGTGGAAGTTAATCTTTTCATTTCGGTGGTTGGACTGGAAAAAATGTGCAGATCTACAAATGTTAAATGCTCAGGCCCTAAGTTCATTCATTTTAATTAACAGATGTTGCCTCTTTGTTGATGTCATGATTAAAACCATTTACATATCTCGTCAAGGATTTACTGGTGACTCATCAAAATTTTGTCGATAATATATACAATGAGCAGGTTTGCCAATCCAGAAAACAAAACTGATCATTTATTTGTATTTACACATGATGTTTCCTTTTAAGAAAAAGACATGCATGGAGCTGGGGTGTTTATTCAACTCTATTGCTATATATAGCTAACAAAATTGGAATCTAAAACTATTTATTAGCCGCGGTAAAGTGCCAACCCATTTTCATCTACAAACGTATCAGCCTGTTTACAAAACATGAGACAAAATTTTAACAATTTTACGAGCAAAGAAAAAATGTATAATATGTACCTAAAGCATAATACAAAATGTGTACAAACACAGCAACACATGCAGCTCAGAAAATAATGTCTGAGAAGACAGAGATAATCCAGATTCTAACCTGAACTGCCTACTTCACAAACACAAACATCTTCAAGACTGCATTTAAATATTCTACTGAGACTAATACTTAAATGATTAATTATCAACAGATCTTTAAACAATGAAACATCTTTACATATATTTCTTACATTTTATTTAATAAAATTGATCTGTAAAAAGTTATACCCAAATTATTTGCCTACATTAATGTCACAATTGACTATACTGAAGCATTTTTAGTGCACACTAAAATCAGTTCATATTTGACATAACATATCTATACTGAACAGATTTTATTTCAACTCTATCATCTTCACTCAGCCTAATTGTTTGTTTGTAATGTTTTGTTACATAACCTGCTTTCAATAATAAAGAGTGTTATTATGTATAGTTTTAATGCTACAATAATTTTAAGTAACAATCCACAAACATACATACATGCAAACAAATATACACATCACAAACCCATTAGCCTCCATAAAGAAACACATCAGAATAATGCTGCTGTAAAAAAAATCAATATCACAAACATGAATCTAAAGATAAACAATAAATTTACATACCTGCCTTTTTGTTATGTAAATATATGTAATTTAAACAAAAACTATTAAATACAGTATAAACTGTACACAGTTGCATGCATATGCATGTATAAATGAACAAAATGCTTACTGTTAATGACTGAGATTTTCTATGGAAAGACTTAGTGAAGTTTGCAGTTTTTATATTTTAATGTATACTGATTTCTGAAAACTCTGTATGTAATGTATGTTAAACTGACACCATAAAAAAACATATCTGCTAATTTTTATTATGATGTGAAACTATAGGGAATGCTCATTGCTCAAAGTCAAATTCAAATATTTGTTCATCTAGAAATACCAAAATATAATGGAGTAGATTTCTCATTTGTTTTTATACATAATGTGAAGTTTCACATTCCCTCTTTATTTCAGTTTACTGAATAGAACTGAATAAAATCTACTGTAGCCGAATATGAGCAAACATATGCAATCCTCCTTGCCTCTCACTCACCAAAAGGTTACACTATACACTACACAAAATAAAAATATCTCCGGTGCTTTCATCTTCACTAAAACTAAGCTTTTCAGTGACCAAAGCAAAGTAACTCAGTCAGTGTGACCAGCATCCTTAATCGTGAATCTCCGTGACAAAAACACCGCCACACAAATGGAAACCAAAGTAAGAACAAATGCAAATATGTAAAATGTTTCCTCATCAAAGATGTCAGTAAAGGCTGGAATTCGTGCTGCTAGTATGTCCACAATCTTCTTCTTGTGGCTATCATCTGGCAACATGGCGACTTGCCCTGGTCTGCAAAAGAGAAAAATGGCTATAACAACAAGAATTTTATCAAGTCTAAAAGCTTGATGGTAATGTAATCTAAATTGTTCATTATTTTAATAAGAAAAGTCACAGCCATGACACATAAGAACCCTGACAAAAATCTGATGTTCCAAAATAGAAATTAAACATAATATGTTATGCATGCTTGACTGCCTTTGGTTTGGTTTGGCGTTTTACAGCATGGCAACATATGTAGTTCATTTTGTGCCATGGCTAAAAACCAAAAAGTGATTTTCCCAAGAACACCACGAGCTGCTATGATGGTAAAATGTGAACAGTCAGGCACCCTTTCAGTCATAAATCCAGCATGCTATCCACTAAGCTGATGTGACTCATGTTTCCACAAGTCACTTATGATACAAGGAAAACAGCAGGCCTATCCTTCATCCCCCAAGTACATAAGTCAAGGTCAGGGCTACACCTGTTTTTTCATGAAAAATTGTGGATGGTTGTCCTATATCCCTGAGTACAAAAGAGATGGGCAGGGCTGCACTTGCTTTTTTCATGGTTTCCACACTTTTCAAAAGATAAATTTCCAGGTCATTTCCAGGGTTTTTCCAAGATGAAATCAGTTTTTTCAAGGTTCACATATGACCATTACTAACTGGATTTAAAAAACATTTTGGATTATAAAACATGCATTTTCTAAATCTAAAGATGGTTCTCTTTCAAGACTCTCCAAAACATCTGAGCCAGAAAAGATGATCATGTACAAAACCACAAAATGTATCACATGAACCAAGTTTGATTATATTCCTTAAAATTGGCAGGTAAAGTCATTTCAATGTACAAAATAAAAATTCTAACTTTATTTTGCTGACCTGCATTATGTTGTTAAGTGGGAACAACATAATGAACATATATTAGTTTTGTTTCCTTTCAAACCTTTAATTCTAAAGAATTATATATATATATATATATATATATATATATATATATATATATGCATCTTATAGAAAGTAAATATTTCTTATTATAGCATTAAAAAAAACCCAATAAACACAGATAATTAGAACCTTATCTTGTAATAATGAGAGTTTAACCCTGAATTTATCTGTGCCAATAAAATCCCAGGCAAGATTTTTCAAACAACCTGATATCGTTAAGAAGATCTGGTTAAAAAGTCATCATTTAAAAAACATTTTCAAAAGGGTTGATTAAAATTTTGACAAAAGACCTTCAAAATTATATACTTTTGTATAAACAAGGACTGAATTTTCTGTAAAATCAACTTGTCTTCTTGTAATTCATTAAACCAGTCCCCAAACCTGGGGCTCAAATAGTTTTTTAATATATAATACAAGGGATGACAATTTCTCATTTCAGCTCTGAGATTCAACAATTTGGACTACAAATTTGGATTAAAATGAATAGCAGTCTGTTTTCAAATCTGAGTTTCCTGCAAATATTCCCACCCCATTTTTCCTATATGGACATTTATGTTGGGGTTTGGGGTCGTTGCAAGTACATATAAAAAATTTGTAATTTGCCGCCACCGTGTGGTAGTGACATATGGTAGTCGCTTACCAGCGTGCCTACAAAATAAAAATTAATGTTATATCGACTTATATCTGCATAAAATCTATAGAAAATGATTTATTTTCTCAGAAATGGCAAGTATTATAATCATTGTGCCTTTACTCTGCTGACAATTTAGACAAAACTAAGTCATTGATGAAACCTGACCCTGTACTCGTCATTTTCATAACTAGCCACTTCACAAATCTCCAACAATGATATCGGAAGCCCATTAGTCAAGTCATATAAAAAACAAACTCCATTTTAATGTTGTTGTAGAGAAATTCAATTGCATTAAATGAAAGTCAGATAATTTTAGTAAAAACCAGCAATCTGGCCAGTCTCATTTATCAAGCAGAGAGCACAGGTCAACATAGTAGTCCCGTGATATAACAAAATTCCAGAAGTTGTTCTTGGAATATATAAATATTGGAAACTTTGTGTTTTTTGTTTTTGTATTTTGATTACAACCAGTATATGACTTTCATTTAATATTTTTTTTAT
This sequence comes from Sinohyriopsis cumingii, assembly GCA_028554795.2. NCBI lineage: Eukaryota > Metazoa > Mollusca > Bivalvia > Unionida > Unionidae > Sinohyriopsis > Sinohyriopsis cumingii. Next base: position 1,417,681 of record JAPYKE020000057.1, on the reverse strand, counting down.
TTTTTCTCTACAATATTTGAAAATGTGGGTTGCTCGATTTGTGTAATCATGCGACTAACAAGGCAAATCTTGAGTACCAGATCACATTTCATCAACTCTGATTTTACTACTCACTATTTCTGAGAAAATAAGAAATTTTCTTATCCATTTCATGCATGTATCTCTCAATCTAAGAACGTTTAAAGTTTGCTAGGCCATCCAGTAAGCAGCTATGCTTTGCCAACACGATATTTGCCTCTTGTGATGCTAGAGTGGCTTTCATAGCCTCAATGTAAGGAAAGATACGAATATCAAGCTGACTTTGAAAATAAAAGTCTACTAGACAAATCTAATCTACTGAGCATTTGGACTGACTCAGCATATATGTTTATTGCAAGCACCCAAATGATACATACTGCACCCTCTAAATATTCTGGATAAAACGCGATAAAATGGCCTCTGATATCATTGACATGTAGGTTGCGAGAGTTGTGTGGTCATGTTACTAGGAATGCAAATGGCCAGATCCAGATCAAATTTCAGCAATCACGTACTTTAGTCTCATCTGTCAGCTGATTATAGACATAACAAATGATAGCAATTTCTGAGAAAATAAATCATATTACTAACGATTTCATACAGATATATTTTGATAAAAGGTTGTTCAAGTTTGCTGGGCCGGCTAGTAAGCGGCTATAACATGCCAACACCAAATTTTCGATAGGGACTGGACTCTGATCCAACACCCCAATATAAATGTCCAAATATCAAAAATGGGGTGGTAAGGGTCAGAGGAAACTCAGTCTAGGTGCAAGGCACACAAGCTTCTGGAGAAAAATATGGTTATTAACTTTATCTAGACCAGGTCTGAATCGTCATTTCGTCACACTCGGATCACATGGGCTAGTTAGAAATGAAATTAAGAGTTCCCGTCCATAGAAAGCAGGTTGGAGCAACATGGATGAACACCCCCACCCCGCTCCCGTTACTCATTTGTAACGAGCCCTGCGACTCGGATTACCATTAAGTTCTGAAATGTGCCCACCTCTGAACAGTGCTGAACAATTCTGATCTACGGAATTTACTTTGAGGATCTCAGCAAATGTGCTAAATAGAATCTTGCTCCCTGCTGAACTGATACGCAACGCTGTTTTCTTACACTTGATATTTATAGACTGCTGCTGCTGCTTCTTACAGCAAACAACAGAAGAAAATCAAAACCAAAAAAAGCAAGACTATTCCGCTAAACTATTAAAGGTTTACCATTCTAAAAGCTAATTATGTTCATGCATCGTAATATTAAATACCTTAAGCAAAAATATTAGTGTAGCAATTCCCAAGAATCAGTTTAAAGCACGTAGAGCGACTTACATTAAGCATAAAAACAGAAGTATTCCAAAACGCTATCATTGCCTGCAGTCGGAATACATCGACAATCTACAATGCCTAATGCTCAAGCTCAGATATTTTTTGCGCCGAACTAAAAAGAGAATCTACTTTGAAGTTTGAGTTAGGGCTGCAAAACGATTTATTTGTTTGGTAACTATCTTTGACAGGTAGGCTAGTAAAGGAGATCATATTCGCAACTTGGGCTTCAAAGGAACAATCAGCTTTGTTTATGTATTTATATATATGCCTGCAACAAACGTAAGTATCGAGCTGGTTTAGGGCTAAAGAAAAGCATGCAAATTGATTATAATGACAGTGAACGTCGATCATGCATAAGACCTATATTGTCTATTCGAACCGCATTTTCAGAAGGGAAGTTCAGAATAGCAGTTGACTTCTGGAAATTAAGACCATAAAAATGGGGTTATGCTTTTTGTTGGTTATGTGTATTGTTGGTTCATTGGTAAAGCTATGAGCTCTACAATGTGTTACGACCCTATGCTTTTAAACTTTAACTTGGCAACGAAAAGAAGAGAAACTAACAAGTTTAGTAAAATCAACAAATAATTTATTTTTCAAAGTTATATAGTGAATATTTAAGAGGCACTTACAGCATTGGGAATTAAATCTCCCAAACTTATAAAAATTTTCCAAATGAATTCCAATAGTCTCGGTTCTCCTGATGCTCCGTAACAATACTATCCGGAATGTGTTTGAATAATCCCAAACTGTTGTTTCAGTTCAAAAAGTCAACAAACGCACTATAATTACAGTAAATAATTTTTAAAAAATACGTCTATTAGATTTTTGTCTGAATACAAATGCAAACTCCGATTATATGTTCATACAGAATGATATGAAACAGGAATGAATAATTGTTTATGAAACCTCTGTCTATACATATTTCATTTGACCTACGTCACAGTCGAATGTTCTGAAAAACTAATCATTTCTATGGAAAATTCCACTAACCCTTGAGCTCAAATTCTGGTAAATATCTTGTTTACCAATTGTAACAAAGACAAAAGTCAGGTATGTATAAACTATATCCACAACCCTCATTCACAATCATGACAAAAGGTAAATATGCATGACAAAGTAATTAACCAGAATACTTTAATTAAAATCTTACAAGTATAATTTCTGCATAAAATCACTGTTTAGGTTTTATATTTGTATGTAGAATTATTCGCATTTTAATGTAATCTGACATAGTTCGATAAAATACACATAAAAACTGTCCAGTCGCAAGCCAATCACTTTTTCTGTAAAAGCTTTTAAACAATGCACACAATAATGCACTGCATTCTGTGACTATTATTTGAACAAATAAAACAGAAGCTATTCCAGTTAAGTAGATTTCAGCTTTTTGTGCCATTTATTTAAGCGAATAAGATTTCTATTGCTATGGCGTGTCTTTGAAAACTTGATCTGTAAGACTGCAAGAGGTACTGAGTTTTACTTCTACAAGATGTCGTACAAATTCTTCCAAAACATCAACTAATTTTTATTAATTCTTCGGTTATGTATTGTGATTAAAGGTTTTAGGGATTCTTTAAATTGAACTTGTAAACATTTTGTCCATGAACAATACACAATAGATTTAGTAATTGTGTAAGTCTCTGTTATACTTTCATTGAATGAAATGTGAATGCCCTGGTAATTGTATAAATGTCTAGGCGATTTTCATTCAATCTCGTAGACTAGTTTGTTCTTCTTAGGTTTAGTTTTTCAGCTAGTTTGAATAAGTGTCATATTTCCGGTTGTTTTTTATTGTCTTTTTTATATAATCCGTGATGACTTTTATTAACGTTTGAGGACAATACATACATTTTAGTGACTTTATTACTTCGTTATGTGTCTCAATTTGCTGTTTAACTGTCATGTTTTTGAGAGTACTCTCTTGTAAAACTTCGGTTTTGTGATCAATTGGAATTTGCACGACACGCATGTTTCAAATGTTTAATCATACTTGTAACGTTTTAGATATTGGTTACTTTTGAAAAATGTGATTCTTTCGTGTTCTGCTAAGTATGTATTGTGAGTCCATCATTTACTCTAACTGAATAATGTTTTCCGGCGGCTCACTAGTTTTATGTTCAGTCTACTCGCTTAACACAGAATGCATAAAATTACGGACAGCAACTACCCTTGCAATAAATAATTTAAATGAATAGTTCTTTTCAAACTAAATCAAAATACAGCATTAAGCACATCTGGAAACTGACATTAAAACAATAAACAGGAATCAATAATTAGTAATGCACGAATTGTCCACTTCTTCAGCTTATACACAGTCAACAGGTCTACATTGTGACATTTTCCTACTCGAAATATGTCGCAATACCTCCCACGTGACATATTTCACAACACACCCCCATGTCGCAACAGAACCCACCGGACTTCTATCATCCAATGATAAATTAAAGTAAATTTATAAACAGGTTCATTATTAAAATTGAAAAAAATACTTGTAACCGCATACATGTATTTATAACTCATTACAATCTACAGTAATGTGCCAAAAGTAAAGACACAGTATGAATGTACATAACATAACTGTTATTAATATCGTAGGTTTATCATTTGATTTCGAATTCGTTAGGTCCTGAGGTGGTCAAAGATGACACAGGATAAAATGATATCGATTGTGACTCTTGCATTGTCATCATCGTCGGTGGCATGACAAACAGAGTGAGTTCTGACTTGGAACTTTTGCAAGAATCATCAGCCACTTCCCTTTCTAAGTTAGTAATACAAATCGACTAGTTCTCTGACCGTTGGTATTTGTGTCTTATTGTTCACCATGGCGGCTGTGTGTCTCTGAGATATGAAGAGTTTTTCAACGTCGCCTGTTCCTCGCTGTGGCGTAGCGGAGGAATTAATGTATTCGCCAGAAGCCTGAAACGAATTTATAGGGTATCTCGACGCCCTGGAACGTCTTTTCTTGTTTGAATCAACAAAATTTTCCTTAGGACTGTTGGTCGATGAGCATGTTTGGGAGAAATGTTTTCCTTGCATCAAAGCTGCATCTTTTTACAATATGCAGTCCTCTGTTGGCGATGGCTTTCTATGGGATGTCCTCGTTGTCGAGCGACTCCTTGGTACACAAACGTATCTTGTACAATTTACCAGAGAATCGACTTCGAAAATGCATTTTAATAGTAATTTTTCATTTGAAGAATACAATATTATATCCAAGATCACCATTTATTATAATATTAACACTGTCTGGAAGATTATGAGAATGTACAAATTTTTGGTGAACGAGGTACGTGTTTCATCCTTGGTAGTCAGCACCTATGGTAGAATCCACTTTAAAAGGAACGACTCTTAGCAACATGGTAGCTGTGTTTCCTACGACGCTGTACTAGACATCCGAATACACAAATATCAAGTTTAGACTTTCGTAAAGCTCAGTAGTGAAGAGTAAATACAAGTAGAATGGATCGTTTCAGCATTCATTTATGACGTGTTGTTTTACCTCATGGTATTACATATTTATTATATTATATATTTACTATGTTGGTTTCTTTCTAATACCAATTTGTTCCGGATGATCTTATAATATTTTGGCTTATTTTTTAACTTGTGCAGTTTAGAAAATAAAATCTCTTGTCCTGGATATTTTGGACTGGAGAATTATAGTCTCATTAAATTTCTGATGCATTTCCGTTACAAAATAGTATTCTAACATTGACCTGATCTATTATAAGTTATGTTAATGACAATACCATACACTCTTTTCGAACAATACACTTTATTCCTCAAAGTTTAAAAGAAAACTACACCTTCTTGAAAAAGTGGGATGTATTGTTTCCTTATATTGCCACTCAATACTTTTTATATTTTAAAAGAGGCGATGAATATTTTTATTTCACGGGGAGCTATTGGGACTGTTTCGGTATTATATAATAATTACAAAGTTGAGCTCAAGTGTGCTTCTTCTTTAATGTGCGCAACATTGTTTTCTCGTCTTAAATAAGAAATAATATATAGGGATGGCAATAAATGGTGTGCAGTTAGCTAAAGAAATTGAATTAAGATGCTTAAAAGATTAATTAAATCGATTTTTGCAGTCCGTTCCTTTGATTACCCTTGTTCCAGTCAGTTCCTTTGATTACCCTTGTTCCAGTCCGTTCCGGTGAATATATCCACCAATTAAATTCGGTTGCCAAAATATTTATTTTTAATGCTTCCCGAAGTCGCCATATCTCACCACAAACAAGGAACTTTACATATTTACTTCCCATTTCCGTATCCTCTAAGGTAGTCGAAACGACATGAAATAAATTTTTAAGAGTTTATAGTCGATTTAAATTTGTATTCTAAAAACGTACGCTTCTTTTTGCTAAATTTGCATGGTTTCACCCTTTAGTAGTGAATAATGGCACTTTAGCGTCAAGGGGAATTAGCATTACAGACCCCCCTCCCCCCGGGCAGCTTTAGCGTCAAGGGAAATTGAACATGGGAAAAAATCATGGGAACTTTAGCGTCAAGGGAAATTGAACATGGGAAAAAATCATGGGCAACTCTAGCGTCAATGGAAATTGAACATGGAAAAAATCATGGGTCACTCTAGCCTCAAGGGGAATTGAAAATGGAACAGGGTCGGGACCCTATTTTAATAGGGTCCCGACCTGATGGATCTATGGAAAGGGAACAGGCGAAAATTGAAACAGGGAGGGGTCTCTATTTTTTTTAACAAAAATGAAAAAAAAAAGGGTAGGCAATCGAAAGTCAATCTCTTTTCGAGACCTATGAGTGGCCCTGAAAAGGGCCTTTGAATTTATGTTAATATACCCTTAACATAAAGGGCATCTGTGGCATCTTCTTGTCCTCAAGCTGCGTCTTACTGCAGGGCCATAAATCAGAGTCCTCTTGAGGCATCCTTGTCTTTCCACATACACTCTTCGTATCCACAGACTGGTGTCTGACTTGTGGACAACTGTCCACTTGGATCGGACATACATTAGCATGTCCGTCCTGAACATCATTGAAGAAACAAGGGTGGATGATTCGACTGTGGTCCACATCTTGAGGCAACGAGAACAGGTGAATCAATGCAGTGAACTGCGCTTATTTATAGGTAGAGGAAGGATTGAAACGGATTGAGTTCATTGACCAATCCAAATACGCGTTACAAAATTCAGTCAGCTCGTAACCAATCCGAACAGAACAGTCTGTGACGTCACGTGGTCTATATAGATTCGCTAGCGCCTGTGTGCAGTCAATCTATGCGACGGTTATTCAACATGACGGAAACTCAGAAAACGATCCATTGGGGTGCACCAGCAGTGGAGACCACCCAAGGGAACCCAGACTTACTTTCAGAAGAGGTAAATTGGGATTTTGTGGATTTTCTTACCTCGCAAGAATTTGTTCCGGAACCATCGTCACCTTCTTCATTACCGGACGTGGAGAATTTTAGACAGAGACAGAAAGAAGAATTGGAGAAATTTATACAACGACAAAAGGAAGCGGAACAAGCTTTTCTCCTACAGCAACAGCAGCAAGAAGAAGAGGTAAGAAAAAAAACAAGAAGAAGAAGAAGTAGCAGCAAAGAAACAAGAGGGTGAAAATCAAACGGTCACGGTACTGTTGGACATTTTAGCGGAGTTAAGAAGTCTGAAACAAATGTATCAGACTTCTTTATTACGACCGAAGAGAATACGACCTTCCCGAGCTAAACACGCCAACCCTGTGACTAAGCCTACCGTACCACCCTTAGTGATTTCAACCAAATCATCATCATCAACAGTACGCAGTCCAGAAGTAGGCCTTGGCCGTGGCAAAGGCTTAAGGCAGTTAAAGTTGATTGCTTAAACTCACCCCTACACAAAAATGGCCCTTTTCAGGGTCACCCACGTCTCTCGAAAAGAGATATACTTTCAATTGCCAATAACTAAAAAAAAAAGAAAAAAAGAAAAAGAACCATTTTACCCCTATAGTACGTGTCTGTGTATGAGTGCGTGAGTGTACGTTCTTATTTTAAAATCAACACCCAAAGACACTTACCTTTTTGTACCTAATTTATTCTTTTATCAATATTTACAATCCAATTCACAATTCACAATTCACAACAGAGCACTTTAAAAAGTTCGTACACTCCTTCTGTCTCATTGTTTAGTCTCTCTGTTTTTTAAATTTCTTCACCGTCACATTCTTTTCCTCCTCTTCCTCCTCACTTTCTTCCCTTCTTCTTTTCTTCTCCTGTTTCTTTTTCTTTACCTGGCTGCTTTCTTCCTCTGAAGAATCCCTCTCTTCTTCTGAAGAATCCCTCTTTTCTTCTGACTCCTCTTGTTTCTTTTTTGGGCAATCTGGAGACCAATGTCCTTTTTCTTGACAATAATAACAGGTATCTTTACTTTTGGCTTTTTTAGCCACTGTTTTTCTTTTTTGACGGTCTGGACACTCTGAAGACCAATGCCCTTTCTTCTGACAGATATAGCAAGTATCTTGACTTTTATCTCGAAAGGAAGGAGAGTAGTCCGTCGGCTGGTCTGAAGAGAATTTCCTAATGTCCCCTCGCAAAGCTCTGATGAAACGTTCGATTTGGCTAGTCTCTTCCATCCATCGTTGTGCTCGGTTAGAGAGTGAAATGAATAGTGAAAGGACAAGACACACACCCTTTTATATACGCTGGTCTGCTATGATTATAAATTAGTCCATGGTGTTTAAACTTGAGTCATTTGACGTTTTTCACTCAAGATGAAACGATCCAATTCATTTGAGAAGAAAGAAGAAGAAAGTAAGAGGCAGAAACGTGATCTATCGCCTCGTACCAGAGCTGAAGTCTTGGCACAAATTCATGCCAGTGATTTTGAAGAGGACATGAGTGAACCAGAATCCGAACCCTCTAAACAAAGTTCACCACCTTAGTCAACCCTGACAAATACTATTCCATTCGAGAGACCGAAAAGCGCTCCTCTAGAAAATTTAGAACCACGGCTTACAAATACACGGTGAAGTTTAAAGATTTCAAGGCTGAAGTACGGTTAGAGAAAGCAGAAGGGTTCATCACCGGGGTGTGGGATTCTTTGCTCACCACACTCAAGCGACAATGTCAACCCAAAGAAGACGATCGCTTGAGACTTTCCATACAACACGACGGTTTGAAATCCCCTGTTTGGATCGAGTTTAGCAGCCCTGCAGAATTGACTGCTTCCAAAGTCATGGACAAGATTCAACACGTACAACAATCCAATGACCAGTTTGACATCACCGATGGAAAAGCCACACTGGACATGACCCACGTCTCTCCTCCTCAAGGGACTGGCCGCAAAACAGTCTTATTGGTGAACGACCTCCGCAGCACCAAAAAGAGTCTCGTCCGAATTCACAACCCTCAAGACCAGATGTGTTTAGCCAGGGCCATCGTGGTGGGACGAACCTATGTCAACAAGAACGACACGGTAGAATGGAAAAGAGCCTGGAAAATTATTCAACAATCCGACCGAGCCAAACAACGAAACGAAGCAGAACTCCTGTTACGACAAGCAGGCTTACCCAAAGACAAACCCTGTGGCATTCCTGAAATGCAAAAATTGCAAGATGCCCTAGCTCCACGCTACACCTTGGAAGTGCATCCTCAAGAAATGCGTGGGCCTCGAAAAGAGATAGACTTTCAATTGCCAACATCCATTCAAACTCAAAAAAATACATTTTACCCCTATAGTACGTGTGTATGAGTGTGTGAGTGTAGGTTCTTATTTTAAAATCAAAACCCAAAGACACTTACCTTTTAATACCTAATTTATTTTTTATAAATATTTACAATCCAATTCACAATTCACAACAGAGCACTTTAAAAAGTTCATAAACTTCTTCTGTCTCATTGTTCACTCTCTCTGTTTTTTGAATTTCTTCACCATCACAGTCTTTTCCTCCTATTCCTCCTCACTTTCTTCCCTTCTTCTTTTCTTCTCCTGTTTCTTTTTCTTCACCTGTTTTCTTCCTCTTCTTCCTCTGAAGAATCCCTCTCTTCTTCTGACTTCTCTTGTTTCTTTTTTGGGCAATCTGGAGACCAATGTCCTTTTTCTTGACAATAATAACAGGTATCTTGACTTTTGGCTTTTCTAGCCCCTTTTTTTCTTTTTTGACGGTCTGGATACTCTGAAGACCAATGCCCTTTCTTCTGACAGATATAGCAAGTATCTTGACTTTTATCTTGAAAAGAAGGAGAGTAGTCCCTCGGCTGGTCTGAAGAGAATTTTTGGATGACCCCTCGCAAAGCTCTGATGAAACATTCGATCTGGGTAGTCTCTTCCATCGTTGTGCTCGGTTTGAGAGTGAAATGAATAGTGAAAGGACAAGACACATACCCTTTTATATACGCTGGTCTGCTATGACTATAAATTAGTCCATGGTGTTTAAACTTTAGTGATTTGACTTTTTGCTATCAAGATGAAACGATCCAATTCATTTGAGAAGAAAGAAGAGGAAAGTAAGAGGCAGAAACGTGATCTATCGCCTCGTACCAGGGCTGAAGTCTTGGCACAAATTCATGCCAGTGATTTTGAAGAGGACATGAGTGAACCAGAATCCAAACCCTCTAAACAAAGTTCACCACCCTTAGTCAACCCTGAAAAGTACTATTCCATTCAAGAGACGGAAAAGCATTCCTCTAGAAAATTCAGAACTACGGCTTACAAATACATGGTGAAGTTTAAAGATTTCAAGGCTGAAGTACCGTTAGTACCGATGGAAAAGCCACACTGGACATGACCCACGTCTCTCCTCCTCAAGGGACCGGACAACGCATAAAGGTCTTATTGACGAACGGTCTTCGTAGTATTAAGAGTAGCCTTGTCCAAATTCACAACCCTCAAGACCAGATGTGCTTAGCCCGAACCATCGTGGTGGGACGAACCTATGCCAACAAGAACGACACGGCAGAATGGAAAAGAGCCTGGAAAACTATTCAAAAGTCGGACCGAGCCAAACAACGAAGTGAAGCAGAACTCCTGTTGCAACAAGCTGGTCTGTCCAAAGACACACCCTGTGGCATTCCTGAGATGCAAAAATTGCAAGATATCCTAGCTCCACTCTACACCTTGAAAGTGCACCCTCAAGAAGTGCGTGGGCCTCTGTTGTTTCGAGGGAAAGACTTTAAGGATGGAAAATACATTCACCTCTATCATCACGATGACCATTTCGATACCATTACCAGTATCACCGCATTCCTGGGATACGGTTATTACTGTGAGAAATGTGACTATGGTTATAATAATCGAGAGCAACACAAGAATTGTGGATCGAAATGCTCAGGATGTTTGGCCTCTCAACCCTGTCTGAGAGAAGGGCAAGAACCAGTGCATTGTTCAACTTGTCAGCGCACGTTTGTCAGCCCTGCCTGTTACCAACAACATTTGATGACGCAAGGTTCACAGAAGAAATGTGCTTGTCAACTGCTAAGATTGTGCCTTACGTGTGGCCAAAGCATACGTACCAATAGTGCCAAGGCACACGTATGTTCAGGAAAAAAAAAATGTCACATTTGTCACCACGTCGTGGACTTGGAAAACCATTGCTACGTGCAAAAGTACCAACCAGAGAAAGAGGATGGACACAAGAAGAAAGGTAATTTCATCTTTTTCGATTTCGAATGCATGCAAGGGACTGGCATTCACATTCCTAATTTCTGCGTGGCTCATCGAGTGTGCGAAAAGTGCATTCAAGAACCTATCGTGAGTCATTGCCCTTACTGCAGTAAGATTCCTGGAGGGCGTGAAAAAATCTTTCGGGGACCGAACACGTTAGCCGATTTCGCTCGAAGGGTCTTAGACCCCATCGACAAGACGTGGAGCCAAGAGGACATCGAACGTTACGGAGATTGTCATCGCCATGCCACGGTGTTGGCTCACAATTTCTCCGGATACGATGGACAGTTTCTTCTCAGATACTATACGGAACATGGCACCGAACGTCCTAAAGTCACTTTGAACGGAGCCAAAATCATTTTCATGCAAGTGGGACAAGTACAAAACGTTTGGAATGACAGAAATGGCTAAAGGGTACTTTCCACACTTTTTCAATACGCAGGCCAATCAACACGCCGTTCTACCCATTCGCCTGAGGTTCACTATTACGATCCCGACAACATGCGTACCGAACAACGAGAAGCTTTCTACGCTTGGTACCAGGCTCACGCCTCCGACCCTTTCGATTTTCTGTAAGAAATGTTAAAGTATTGTCGTTCCGACGTGGACATTTTACGACGTTGCTGTGGAACATTTCGAGAACTGTTCATGGAACACGGAGGGGTCGATCCTTTGAAAGAAGCTTGCACCATTGCCAAAGCGTGTTCCTTAGTGTACCGGCAACGATTCATGCCTGAAAAGACCGTGGCTGTCATCAGTCCTCAAACGACCAACTATGTCAAGCGTCAATACTCGGTCAAAGCCCTACGCTGGTTACATTACTTGTGCGACAAGGAAGACAAATGGATTCAGCATGCCCGCAACGGAGGAGGTGAAAAGACCATCGGAACGCATTCGGTCGATGGCTGGGACTTAGAAAACCCCAAGATCGTGTACGAGTTTAACGGTTGCTTATTTCACGGATGTTCCGTCTGTTACCCTGACCGCGACACTAAAAATCAGTTTTTACAACGAACCATGGAAGACTTGTACCAGGCCACTTGTCAGCGACGCCTAAAGTTAGAACAGGAAGGATACCAAGTGGTGGAAATGTGGGAACACGAATACGATCACCGTTTGAAAACCGATCCCGAATTTAAACGCGTCGTGGAAAGCTACCAGTTCATGGACCCGCTGAACCCGAGGGATAGTTTGTACGGAGGAAGGACCAACGCCACCTGTTTGCTGTACCAAGCCGACGAAGAGAAAGGAGAAGAAATCAAATACTTGGACGTGTGTTCGCTGTGTCCCTACGTGTGCAAATATTGTCGCTTTCCTGTAGGGCACCCACAATTGTTCACGGAACACATCGACCTGAAAAACGTTCGACAATACGAAGGCTTGATCAAGTGTAAAGTTTTGCCTCCCAAGGACTTGTACCATCCCGTCTTACCTCACCATTGCCAAGGCAAACTGATGTTTCCTTTGTGTCGTACTTGTGCCGAAACGTGCAACCAAGATCAGCCTTGTCAGCACAGCCAGGAAGAACGGGCTTTGACGGGAACCTGGGTCAGCGTAGAATTGTTCAAAGCTCTGGACATGAGATACCAACTGTCAGAAGTGTACGAAATTTGTCACTTTCCCAAGACACAACAATACCACAAGGTGACCCCACTCAGAATGGCATTTTCGCCGACTACGTGGATACCTTTTTGAAACTGAAGCAAGAAGCCAGCGGCTATCCGTCCTGGTGTCACACTCCCGAAGACCAAATAAAATTCAAAGAGAAATACTGGGCACAAGAAGGCATCCCTTTAGATCACATCGAGAAAAACGAAGGCAGGCGATGGTTTGCCAAAGTGATGTTAAATTGTTTGTGGGGTAAAATGGCACAACGACCGTGTTTACCCAAGACGGAATATTTGACAGAACCTTCCCGCTACTTCCAGATGATTCACGACAAAACCAAATACATGAAACACGTGGACGTCGTTCGTGAGAATTTGATCTTGGTCAATTACGAAGAAGATCTGGACTTTGTACAAGACGACCCTTTTGGAAATGTCATCATTGCGGCTTACGTGACAGCCCATGCTCGCTTAAAATTGTACAAAGCTTTAGAACTGTTAGGGGAACGCGTCCTGTACTTTGACACGGACAGTTGCATTTACATCCATCACCCGAGTCAACAGTACCCTGACATCGAAGGAGACCGTTTAGGAGCCTGGACAGACGAGGATCCCGACGACAAGATTCTAAGTGTCGTCAGTGGCGGTCCTAAAAATTACGGTTACGAATACCGGGACAAACAAGGAGAAGTGCACACGCAGTGCAAAGTGAAAGGATTGACTCTGAATTATCGTACCAGTCGTGTGGTCAACTTTGGCGTATTGAAAGAAGCCTTGCAATCTGGAGAGGATGAACACTTTAAAGTGACCACCTATCAACCCAACAAGATTGTACATTTACCCACTCACCACATCGTCAGTCGACCCTTGAAAAAAGTCTATCAAATCGTGTACCAGAAGCGAGTGCGACTGCCCAACCACTTTACTTTGCCGTATGGACATGTTGGTATAAAACATTGGTTGTAAGAGGATAGCCACCCACCAGAAGGATGACTTCGAAACAGCAAGAATCGAGTGAGAAACCCGATGAGAACTCCAAGTTCAAACCCTACCATTTTCCAGTCTTCTTACCTGACTATTGTGATTGTGCCCGTCGATTGGACACGTTTCAGAAATGGCCTACGGATAGGGAAGGATTACCTTCTTCGCATGTTTTAGCTAGAACAGGATTTGTCTGCTTGGGACCTGAGTCAGGATTGGGATATGAAGTACAGTGTTTCGCTTGTGGCCTGAAGTTACGAATGGATCTATGTACCCATAAAGATTCAGATATTCTGGAACATACTCGATGGTCTCTGCACTGCCCTTACCTTTCTATGGCCTTTCCACCCATGACATTACGGTACAATGATGACGGTACCTTAGAGACGGTACCTTCCAAAGCAAGTAATAAAAAAGGAACGATATACAAGCTTGAGACTACATTGCGACTAGTATAAAAAGGGGCTATGGTCAAGATCGATAGTTCATTGGGACTACCAAGACCAAGCGAACAAGATGAATACTTTCAGACAAACACAAAACAAGTTCAAACAGGTACACTTCAAGTGTGGGACTTCTGAAGTGGAATGCGATTGTGAGCCTTGCGATGGGAACGATGCTGTACGCTCTGACCTTAGCGATGCCGTAAAGCATCATGGGAACTTTGTTCTCACTACCCCTATCATGGAAAGTGATTTTGTGCGTGCCAAACCTGAGGGATGCGAAAGCGATGCCGCTCGTCCTCTTGGACACTTTACTGGGTTTCGTTTTAAAGGAGAATGTCCACCTTCACGTCTACCTCCCTACGGATGTCATCCAGCCCTGAGCAAACTCCTGTCCATGTCACCCAACCCTCATCGAAACGAACCTGTGAAAGACGAATATTCGTTCCCTGTGCGTTTGTCGGAATTCTGCGACTTTGAAAATCGTTTTCAATCGTTCAAAGGAAAATGGCCTAAGTATCTGAGAGGCCCGACCCCCGAAGAATTAGCCAGAGCCGGATTGTTCTACTTGGGCGAAGGAGATAAAGTCAAGTGCTTCAGTTGCGGTGTGTCACTTCACCACTGGGAACCGCAAGATTCGGCCTACGTAGAACATGCTCGATGGTCACCGAATTGTCATTACTTACCCTTAGTGGGACTGAGACATTGAAGTAACTTACCATAATCTGTTTATGGATACTTTACAAGAGAACATTCGTGCTTTGCCTGTGGAGTTGAGAAAACGCATTTACCGAGAGCTGGTCAAAATACAAGTCAAACGTAAAGAACAGTTGCGTCCGTTACGTCACCAGATCTTTAACCACTGAATGGTATAAAAGAACTGATTCGTCAGAAATTGTTTCAGTGGTCAGACATTGTTCAAAATTTTGAGGTCGCCAATGATCGACATGTTCATAATTTTGGTTACTTCGAGATTCACCTAGTGCAACGTATTGAGGAAGACAAGTTAAAGGATTACCAACATATTTTACGTGGAATCTACTTAGCGGAAGAGGAAACTTTTAAACAAACTCTGACGTTTAGGTTACAGCATGCAAGATTTAGATTCCCTACTGGAGAACGAAGATCTCTGGCTAGAAAGTACGTGTATTGGATCCGAAAAAAAGAGAATATAAAAACAGGCTGCCATGCCACGACTTATGTCACATGTATTTGAACAGATTCCGTGGAAGGAACTCAATGACCATATTCAAACCGTGGATCATTACCATCGATTATTACAAGAACTGTATCCATTCAATTTGGGACGACGCATAGTGTGTGTCTTAGTGACTTGTTTTCTGGGATTTCGTTTACCAGCCGATTCTTTGTGGACTCTTTACGAACAGTACTTACCACCCCATTCAACATGAAAGTGGTGCCTTTAAATGTTCACGAGAGACTCCTTTTGCTCAAAGCCTTACGTTTTCATCTGGATACTTCTCGACCTCTACGAGAAAAAAAGATTCGTCAACTTTTAGCTACCCAAGACGTGTATGACGATGTGTGTGTAGCTTGTGACCTACACCCCCACTGGACAGATGTCCGTGACTGGAAAAAATGGGATTTTGAGGCTTGGGCCCAAGAAGTGGCCCAGTATGCTCGAGAGTTGTGATCCTTCCTTTCAACGTCCAAAGATAAAAGTTACTTTTCAACCTGTGTTAGTGACGGTGCCAGAAGAACCCGTCACCCAGGACAGGACTCTCGTGGACAGGCCTGAAAGACCCTTTCGGGAGGACACTTGTGTGACCTTACCCCTTATAGAACTGGTCAGAACATTACCCAAAACTTGTTGTACAGACACTTGTTTTTATTCCACGTTGATGGTTATCATGTGCCTTTTATCGTTGTATTTAAGCCTTTGGCTTTTATGTATTTTTGTCTTTCGTGTTCATGTTTAAAACATTCAATAAACGTGTCCTGAAAAAAGTATATAAACTCTTGTCTTGTCTGTTTTCGTGTCACAAGTGACATTCCTGACACTATGGCTACCTCTGCTGTCTCTGCTCCCTCTTCCTCCACTGTCAAAGTCATCGACGAACACTTAGATCGTGCCAGTTGGGAGGCTTTGTATCTTCGTCATCCCTTTAACATGCTCATTGCTGGACCTAGCGGTTCAGGCAAAACTGAATTCGTCAAACGTTTGATCGAACATAAACATCATTTGATCGATCGACCACCTCAGCGGATCGTGTGGTGTTACAAAGAGTGGCAATCGGCGTACAGCCTCTTGCGAGAAAGTCAAGGCGATTCCATCGTGTTTGTGGAAGGCATTCCTAAAGAAGACGATGGCATCGTCTCTGACTCCCGTCAAACCCATTTGGTCATTTTCGACGACATGTTAGGAGAAGAGGAAGAAGAAATTAAACTGTGGTTCACACGCAAAGGGCATCAGCGTAATGCCAGTGTCGTTTACATCACCCAAAATTTGTTTCAACAAAGTAAAGCCCATCGCACCATCAGTCTCAATGCGCATTACGTGGTCTTGTTTAAAAGCCCTCGAGATAAATCGCAAGTGCAAGTCTTAGCCAAACAGTTAGGAACGCCTTGGCTGACTCAGGCGTACGACAATGCCACTCAAACTCCTATTTAGTCGTCGATTTGAAACCTACGACCCCCGATGATTTGAGATTTCGTACCCACTTGTTTCACTACTGGTGCCAAGACGGAGGGCATTGTCCTGTACACATCTCCGTCCTCGACTTAACTTCACTCCACAAAAAATCTATGAGAACCTCAGACACTTTTCGTCTGTCTCACACACATTTTGAACATGACGTCCCTTCAGTCGCATCTTCCCGTCAAACTGATTCGTGCCTTGTATGGCATCAGTCGAGAAAAAAATCCACAAACACGAGCTCGTGTCTTAGAAGCTAGTCTCAAAGAAGTCTTACCATGGTTCACGGTGACGGCACGTCAATTACTCCAAGGAATCATTCAGATTCCTCATCAAACCAAACGCTTTTTCGATCGAAACAAAGTCGCTTTGACCCAACTGGCCGATCCCCGCATCGACATTCAAACCAAAAAACAAATCATTTTGAAACCTGGAGGGAGCGGTACTCTAGGAGGGGTCATCATTCGCTCTCTCTTAAGATGGGATCCTAATGCCCCCAAACTTCTCCCCAAGAAAAAAGTCAAACGAAGCTCCAAGAAGAAGAAAAAGACCAGGTCCCCAAGGAGAACTTCTCCAGTGGCGGGACCCTCCTCCTACCAGACACCACCCCGGAAAAAGAAAAGAAGCCCCCAGAAAAAGAAACAGAGAAAAGGTCCCCGGAAAAAGAAAAGTCCACAAAAAACTAGCCGCAAGAGAGGCACTTCGGCCAGGACGCAACCTTACACTCGCAAACCACGACCTGCCACGGCGGTGACTGCGTGTCCGGCAGCCTCACGTTCATCCACTTCTCCGTTGATGACACCAAAAACTGAAGAGTACTTGGAGACGTTGATCACACCAAGAACTTCTCCGTTGATGACCCCAAGAACTTCCCCAGTGGCAGGACCCTCCAATTTAGTGGCAGTGGCTGCTGCTCACAAAGTACCTTCTCCCAAAATCAAAGTCCGTGAAAGATTGGGCATGTTACAAAGTTTACTGGATTTGTCCAAGCAAGAACTGGCTCGATTTAGTCCGTTGCGTACCCCTGCACGACGTGTCATGCCTGTCCTGAAGTTGATACGACGTAAAGACAATCAGTGGCGACGCGTTCCAGTATAAAAAAGGCCTGTGACCAAGTCGGGGTATCATTGTTTTTGGTGCTGAAGACTCAAAGATGTCACCCTCAGAAAACATCCCTCTTCTAAACAGCCCCAAGGAAAGAAAAGAAAAGGACTGCCTCCTCGTTTAGTCAAACATGGGGACATGTTTTCTGTCCTGTCCAAAGCTTCTCCACCTCTACGAAAAAAACTCATTCAATCAGCCTCCAAAGAGGTCATCGATACCGTGTGCGAATGCTGTTTGAACGTCTTGAAAGGCGCGATCCCTTTGTCCAAACACCAGAAACAATGCTTAGGCAAACATCGTCACGTTCTTCGCCAAATGGTTCAAAAGAAAATTCCCATTCGTCAAAAGAAGAAGATGTTGGTCCAACGTGGAGGCATTTTACCCCTCTTGTTAGGCCCTTTACTGAAAGGAGTCTTGGGAACCATGTTGGGAGGACTGGTGGGAGCAGGATAAAAAGGCCCTCTGAAGTCCCAAGATCTCAGAATCGACCCCTGACATCCCAATGGAAGGACGAAAACTAGCTTTAGTGCCTTACAAACGATGGGTGGAATATCATCGTTGGCAAGAACAACGCACCCCGCATTTACCTCCCAATCCCAATTTGAGCGAGATGTCCCAGTTACAATACGAATTGCAGTCCTTGATGGATCGCCAAGATTTGTCCGAAACAGAAAAATCGCAAAAATACGGTCAACTCTTGCAACGACTGCAACTCTTTCACCAGAAAGCTTTAGACGAAACAGCTCTACCCACTCTGAAAGATTTTAAGACCTTGATGAAAAGTCAAGCACCATCATCACTACCACCACCCCAACTACTACCATCCCCAGGGGTCACCAGAGATGCTACCCCACGAAGACCTGAGGAAGAAGAGATGCGAGAAGTGTTTCAAACACCGTCAGCAGCTCCCATTTCGAGTAAGATTGCAGCATCCTTGTTGACCCCGTCCCCCACACCCCAACGAGAAGAAATGAAAGCTTGGGTTAAAAAGATGGTGTCCACTCCTCCTTCCACAGAAGTGAAAAAGAAAGAAGGGAAACCAGAAGTGAAAAAAGAAAAGAAGACCAAAGCCATTCCATTGCCACCTCCACCACCACTACCTTCGACTTCTACTCCCGTAGCCCATCGGACACGTAAATCCGTTTCTAAACCACCCTTTCGACCCACCCAAAGTAGCATCACCGACGAGTGGGTGACTTATTAACACACAAACTAACACAAAAAATGGAAAAAGTCTTAGCCAGCATTTACTACGATCCCTCCCATCCTGCAGGTTACGCAGGAGTTCAAGAATTGTATCGTGCTGCCAAAACTCGACTGAAAAGTCTCCGTTTACCTCAAGTGCAACGATGGTTACAAGAACAAGCTACCTACACTTTACACAAACCCATTCGACGCAAGTTTTCCAGAAGTCGCACCCGAGTGGAAGGCATCGATCATCAATGGCAAGCCGATTTAGCCGATGTCTCTCATTTGGCCAGCTACAATCGTGGCTACAAATATTTGTTTTGTGTCATCGACGTCTTTTCCAAATTTGCCTGGGTCGTGCCCTTGACTTCCAAATCGAGCAGCGAGTTAGTGCGAGCCCTGCAACGAGTGTTGAAACAAAGCGGTCGTCACCCTCTTCGATGGCAAAGGGACAAAGGTACCGAATTTCTGAACCAAGCTTTCCAAAAAGAATTAAAGAAACGTGACATTCATTTTTTTACCACCGAGAATCCCGAAACCAAAGCCAGCATCGTGGAACGTTTTCAACGCACTTTGAAAGAACGCATGTGGAAATATTTTACGCATCACCACACTCTGAAGTACATCGACATCTTACCGCACCTGGTGCAAGCGTACAACCAATCTTACCATCGAAGCATTGGACGTGCCCCGCAAGAAGTGACTCCCGACAACGAAGTGCTGGTGTTTGAGCGTCTGTTTGGTACGTCCCCGACGAGGGCTGTCCCCAAGAAAAGTGGAGTGTTGGCCGTAGGAGATTGGGTGCGCATTGGCAAAACCAAACGCACTTTCGACAAAGGTTACTTACCTAACTGGACGACCGAATTGTTTCGTGTCACTGGACGAGTGCATGGCCGTCATCCTGCCGTCTATAAATTGGAAGACATGAACAGAGAAGTGCTCAAAGGAACGTTTTATTTGCCCGAGTTACAATGTGTCACAAAAAAGAAGACGACGTGTACGACATCGAAAGCATTCTCGAACGCAGAACCCGTAAAGTGGGCAAACGACATGTCAAAGAAGTCAAAGTACGTTGGAAAGGATATCCACCCAGTTTTGATTCTTGGATCGACGCTTCGCAAGTCATCGACTATAAAAAGAAGTGACCATCATGCCCCTTCACACAGACGCAGCTACGTCGACCACTCCTTCACCTAGTTCTTCTGTGCAAGATTTACAAAAACAACCCTTGTGGGTGTGGTGTGGAGAACGTGTGCCTAAAACGCAAATCGTCTTTTTCTGCCAAATCTTCGTGGTGTATTGTGTCATCGGGGCAGCCATTGCCAATTTGAGTTTGCAACAAGAAGACAAACAATTGTGGACCATTTTATTGAGCAGTTGCATCGGTTACCTGCTTCCCAATCCCTCCCTAAAATTCTCCTCGAACGGGAACCACGGGAACCTTGTGTCCAGTGCCAGTGCCAGTGCCAGTCAACACTCCAACCACAACCAGATTCCCATTTTGAGCGGAGACACGCCTCTGACGTCCAGTAACCCCTCGGACAGCCACAGAACTCTGGAATTATGAGTCACCAAAACCAATTTTACTTAACCTTACCCAGTGACAGTTCCATGGAGGTGCTTCCCCACGACACGTTGTGCTGTTACACTGCCAAATTACCTCAGGCCATCCCATTAGATCACGAAGCCCATTGGGAAGTGGCTTTGGTAGAAATGATTTACCCAACACAAATCAAAAACATCACTGAAACTCAAAACACTTTTGACGTCGAAATTCTGGACCCAACAGTGCAGCAAACCATGACGACCACTCCTCAACATAAATCATTTCTTGCGAGGACCCCAATACCCCGTAGCAGCAGTGACACTTCTCCTCCTTTTTACGTTTATCACTTTAAAATTAACTCAGGCCATTATTTTAGTGGTCAACATCTGGTGGAGGCCATCGCTGACAAATTCTATGCAACATTTGACAAAGTTCTGACCGGACTAAGAAAACGTGTCACCATTGAGTACCACAAACTGTCTCATCGTCTACTCATCAAATTTGAAAGTGAGGAAAAAATGTATACGTATTAAATTTTGCCCTGAAATGTATGACATTTTGGGTGGAGACCTCAATATGGTCACGGATAAGCAGACCAAAAAGATTCACATGGCAGACATTGACAACAACGGGCATTTTGCAAGGTATTTTCGTTTCCCGGCAGAACTGAACCAGGGACTGAATTTGATGTTTGTGTACTCCGATGTGGTGGAGTACAACGTGGTGGGACACACCACCGTGCCGTTACTGCGTGTCATTCCTTTCAAAGTGGATTCTGCTACGGTCACTGACGAGGAAGGTGGAAACACTTATCACGTCCACCGCGAATTTGTACATCCTCATTATTTGCCTGTCAGCAAGTCGTATTTGGACACGGTCAACATTGTTATAAAAGGAGATTTGGGACAAAATATTTCATTCACCAAAGGGAAAGTCACGGTGAAACTCCATTTTCGAAAGCGGTTCTCTCACGACTCGTAAGTCATGTATCCAGTGTACCGAGGGGTTGCTCGACAGCGAGGACACGGTTTAGGAGATATGTTAAAATCGGCCTTTCGTTCGGTGGCTCCGGTGTTGAAACCGATGGTGACACGCGGATTGCACGCCTTGAAAGATGCGGCATTGACACAAGGCAAAGAATTTCTCCAAAATGTCATCATCGATAAACAAAACCCCAAAGAAGCCTTCATGAGGGCAGGCAAAAATGTCTTGCTGCAAACGGGCAAAGACCTTTTGGGCCGACGAGAAACACCTATAAATGCCCTGCACGCTACCGAGTCAAGCATTCAGCAAGGACAAGGTAGAAAGAGACGACGAAGAAAACACCCTTTCACCAGACTTCACACGTCTAAAGCTAGAAAGACTAAGAAAAGAAGAACCGTTCGAGACTTAGACGTTTTCGATTATTGAGAAAGAGAAAAAAATGATGCACCGAGAGTCATGCGCCTGTTCCAAGTCGGAACTGGATCTGTTTGCCATGCCCCCCCCCCCCCACCATGATGACGATGCAAGAATCCCAGTGGGTGGAATTTCATCCCGTCTCCTCTTTGACGGATTCCGCTCCCATCGAGTTTGAAATCAAAGGACAGCCCGAAGATTACATCGATCTGAACAGCAGTTACTTGTACTTGAAAGTCAAAGTTCTAGATAAGGGAGGAGATTCTATAAGCGGCGAAGAGAAAGTAGCTCCCGTCAACAATTTCATGCATTCCTTGTTCAGCTCAGTGGACTTGTACTTGAATAACAAACTGGTCAGTAGCAGCATGGATACTTACCCTTACCGTGCCTACCTGGAAAATCTCTTGACGTACGGAATAGATGCCAAGAACACCCATCTCAATGCTTGCGTGCTATGGGAACCTGACGAAGCGGGCGATTTTGATAAAACAGGTATTAGTGATGACCCAAAAAAAAAGCCGACACCAATGAGGGATTTGTAGAACGAAGAAACAGAATATTAAGTGGAAAGAGTTTAGAACTGATGGATCGTTTGCATTTGGACATGTGGTTGCAAGAGAAATATTTGCTGAACGGTGTAAATGTTCGCTTGAGACTGAATCGTAGCAGTGCTGCTTTCCATTTGTTGGCTGATGCTGATGCTACTACTGGTGGCAATCCTAAAAGCAAAATCGAGGACGTCAAACTCTACGTACGACGCGTGGAAGTGTTACCTAAAGTGGGAAATGACATCAGTAACACTTTGAGCAGAACGACCGCCAAGTATCCCATACGACGCGTGGAAGTGAAAACGTTCACCATTCCCGCTAACCATCATTCCATGATCGAAGATCATCTGTTTCAAGGACAGTTACTCAAGCGTTTAATCCTTCGTATGGTCAAGAATTCAGCCTTCAACGGAGCCTTCAGTGAAAATCCTTTTAAGTTTAAACACTTTAAGGTGAAGAAAATCGAAGTCAGTCGCGATGGAAAGACCTTGTGTACCAGACCTTTCGAACCGGACTTTATCCAGAACAATTACTTGAGATCGTACTTGTCCCTGTACGAAGCCACCGGTCAGTTAGGGACCAACACCAGTCAGGGCATTACGTACGAAGATTACGAAGGACGCTATGCTTTGTGGGCTTTCGATTTCACTCCAGACCAAGGCAGCGACGAGGGACATTTCTACCCTATAAAATCTGGCCAGATTCGTGTGGAACTTCAGTTTGCAGAACCAGTGGACAAGACAGTGAACGGCATCCTGTATGCAGAATTCGATAATACCATAGAAATCAACAGTTTGAGAGAAGTCATTCTAGACTATTAGAACCTATGGAACACTGTTATCCCTCTTTACCTAGTGGAGAAACTTTGGAGATGGAATGTGAGGAGACCGTGGAAAAAGAATCTCAAGACAATGACAACGAAGTTATGATATAGTCAAGATGGCCAGAACAAGAAGCGCATTTAGTCTCCTGTTTTGCCAAACACTTGGTCGAAAAAATGACGGAATTGATCAAGAAAGATTGCTATGGATGTCAAAACGAGCATCCCAGTCAAATTCAACACGATAAATGCCTGATGCTGAGTCAAGAAGAAAAATTGGACGAGTATCTGGACGAAGCTTGGAGTCTCATCTCGGACGAAGTCGTGTTGCATCAGTGGTATAAAGACTTGCGTGAACATTCTTGTCCACCATTAACCACTCAAGAGATCCATCGCATCGAAGCTCTCCTGAATCAGAGTGGGGAAACGAAACGAAGAAACGGTTATTTGTCAGACATTTTCAAGCAAAAAGTCAGGATCGAATTGATGACTTATTATTACCTGTGAAGAAGAAAACCACACAAATCAATGGATACCTGGGAACTTTATTACCTTTTGAACCACAGTTCGTACACGGCTTCTTGGAATCCTGTCGTCTGTGCTAAAGATGAACTCCCTCATCGCAAACCTCAAGACCATCTAGCTTATGTGATCAACACGGACGACAGTCATCTCCCAGGAACCCACTGGGTAGCCGTCTACTTTCCTCAAGAAGGATGTGTGGAATATTTCGATTTGTACGGATTGCCCCCTTTGGAAGACGGTGTCATTGACTTTATGAGAAGAAATGCTCAGACTACCCGATTCAATAATGTGAAATTACAAGGCACAGATTCCTTGGTGTGTGGACAATATTGTGTGTATTTTCTGCATCATCGCAGCCTGGGCTATTCCTTAGAACATTTAGTGACTCATTTTGATCCTCATTCTTCTTCTAGAAACGATGTGAAAAGTAGATAAATGGTTCTGTGACCATTATGCTTATCTTTTGTCTCAAGCTAGGAAACGTAGTGTCCATCAATGGCCTAATGACTTCCAACAGTGGAAATCACAATTTCATTCACAACGTTGTCAGCCCTGTTTAAAGTAGAGTGTGAATTGAAAAAAATGTTTGAGATTTGAAAAAAATGTTTGATGTTATATTGTTGGATTATTGTTAAAAATATTAGAGTTGTTTGTTAGTGTTAAGTGATTTTGAATAAAAAAATGTTGTGTTTTGAAAAAATGCCTTTCTCTTTTGTTTGGCTTTAGGTATCCTGATTCATACTCTTTGACTTCTTACTATCACTCTCATGACACTCATTGAACGTTCCGGCTCGAAAACGGTGTAGGGATGTTTTCCTTCGCGTCCGCGCTTTGACTTTAAAGCCGGGGTAGCCTCCAGTCTAACCATCCATTGTCGACTCATCCTCCTACGAAGATGTGCTCCAAACTAGCTAAGCTAAACGAAGCCTACGTGAATTTGCATAGGGTCAGACACAGTCTGATACCGAAAGCTGAAGAGATAGAGAATGTGAGAATGTTAAAAGTCACTGAAGACCTGATAGAAGAGCTCTTCAGAGAAGAAGTGAACAGGGAGAAAGAAGAATGGACAGAGAAGTATAGACTTCAGAGACAGCAGCAACAGCAACAACAGCAGCAGCAGCAGCAGCAACCTGAACCTGACAGAGGCTTTGTCGATTGTCGTATCGACACCAAAGAGTTCTTCTTCTCTTTCCGAAGAAGCAGACCTATCATCAGAAAGTCTATCCTCAGAGGACGTCGCATTCTTAGAAACTAAAAGATCGCCCTAGCTTCAACTTCGCACACAAAAAAACCCAGCCCTTTTCAGGGCTACCGAATACTCTAGAAAAGAAATAACAATCGATTTGCCAATGTGTGTATGTAGAGTAGTGTGAATATAAACACTGACTCTTTTGTGATGTGAGTGTATGTGTTTGTGTGGATAACAGATCATGATGATGTTTTTTTTTTTTTTTGCTGTTTGACGTGCGTGGAGAGTAGATTTGGGCTTTGATTGGATTGCTTTGCGTATGTGAATAGTATATTGAAGTGATTAATGAAAATTTTTAAATTAGTAATGGGTAGTATAAAAAAGTGAGTGAGTGTTTCTTTTAGGTCCGCGCGTTGTTTGGTCATGATCTAGGTAAGATCAATTTTGTTTTAGGGGATGTTTTCCATCACTTCCGCGCTTTAACTATAAGAACCCACAAAGTTCGTCGTTCGCACCATTCTAAGGAATAAAAAAAAAGAAGATGGAAGTGTCCCAACTGTTTAATGATTTAAGGCATGTTTATTTTTGGATGGTGGATGGTGAATATGGAGTTGAAAGGATTGAAAGAGATTGGAGGTTAAGAACCTGTGGGCACTACGTGAACGAATTAAAATTAGCCAGGGAGATGATAGAAGGATTAATTGAAGAAGACGTGAAGAGACTGAGAGGGCTAATAAATCCCCCTTATGTCAGAGTGGGGACATTAAAAGAGGCCCTGGAGAAGGTAGAAGAAGTAAGAAGGTTTTGGAAGAGATAGATAAAAGGTCAGAGTGGCCCTTTGTCAAAAGGAGTGTTGAAATGTTGAAAAAAGGGGAAGAAAAGATAAGAAAGGTGATAGATGAAGAAGTGGAGAAAATAAAGGACAGGTGGGCAAAAGATAGAAAAGAAGAAGAAAATAGAAAGAAAAAGGAAGAACTAGAGAAACTGAACGCTAACTGGATAAAAATCCAACAGAAGTTCCGAGCCATGGGTCACCCGGACTGGATACCGGAAAATGAAAAGAAGAAGAAGAAGAAAGGAATGATGGAAAAAATAAGGGGATGGATAAAGAAGTGGAGGAGTTAGAAGAAGAAGAAGAAACCCAAAGGCCCTTTTCAGGGCCACTCATAGGTCTCGAAAAGAGATTGACTTTCAATTGCCTACCGTTTTTTTTTTTTTTTTTTTTTGTTTAAAAGAAAATAGAGACCCCTCTCTGTTTCAATTTTCGCCTGTTCCCTTTCCATAGACCCATCAGGTCGGGACCCTATTAAAATAGGGTCCCGACCCTGTTCCTTTTTCAATTCCCCTTGAGGCTAGAGTGACCCATGATTTTTTCCATGTTCAATTTCCCTTGACGCTAGAGTTGCCCATGATTTTTCCCATGTTCAATTTCCCTTGACGCTAAAGTTGCCCATGATTTTTTCCCATGTTCAATTTCCCTTGACACTAAAGTTGCCCATGATTTTTTTCCATGTTAAATTTCCCTTGACACTAAAGTTGCCCAGGGGGGGTCTGTAATGTTAATTCCCCTTGACGCTAAAGTGCCCCTATTCACTACTCCCTTTTCCTATATCTGTCTGTCAGTCAATTTATCTGTTGAAAGATGTATCCATCCGCTCCTTGTTTGGATATGGGAAGCCAGTGTTTACATTCTAAATCTTAGCTTTTTATTATTTATAATTAAGTGAGAGACAAGAATTTAAAAAATTTGAAAAGGAGGAAGGAAAAATGACTTCGAAATGACACTCACGCATCTCTCACGTCTAGGTATATCAACAGACACTAAATCTGTCAAAAAGTTCAAGCAGATAATTATGAAGAAGCAATGAGTAGTTTTCAGACCAAACGGAGCAGGATAACCATAAAATCTGTCAAAAGGTTTAAGCAAATAATTGTGAAGAAGCAATGAGTAGTTTTCAGACCAAACGGAGATAGATGACCATAAAATAATTGTTACCACTTACAATTAAAACATACTGACCAAATATTTTAACGACCCAGTATGTGTACTTTCTTTTTCATACCTTTCTTACGATCTGGTTGTAGCTTAGTCGTATAGAAATGGATCGTACCCGTTTTTGTATTCAGAAAAGGTCTAAATTATGCTAATTATATCCTACTTTAAAGTTTTTGTATATTTTTAATTTTAACTTCACGAAAATGTTTAAGTTTGAGAAATAAATGATTTGTTAACTGCTACGAACTGTTAAAAATCTTACAATTGATCTAGAATTTCTTATATATATATATATATATATATATATATATATATATATATATATATATATATATATATATATATATATATTATGCGTGTTATATGACCTTCCTATTCTAATACATTTTGCAAATATTGTTCACTATGAGAATACAGTGAATTTCAGTTAGTGACTTTCGAATAATTTCTCTTGCATATTGTTTTGTTCAAATACTTTTTTCTCTAGCATATATATAGAACTACACTCAGATTAAAATGTCGCTGATTTGATGAAAACAAGTATAAGCATAAACATCCATGCACAAAATAATTTTTGTTTATAACTTCCCTAAAGAACTGTGATCTCGAGAAAAACATCCATGTACAATTTTTTTTTTATTACTTCCCGAAAGAACTGTGAACTCAAGAAAGTACGTAAAAATGTACAATATATGTATATAACCTTTAGGCATTGAATATAGCTCAGAAGAAAGGTATACAAGAAGTCAATTTTGACAAATCTAGAACACTGATTCATGCCTGCTTTGTATGTGTTTTTGGATTCTTAGCATAGCTTTAACATTTTGAGTTATTTTGCTGCAATGTCTGCAGTGTGACAGTTTATAGTGATGCCCAGTATCATGTCCCACCCAGTCACATTATTTTGACACCAGGACGACCAGTCACAACACAAACCTCTTCATGCTGAGCGCCGAAAGAGGCAGCTGATAGTACCATTTTTATTAGTCTTTGTTATGACTTGGCCGGGGTTCGAACCCGCGACCTCCCGTATTGGTCACACATATTCATAAACTTCCTTATAATATATCATCACTATCTATCTATCTACCTAGCTACATACCCGCTTCTGTGTGTATTAATGTTAATATTATTCATTTTCTATATCAAACTTATACTGACCGACTGTGAAATGCATTAAAACAAATTTCTCACAGCTGGCATTTATACCTTTCTGCCAATGTTATTATGTATAGAGATTTAGGGACTATATAAGGTACTCTTGCAACACGCAAAGTCATTAGTGACATAACTGCATGTCATTTGATACTAATTTGATTTATTGCTATATAATTAAATGCATATGTGCATCTCATGTGATACTAATTTGATCCATTGCTATATGATTGAATCCAGAATTGCATGTCCTGGGATACTAATATGATCTATTGCTATATGATTAAATGCATAATTGCATGTCCTGTGATACTAATTTTATTCATTGCTATATGATTGAATCCATAATTGCATGTCATGTGATACTAATTTGATTCATTGGAATATGATAAAATGCTTAACGGCATGTCACATAAATCAATTGAACGAAAACAAATGTATATATTGAACGACATTAGCATTTTGCTGTTGATTCTAACGCATCAAATAATAATTCGGTAATTACAAAAAATAATAACTAACGCTTTTGCAAACATGAAAACTCTTTTTAATAGTGATCTAGTTAGATGGTTAGAAATTGTGAGTAATACATTTTTGCCCTGGGGACAATGATGGATGATAAGAAACAGTGCGTAAATTTCATTTTCTTATAAATATTTGGATATATTTTAATACAACCTAATGCAACTATTATTATTGATACTGTAATAAATTTAAAATACGCGCATTTGGTCATAGCGCCCCGTTTTAAGGAATTCTTAGAGGTTTGTGATAACTTGTCTGATTATTGCAATTCGTTGCACTGGAAATATTCCTTAGTCCGATATAATTAGCAAATTACTATGAGCAAAGGTAACGGAGTAAAATGTTAGTGAGTTTCCATGATGCCGTGGTTCACTGTAAATAAATTCAGGTCCAAACGGAATGAGTATCCCTGGAATAACAAAGTCCCTACTAAAATCTAGTGGTGCACATTGGTGGTGTGACTGCAGTGGCAGTATTTAACGTAGGACACCGATAAATTACACAATGGAATCAACAAGAAGGGACTCGGAGGATACTGTTTATATCGCCATGGTGGCAAATATGATGCAGTTGTGCTGGCGAAATCTGCTTGGAAACATTAGTTCTACTGGCCTAAGGTGCCGTTTTTAAAATAGTGCGCTGTGGTAGGGGACAGTTGCATAGTTTCTGCGGCGTGAACTGCGGGCGGCACGGAAACGTAGTAAAGAGAAACCACGCAGATGTGCGGGTGATAGATATTTGGCATATTGTTAGATCTGTGGTCTTGCATTTATAAGAGTAAAATTTATGTATAGAACGGAAACGTCGGGCTTTCTAATTTACAACTGAAATTGTATGGAAGTCTTTGTAAATTTGGGGTAAACTTATGACTTTTAGCGGGAATCGCACCAGGAATTGACACCGCTCGGTCAAGTAAAGACCCCTGGCTTGTAACAGTACGAATATCTTGTGCATAAGCAAAATTATATCCCCATCGACCAACACAGACTCAGTCTTCCCATT
Source organism: Sinohyriopsis cumingii (assembly GCA_028554795.2). Lineage (NCBI taxonomy): Eukaryota > Metazoa > Mollusca > Bivalvia > Unionida > Unionidae > Sinohyriopsis > Sinohyriopsis cumingii. The sequence goes on along the minus strand of JAPYKE020000057.1, from coordinate 1,388,028 downwards.
GATTTAATCTCACCCCGTATGTATGTATCTATGTATGTATGTATGTATGTATGCATGCATATATATATATATATATATATATATATATATATATATATATATCTGACTAAACATTCTAAGAAATGCATTTTCATCAAACATTGCTAAGTTTGTAAATATAATTTTTTCAAACATTTTAACATTGTCAGCCCAACAATTACAATTTTCGCCCCATCTTAGTTGTAAATTGCAACACTGTTCAGTATATCTGACTTCTGGCATTTTTAGAAACTGAAGCCAACATTTCAAAATACGCTTATATCGTATAATCTGCATACGAATTCTAGATTTCATTGCTTGCAAGCATAACGGTTTCTTGCCCATATACTAGGAGATTTTTTTTAAAGAAAACAAAGCATTCTAGCTACATGTAGAATGATTATTTATTTACCTTGACAGTGGCATAGTACCTGTCTCATAATTTCTGAGATAGACAACTCTGCGAAATAAAATCACTCTTGTTTATTTTTCATATTCACTTTGCAATTTTCACTTTAAGCAGTCTATTTAGCATGGTTTGCAACTGTTTGGCAGCATAAGTAGAAATAATTAGATCGTCTGCATACAGCATTAACAATATTTCTAAGTATTCTACCGAAACTCTCCTTTCGGGTAGCTAAGAAGGTCTTCAGATCATTTAAAAATAGGGAAAAGAATAAAGGTGGTACAACATTACCTTAGCGTACGCCCACATAATAAATAAATACATTGATAATACAATTGCTCGGCTCAACATGTGCTTTTATTTCTTATACATTGCTTTAATAATTCGTAACATTTGTCCAGTAATATTTTCACTAACTAGTTTTTGGCACAGTAAACGTCTCCCAACCCTATAAAAGGCTCTTTCGTTGTCAAAATATACTACATAGATTCCATCCCTATGTTTTCTTAAAATATTTACAGACTAATGTACATAATATAAACATTTTATCTACTGTATAATATCATGCTCAAAAATGGGCTTGTTTTTCGCCATGTAGTTTATTTTCGTTTATCCATTCATTTATCATTTTACTTAAAATCGATGTAAATGCTTTGCTTGGTAAAGGTTGTAAACTAATGTCTCTGTAGTTGGATCGTTCATTTGAATCACCTTTGGTCACAGTTGGTATAATACTATGGATATTATTCAATATTGAATAGTTTATTAAATAGTATTGTTAATATTGGTACAATTACGTTGCCTGTACATAAAATAAATTTCTGGATAAAGCATATACTCCCCCAACTTGCAATGCTTCAGTTTATTCAGTGTCTGGCGTACCTTCTCTTCGGTGATTTTTCTATAATGAGACATTTCCATGTAATCAATAATCTTCAAGTGATTTGTATTATGAACTGTCTTAAATATCTTATAGCTTTTATTTTAGCATCTATACAATCTGTGTAGATCCAAGACCCACCTTTAGAAAGTTTTCCTGGAGATGTCACAGCCAGGTTTCGCTTTCTATTGTTCTCTATCGACTGTTTTCATAGAATTTCAAGGTAAATATTAGTAATTGCTTCGACGTATTCACTGAGTTTGTTATAGTGTGTATTTTTTAAAATCACATCCACATTATGATCATTCTGATTTTGGATAAAAGACATACATTCTCTGTTGTTAAATATGTATTTATAAACTATTTTATACCCAACGTCACTTACAGCTTTCTGTTCGAATTTGCCGATGTAGTTAAGAGAAAACAGGATTATCATATCCAGTCTATCAGCTATGGCAAAGGATGATACATGTTTTAAAACACGTCAGTTAAAACAGAATGTACTGCTTAGGCCAAGTTCCCATTTGTACATGTAAATTTTCCCATGCCTTTATCTGACCCACATCTACTATTGGCGAACAATAAGCCAAACATCTGACAGAGATGCAGTAGAAGAGAAAAGGAGATTTTGTCCATTTGATGTAAACCGACTTTTATTATCAATTTGTTTTTATATCACGGCATTCTGCATCCCCATCCCCGGCAATAAGAGCGATTATAATCAGTAAACATTAATGTGATTCATATGAAACCAACCAAGATAACTGTCATGGGTGATGAATTTGGCGACAGATGTAAGTAACCAACAAAATCACTATTCCCATACTACATCGATTATTTATTATGACAAAGGTAAAGATTTTCGCAGGAAAATAAAGGCCCCAGAGACAAAAAATGAAGACGACAAAGAATTCTAATTTCCGACAGCTGAATGGATTGTCACACACAAGCTGCTGTGCAATTTTGCGCATTAACTCTGTTGATACAGTGTTTTGGATTTAGGTAAGCGATAGATGCCATACATGATACAGGTCATACCATAACTAGGGGAACATGCAAGTGACCAGGCATAAACATGTCTTCTTTAGCTGGTAATAAGAATGGCAGATATACTTACATTTTTGCATCTTGATTATCATCAAAATGTACTTTCTTAGTTCTGCAAATCCGAATTACATGAGCTATGTCATGGATTCTAAAGCTTGATTACAGATTTCGAAATTGTACTGTAATTTCGACTACATTCCAATTGCAATAACATCCTCCTTACTGCATTCAAAATGAAATGAACACTATACTCCATGGCGTCGTTTTGATAATTACAACTGCACGAGTTCATATTTTTCCCACATTGTGATTCCAAACATTCAACAACAGAAGAGAAACATACATGCAGATGAGTCATGACGCCTTCCTCGCTACTCAAATCATTTGTAATTCATGTGGAATTGACACATAAATCCAGTCTAAAATCTATTCATTCCAGACCAAATGGAAAAGTTGTTGAAATGCGCAGTCATTCACAATATGACTATAAAGTTTCATTTTAAGTAGACCAAAACGACAATTCCTTTTAAAAGCGATGTCGAGCGCGCGACTAAGTTCAAATTTCGCTGGGCGGAGTTATGTGCTTATTCATATTGTTATTGTGTATCGATGAATTTGCGATTGTTTATTTATTTTGGAATACAGCATAAATTCAATTACTTTATTTCTTGTAGTGTATTTTTGTATTGTACAATTAAGCCTTAGATAGAATAAGAAAATGAGTATATAAAAAATGTTACTGCATTTATATGGCAAGATCGTGCAGAATCCATCCAAAACAAAACTCGTTCATATTGTCCCACACAAATGCAGTAACCTATAATTATTGATTGCCACTCCACAATTCTTCTACGGTGAAGATGAATATTTTATACTGTCAGAGAATATTTTGTAGCATAGAATATTTTTGTATTGAAGAATTACTATGGTATATGATAGCGAAAATCCCCAGATCGATGTGCAAAGTATTATGAAAGAATTTATGGAGGTCTCTGGACGCTGTATTATTCTGACAGATGATTTGATTGTAAAATTATGTTACAAAAAGATTAAATCGCTTTCATTTGATTGCATCATACAGATTTATCAAAGAAGCCAAGAAGATCTTATATGCGTTTTCGAACACATATTATCGGAACATATTGACAGAGTAATTAACTTAGGAATTATTTTAGAATAGCAAACTGTTAAGCTTGGTAAACATTTGGGGAAAAAATCAGCCCGATAATTTATTACTTCGAGTGTATTTAATTATGGTGCTTAATCGTGGCAATACTGGATTTATATTAATAATACTGTAGATTCACAGAGGTGCCCATTCAATCTTGAACCGTAAATACACCAAGGCTATCAATAATGAAACAACACAGACTTGGAAAGATTATAAAGACGTTGTAAACATATGCCAAGCCAAGATCAGGATAGACTTTTGACAGATGCGCGTCATTGAAGTTGATATTTACCAGCCATATCGCGGATTGAATTATACCAATACCAAAGTATGTTCCGCCAATTATCGAGATCGAATTGGTCACCGATATTGAGGTACATCTGTTGTTGAACTTCGTGGTGGAATTTAATTGGGAAGTCATCAATATGGTCGCGCAAGGAACTCAATCATAGGCGAGCATGACCCTGCTGTCCCAAACCGATACATCATCTGTATTAACGATTATCTTTATTGATCGGCAATGATGCAACCGTTACCGGTTGGTGAGTTTTCTTGGATTGATCCAACTCACTTTGACATACGAAACATAAACGACGTGCAGCAGCAACATAGACCACATACACTGCATTGCAATTCATTTGGAATACCCTGAAGAAATTCACCTTGCTCATTATAAGTATGTGTAAGCAAGAGAAGTGTTGTCAATGCCATATGGAAGGTTGTTATCTTACCGTTGCAGAATCGTGAATGAATATATATATATAAATTTATATTTTGGAAACTTTAATGTTTGTTAGGTTTTTTCATTGTCTTTATCCTTTGTGAAACCCGCTAGACGTAACAAAAGATAGCGCCTAACAAACAAAACCAACTTTACAAAACCTGTTTCTTTGTGTAAGTACTAATACAATTTATTGCATTTTTAATAGTTTGAATTTGTCAAGTGTCCCGTCCCCTGCTGTATACAGAACGAGACGACAAGCCCATACAGCTTCATGTTACAGAGACAAAGAACCGTTTACACCCTGAGTCCAAACTTGAGTCCAAGTACTCTTATCTGATATCAAAAGTTGATCATTCAATAAATATGAAATACATCATTATATGAGGTCGAAAACGCTTCATTAATTTTGTATTCACTAACTTTTTTTAATATTTATTTCCTCCAGTAACCTCTATCGAATGAGTGACACTTGTTAATTATTGGTTTCTTTTGACATTTGTACCCTCAAGGGATATGAATATTCAAATAGTGATCATATTAAGGGAGCTTTAATGTACTGAAGTCACACTTATCAAGGATTTTCACTTGATAAGACTAGAATCAGGAGCTATTCTGGAAACAAACAGAAATTCCTAACACATTAAGGTATGCATCTTTAAATCTTTTATTCTTTCTTCAGGAATTACGGGTACGATACTTCAAGAACTGAGGCAACACAAACTATATACTATAGATTAACGCATATTCGTCGATAAAAGGATTCTTTTTTATATTTTCACAGACAAGAAGTACTTTCAGGATATAACAAATGAAAATTTGTAGATGCATTTCTCGAATCTATTTCAAAATAGTTTCACCATTATTGTTATATTATAAAGACAATCGTTTGTTAAGACTTTACTGTTAAAGTGTTAAGATAAGTATTATCTTATTGACTGGTTTCGGTAACTATACCCCAAATAAGCTAATTTTGATTCCAGATAAGAGTCATTGACTCAAACAGTTTTTTATATCTGGTTCATGAAGCGAGCTAAACTGGACCTATCTAACTCTCTCTCTCTCTCTCTCTCTCTCTCTCTCTCTCTCTCTCTCTCTATATATATATATATATATATATATATATATATATATATATATATATATATATACTGTACCATGTGTTTTAGAATGAAGACAGCGTTTCACTCGGCAACCATCATTGTCCTCACGTACCTGATGGTATTAATTTCGACAGTGCCCAGAGTAAGCGGACAAATTCCACCTCCGTTTTACCCACCTCCAAGTAATGGCAACGGACGTAAGTTCATACGAATTAGCCAACATAATTTTGCTGTACGCTCACATAGACATAGCTGAGTAGAAATCCTGCCCTTTCATTTTCAATCAGTACTCATTTTGCGTGTGAACTTGAAATGATGTGAGTTTGTGCGTGCATGTTTGATTTAAAAAGGAAAGGTCAACGTAATTCTCTGACTTTTAACGATGACTATGATCAAAATTGTTAATGATGATGTATAACATTTTAATTTCAGTTGGTGCCTTACTACTGGGTGGCCTGCTGTTAGGAGCATTTTTCTTAAACCCGGTGCAAAATGGAGGGAGTGGTACCAAACTAAGCGTTACCAATGAGGAGAATTCCGCAAACGGAGCTGATTCTAACTCAAACAGTGACAGCATATCAAGGGCCTATGCTTTATCTTATGCAGGATAGCCATCGAATGTAATATGCCTTCTAACACAAAAATGTACATAATGTTTTCCTTCCCTTACAAATACCTTTTTTCAATGCTCTTTACTGTCTTTTTATTTTCTACGAAACATTATTGCGGCCATTGGTCTTAAAAATGTTTTGTATGTACATTGATTGGATACTTTATTACTGTCATTATCGTTTTTATTAGAATAGGATAGGATATTTCACAGTTGTTGTATCGTCCATACTCCAGCTCTATAACAACGAAATTTGTCAAGTGCCTGTTCTGAGAAAACAAAAATGTTTCGACAGTTTTGACCTTTAACATATATTAATGCTTGTAAAGATTCGATACATTTCGATCAGTTTGTTTGGAAATATATTATTGCTAGAATTATATAAGATTGCTGTCAAATGCGAAATCACATTTTTGTCATAAGGTAATTATTTTGATTCTTCTAACTTATGCTCCATATATGTACTAGTTTATATTGTCTGCCTCTAAAATAAAGTACAACTATTTAGGATTTGTTAAAAATGACATAAAAGACAAATGTTGCACCAATAAAAGTGATGAACTAGACAGAGGAAATGTCTTGCTAAATGTTTAATGAATCTAATTTATCTTTCAGAATGTTGGACAACTGTTAGCTGCGATGGTTTCCAGTTTGCAAATAAGTGGAAAAAAATATCACATGGCAATAAAACGAATCAAAGACACTCTTGTTTGTTTTTAATCTTTTGAATTTATGACTCTCTGCAGTTATGTTCATACAAAACAATGAGTCCCTCTAACTCTATAATCTGTAACACTAAACTGCGTACATGGCTCTGTGATTAGCATTCCGGACTCACGACCGAATTTGTTGCGGGTTCGAATCCAACCATAGGACCAGCTAGAGTCGGCTACCGTGGTTTTTCCGTGGGATTTACTCTGCTCTCCAATTGCCAAGGCGATACATTATTTACTTGCGGTGTCGTAAACTGAGTAAATTTGATTATGTAATGACAAATTCTGCATCAAAATATTTTAGGCTATGCATGGCGGCCAGTATTAATGGTGGAGGAAGAACCCGGGAAAATCCGGGGAAGAACCACCGACCTACGAGAAATTACTGGCAAGCATTCTCACATACCCATATTAGCCGAATCCTAGACTCGAACCTACGCAGACAGAGGTGAGATGGCAGTGATCCGTAACGGAGAGCGCTTTAGACCACTCGGCCACTCGGGGCCCCGAGCCAATATGCAAGAGGTATGTATCGGTTATTAATGGTAAAATATACATTCGTTCAAGTGGCAGTTATTGTAATGTGGGTCTTTTTAAAAATCACTCAAATTAGTGTTTCACTAACTTTTAATTTGGGATGCTCTACAGATATCATGTACTTCTGAGAGAGTAACAGGTGTAAATAGAAGTTGTTTGCGTCTGATACATGGGCAATGGAAAGAATGTTGGCATACCTCTATGATACTTTAATGTACCGTTTGCAAACTGTACTTGTGACAATTGTACATAAGCTAAGCACACATCAAACCAAAATCGCTGCTCCTATGTGCTCGAATACTTATACTGAATTAGTCTAAAGTAAATATCTTTAGTAGTTATTAAAATAGGGAAAATGAATTTCGCTAGAAGAGCATTATCAACGTTTGAAAGTGCAATAAATGATTTTAAAACTATATAAGCAGTAAAACAAACGTTATATGATCGTTCGATTCTATTTTGCCCTTGCAATCCAGGAAGTGAAAATTGCCTAATACAGCTAGAAGTATTTTAATAGGTGCACGTCTAAAGCGTGTCTAAGCTGTATACACTATAACAACTATTGAATCCATCAATAATACACTAAAATAAATGGAATCACAAGTTCTGTAACAATACGTAAAATAAATTGGTTTTTCTTAAATAGCTAGAATCTATAACGACATTAACATCCATTAACCATTCTTCAAAATTATTTTTGAGCTAGCAATAAGGATATTCCCCATCGCCTATGAACGTTGTTTATACTCTAATAATTTAGGCTGATATTTTATTAACATGGTTGGGATTTTGATTTTGTCAGATACGTACAATCTGCACCAAAAAGGCTCACGAATGCGTGACCTATTTTAAAAAGTAAATTATTCCAGCTCAGAAAACCAAAAAAGCAGTTACGTTTATTTCATGAATTTTTGTCCTTTTTAATCACGTGTGCAGTCAATCCTAGTTACAGTGCCATCACCATTTGTTTCTTCTTTGCTATTGGCTATTGATTGATGAATTCTGGAGATTATTTAATAGTTTCTGTTATGATGCTTTAAGCAATATTTGCGTTTATGTTAGTATTCTGACATAGCTGAAGACCATTAATAAAAAAAGTAATTGCTGTACCCAACGATGTTATGTCATTTCAATATTACCAGAAATCAAACATATGCTATCACTGCAAATGACATTAGTAGAAATTCAAAACTTTAAACATAGCATTCAAATTTTTTCCACTATTATTGTGTAATTCAACACCTTGTTTTGCTACACCTGAATTTTCATATACCTTTTTTAAGCTCAGTCGTGACTAATTGAAATAAGGTGTTTAATAGCTGTTCTATTTTTAATTTTACGAGGTAATACGCAAAGCACGAACAAGATCCTTAATGTATGAATCATGCGGGTATTTGCTTTCCAATACTTTCAAAGGATGTCCTCATCTACTTCGTCACGTACTAGTCAGCCTCATGTATCAAGTCATATCTCAGCTGTATTAGAGTGAATTATATATGAAAGCAGAGAAACAGTTTCCTCTTATCGGTAACACTCACAATCAACAGGCACGTTTGGGCATTGTCCATTCATTTATTAAAAAGTTACTCAACACTCCATGGTGCCATTAATTTATTAAAATGTTACTCAACGCTCCATGGTGCCAAAACCAAAAATTCTCCACCCTAAAATCTAATATGTTCTGTTAAAAGTTTCCACTGTTTTAACTGAAGATATAATGAACTCTTTCACAGACACAATTTTTGACGTCTTAAAGTGTGTCTTGTTTTTCATATTTCGGAGGTGTGGCGGTTTAACATTCTTTCAAAGTTTGTTCCGGCCTTTTAACTTTGTATAGGGCACGTATGCCTCTTGGCAGACGTTGTTTTCCTTACCCTCCAGTATTCAGATATACCTATTTAGACGTGAGACCATCCTTCAGCTACATGGCACAGTTTAATTAGTGAGCTTTTTACTGGTTTTCTCAACGCCTCTGCACATGCGAACATATAAGAATAAAAATCCCCCAAAACAAGCAGGCTGATGTTCTTATCTTGCAGAACTTTCCTCACGTTATCTTTAATAGGTCTTCGGTCTGCAGCACGCAGTGCAGACGAGATGGTCAACAGGACATAGGGCTGCCACACAAAGAAGATAGTATGCGCTACGTATAAACGGAAGACCATGTTGAAGCTATCCTACGTGTCTCTGTAATCATTACGTTTTATAGACCAAATTAGTATGTTCTGTTACGGGGATACTCATAAAACAGATGTTGGACTGTTACTGACTCCATATAATATGGGTATAAAGATAGATATACCTGGATATTGCACAATTATTGTAGTAACATTATTCAATGTTTGCGTTTTAGGACAGTTATATACTTATAAGAACCCTTATGTCGAACATAAATCTAACTCTGAGTGTACAAGCAAATATAATGAATGTCACGTTCGTTTAACCAATTTTCTAAAAATATGCAACATAAAGGCATGATTTATATAAATTCATTTCTGTAGTCGAAATGTCAAAGAGATATTTTACAAAAGAGACATTTAACTGTCCTGTACACATTGCTTAAATATTGAAAATAGTACTGGTACTGTGTTAATAAAACTGAGATCTTAAGTAAAATGAAAGGCCATGTATGTCTGTAAAACAGTATTCCACTCTTTCGCTTCCATATCTCTGGTCATGACGTCATTACTTCACGTATCCACTTATACTCCACTTATATCGTCATAGTATCTTGAAAAATAACTGTCACGTTTGCCTGCCCGCGATTACGTAAGTCAGGAACAAAGGAATGGATTAGCGCCACGTGTAGGTAGACCCTGCTTCTATCGCAGCGATTCGTGTTATACAAGAGCCCACATCGTTAGATGTCAAAACTAACATGTAGACGTTGGAAGCTTTGTTCTAGAACAAAGGACCCTCGATGCTGTTGTAAATCTACCCGCATTGACAGATGGCCTGAGGCTCGTCTGTTAAGATGGACCGAGTGGGGTAGAATTGATATCCAATCGGAACTGAGGAAGGGTTGGGCTATCAATTCGAACCAGAATTTAACAGTCATTTGGGCTGGGAACGAATTAGTCATTGTGAAGTATCGTGCTGGGAAGTTGTAGCAATAACTCCGAGGAAGCCACTCGTGAATTGGCGGGAAATGAAACCTTGGTACATTCAAAGACAGAAAGCTTCGTAAAGGTCAGTGAGTTATTTGCTCGATTGTTGCTGAATGTTACGGCATTGTAATTGTAATTATGTGCAGTATGTATATTTACTTACTAGAATTGTTAGCACGTAGAATTACCTTTGTGTTGTTTAATTTACATGCGTACTTGAGAAATGAGCTGTGATTATGTAGATTGCTAGCTCGTAGTCAGAATTAATATTGTAATTCGCTATCTGGTTACTTCGTGGTAAACTAGTATATTTATTTACGTGATATTCTAGATTTTGCAATTGTTGAATTAAATTGTAACTTTGGAAATGGTTGTAGTGTGTAAATTTAAATAATATGGATATTTGAGTATTTGTGTACATTTGTGGGAGTGTAATGTACAGAAATGCGTCTGAATTGTTGTGATATTGTTCAGAATAATGAGATTGAGAATATATTGATGTGACGCAATTTAGTGATGTCTGTATGATAAGTAGGATACCGCTCTTTATTGCAACGCTGTTTTCTATAAGAACGTGTGTGGTTTTCGATGTGCACGAATGCGTGACCGAAGATGTAGATAGTCTTTATCTGATGATTGATTTTTGATTTAGTGTGAGCGAGATGGCTAACGAAACATGCTAACGTCCTTGTGTTTTTCGCAGGAAGCTTTTGGGGACAGAACTACCGGGTAGTCAAGTCACGAGTCTCAGAGAGACAGAATAGAACAAGGCAGAGAACAAGCCTAGTTGCTAGAGAAAGAGAGAGAGAAGGAGGAGGAGAGAGGAGACAAAAGGGGAAGATGATAGGAAGGATCGGAGTAGGGAGAACATCGGAAGGAGGAAAGGAATTCGCAGAGTAGAGCACAGATGAGTAGAAACCAAGTACAGGGGAAACCCATCTCACATTATAAACGTGATGAAATAGGTTGTCACATGGTCGAGAGGGAGAAGATTGGCTGAGAAATTAATATCGTTTAAACTGTATTAAATTGTTATTCTTTTGAATTTCACCTTTGTGTTCTTAATAATTTAATTGTCGGTATTGCTGACTGGGGGCTCGGAGCTGTATCTCTCTTTCTCACTAATTTCAATTCCTACAAAAACGAGCCAGGGTGGGAATTCCATAGTAATTCAAATAAATATTGGGAGCACCCCACGCCAACTCATAACAGAGCGTTCGTAGAACCCCACAATGACATTTACGTTCATGTCCTCCAGAAAAGGCAATATATGTAGTAGGTGTCACTATGTACATCGCAGTTCTATACAGATCATAACAACTAAATGCATCACATCATGTCTGTGTTTGTACTCAAATCAGTCCTCAACAGGTATAAATTGAAAGTCCATATGTTGTCATGTATTATCTTGTAAAATTACAAACAGAAAGTAGAATGAATAGCTTTTCAACTTTTTCAATTTCGTTTTTTTTAAATATCCATGTTTTCTCAAGGATACGTTTTTTGTCTTCTATTAAACCTTGAGATGATATATGCAGGAAAAATCTAAAACTTCCCGCAATCAAACAATCAATCAAATTTAAATGAAAGACGTTTTTCGCCCGTCAGGGCGTGCACATCTGGTTTATATCCGAAACGGACTATTTAATTAATCTTATGGGACAGAACTATGCTACATCCCCACGCTTTACTGTGCTCAAAGAGAAATATTTAATCTGGCCGTCAGATCGTGAAACTATAAAGTCGCTAACGAACTGAACGTAAGGCTACCATGAATGGGAATAGTCCCAGCTCGCCCTCATGTAAAGTCTGTATCTAACGTCCAGAGTCTGATTAATTCCCACCGAGTTGGTTATTTAATTGATCGTGAGGAGAGGAAAAATTGCTTCTCCTCTCACGCTTTTATGTGCGCTTTGCACATTTATTAATTTAATGTCCAGAGGCGGCAAGGCAGGTGGTTCGGTCAGGAGCAACCTATGAAATCAGAAGGTATACTTGATTTCCAGGATATAATTTTGACCTCCTTTGCCGAAAGTAAAACAAACATATTGTCGTCTTAAAACAATTTTGGAGATATAGTCTGTGCTGTTTTTAAAGGAGTTAGTACCATGCTAGTGACCGCTTAGTGATTAGCTGGTAGGGTTGTTTTATGCCATTTGCTACTTTGTGTGTTGAGTCTGATGAGATTCTCCAGGGTGTAGGATCACCTTGAATGTCTTATTTCCGGGGTTTTTATACAGGGTTTGTCTAAAATTCCTAGGCTGTTTATTGTGCCGCTTTGTGCGACCGAGCCATGTTCTTTCAAGTGGTTTCACCTTGAATGTGCTAACTTGAAAGAGTACCAAAAGGAAAATGGTATTTCTCCACGTGTCTTTCTCCGCCAGAATTTAAAAAGACTAAAATCCAAGACGTGCAGAAATAGTAGTCAAGATTTATTGTGTTCATGTATCTCGATATAAATGTTTTGATTATATATATATATATATATATATATATATATATATATATATATATATATATATATATATATATATATATATATATATATATAAAGAATACAAAACATATGGCTAATAACAGTGATTTCAAGTGTACTAGATCCAGCAAGGGATCACGTTTGTCAGGGATTAAGATAAATGTAATAAACTGACTACGAACAGTGCAAAACTAGTATCTAGCTAGATTACGCGCTTTCAAAACTTAATGAGTCGTTTTGAAAGGCAAATACAAAACATAGACAAGACAAACAAAGAAAACAGACAAAACCGATGTCTTTGTAAAACTTTATATGACTATGACTTGTTGCGGATGCTGAAAGATATTTCATATTGACCTAGAAATCGATTAGCCAGTCGCAAAGTGTGTAGGTATTTGTTATCCTGTGTAAAATGTCGTAATAGGACGGATATTTTATCATTCTGAGGTCTCTATCATCATGTGGAAACTTGCAAAATCATATATAATATTGTATTTATAGAAGTTTCCACAGTCGCAAATGTGTAAATATTTTTATGTTTATAAAATGCCATGATAGTATGGTCAATTTATCGTTCTGAAGATTGTATTAATGAAGGGGAGATAACTCTCTCTTTCAGGCAGAGTAACTCAGTAGTTACTTTTGACGATGATATAAATACAATGTTTAATTATGAATGATCTGAATGAGTAATTAATTATGAATATGTGCGTGTATATATAACCCAAATATTGGATTTAACTAACATAGGAATGCACAGACTTAATGAAAAATACAAAGAAATTACTTTACAAAATACAAAGACAAGGGGTGAATGCTTCACAAAGATTTCACAATGAAAAGATGGATATAGTTTACTCAGCTAGTAAACAATGTAGAATTTTACTCATGTAGTAAAATGAATTCACTCAGGTAGTGAAATTGTGGTGAAGAAAAGGGACACATATACAACTTATCTTTACAGTCCCGAAAGATACTATGGGTTTTACGAACCCCAAAATTAGCCAACGGCTAATTGGTTATATGTAACGAGATACACTCCGTCATTAGCACACTTTATTTCAGCTCCACGGCTGCTACAGTTCAGCTTCACTGCTGCTACGGTCAATTCCTGTGGTTGGCTTTACAGATTGCACCACGTCGACCCCCATCACTCTGATAACTTTAACTCTCGGGTCACTCTGGTCACTCTAAATACCCTAGATACTCTGGACACGCCAGACAGCACTACACAGCTGTACACACTCCGGACACTCCGAAGAGCTGAAAATATATACATGACACGGGCATAAAAAACGTAATGACGTTATACACTGTAAGTTATACCAATTACATTATCGGCACGATAATTACAAAATAACAGGTTTCAGAAATAAACTGAACCTAGCTTGATAAGAATCCTACTGTGCCAAACATTTTCTAAAAATGTAGCTTTAGATTACTAATATAAATCCCTTGCTAAGTCGTAAACAAGAATAGAAATATGTGCATTATTCTGCATAAACCAAAGCTACATAGCAACCATACAAAAATAAACGTGATAGTACAATATTTATTTCTTATACACAAGAAATTAATAAACTTACATACTCTACAGATGAAGATATGAAAGTCCTTATAGCAGACCGCTGACTGACAAGACTATCCGTAATGTAAAGAGCTTTACCTACGGTGAGGTATCCGTAAACAGATATAGTCTGTGCACTGAAGGAATTCGGTTCTTCCCATCGAAAGCACTTCGCACGTGCGGCATAGGATGAACCGAACTCACTATTTCGAAATACAACACAATATACATAAATCACCCTCGGGTATCGTTGTACACAAAAAACGAAACCTGAGTACATGTATTTAATAAATAAAAGAATTTTTTCAATTCCGTGACATATATGCTTAATATCAGTGAAGTAACATAATTATCTAATAGTTCAAATTAGTAAAAGAATCTTTATGGTTTCTAACTTATCCACAAAAATCAAGGTAGTGCCGTTACATGTATAATACAGCTAAGCTATTTTTAGATCTCTAGGTAAATATTTACCTTGATTTCGTCAGTGCAGAAGTTCAATAAACAAAAAATAAATTCACGCTGTAATTTTACTCAGTACAGATGCTGTATTGTTTCTATGAACTGTTGTTTAATATCATCATCATAATACTGAGATAGAGAAGAAACAGATTTCGAAGACCTGTAAGTGATTTAGTGTTCAGACCTAATATCTTCGAAAAATACATTTTAGTGCAATTTTCAACAATGAATGATATTCTTCCTTTATCAGTAGCAAAATACAATCTTAATCCTAAATCAATAAGTTTTGTACCATCAGAAGCAATAAAAGTTTTATCAATATACGACGGATGTCCTTCTCGATATTCTGGAATTGTTATTTAAAAAAATCGTTTGTGAGGAATTCATTTAACTTTGGTTCCGGCAGTCCTTTATACTCTGGAGAAACTTCAGGCCAACCTAAAACAGATCTAATTGATGATTGATAAATATCTACAACATAATCTGGAGAATATATTTGCATTGCAGCTGATAAAGTTGGTTTGCCATTTTTGATTCTTTTGCAGTTATTGATTTTATTCTCGCTGGAATTCACCATTGATTTGTTCGATTTGATAATTACCTGTAGGAATAGCGACAACATTCCAGTCTATTGTTCCATCACCTTTATTATCATTTGCAAATACAAGAGATTTATTTGCCTGTAATCCACCGAATGATTTTGATCTGATATTTGGCCAACTACGGTATACTCGTAATTGTGCTATTGTGATTTCTTTCACTGGAATTGCAGTTGGATAGTTAACACTAAATTCTGGATTAACTGAGCTCACTGATATCATCGTAGTTTTTGACGGAGTTGTATTAACGACAATCTGCTGAAGTAGCTCGTTCGGAGTTGACATTCTTATTTAAATCCTGATTTTCTAAATCAGGCGTGGATTATATCAGAATCATTACTTCCTTGTAGATTTTAATTATTTCCGTGAACTCAAAATCTAACCTTTTTTCCATCACTAAGGTTTGTTGATAATAACGAGGATAATTTGGAGTATGCTAACATCGCTGTGTGTAATTTTATTATATAATCATGCAATTTTGCATTAGTGCACGTACATAGTGTTTTTACAATGATATTAAGAATACCGGCAATCGTTGTCGCAGCTGAAGCACAAATTGTTACAACTGCTGGTGATATCATTGTTATTGTTGAGCAGCAATACCAGCAGACGGCGAAAAGACAATTATGTCAACGATAACTACATGTCTGGGATTTTTTAAAATACTTTTTCTATATAGTCGTCAACGATATTTTTTAATTTTTTTGCCATTCACGTGCTTGATTATATATATAATGTTGTGCTGCAACGTCACGTTGAACGTTGATCGCAAGGCTTGTTATATTCTATTTAGTAATCAACTGAGGTGTTTCAGCCACAAATTCCAGACACCACCAGTGAGACGCTGCGGTTGATTTTTTTTCTTCTTCAAATGATTCCAGCATACACGTTTCTTCGTCTCCTTTATCTACTACAATAGACACGGTTCCAGAAATATTATCGGTTGAATGACGCCAGGGATACGTGGTAAATATACTAAATTTGCACCGCTGAACACGGATAGCCTATACACTCCATTGACCTCTGCGGTAAGTTTTATGGTGTTATTTAACTGTGACCGTACTGATAATCCTGATGACACTGTATAATATGTTGGTAATCTGTTTGTGGGGAATTTTAATCTGATTAATATTTTAATGATATCAAGAATTCCATTTATAACATCTTCTAGTGTTTTTTAATCGCTTCAATATCTGACATAGATGTTTAAATATCGAAGAGGTTTTTGCTAATGTCCGATAGTTTTACGTCAGCAAGCAACGGATTTCCAAAGAATTCCACTGAGATTTCATTAATTTTTCTAAAATTTCTACTAAGATTTAAAAACATACCTGAGCCTCATACTCAACTCGTAGCGTTGTTAATTTAATATCTACTGTATTATAGTTATTGTCTACATATTTGTTTTGTTGTTGCAGCATCTTCATTAGATGTTGGATCTCTTAAAACGACTTTTTATTTCCATGCATGCTGAGTTCACCTGTCATTGTATCACCGGTAAATCGGAAACAATTTGCAACACTTCTTGCAATTTCATTTCTAATAGTTGCGATTGACATATCTGAGTCTGAGTCTACCGCCGTCAGTAAATACTGGAATATTATCCGTGGTAGCGCCGAGAACTCTACGAACTATGTCATTCCATTTAATATTACTCGTCTTTAAAACACCGTATTTATCCTGGAAAATAACAACTTCATCTCGGTCAACTATAGCAAGGTTCATAATATCGGCAAGTTCATATTTAGTCGCGTAATTTGACAAATCAGTATCTTTTTTTTATTCTTCTTTTCTATAGAAGATGATCTTCCGTAAATATCAACCATTATACTTTAAGATCTTTTTAAAATGATTAATGGCTACTTGTATAATCGTGAACGACTACATGAGGTGGTAATGTTGATGCATATATAGCGTTGAGTATATTAATTACTTAACAACCACATATTGGCGGATCAGTTAGTGTTTGTGTTGGTAATGATGAATACCAAAATTGAATATTCTTGGCGTATTTTCAAAATTCTATTGTTGAAGGAAGGAAGCATGAATCAAAATAAACAGAACCTCGTGGATCAAATGGGTATGCAACCCAATGAGTACCAGGCCCTGAATTATTATCAAGATTCAATATTGTTTGGTTGTTTTAGCAATTGATCGTACATAAAAACTCGTCTAAAAAGTTTTATATTTAATTTTTTGCAGCATCAAGTAAATCAAAATTTGACATTGGAAGAATTAACGACGTATTCCTGGAAGTCTCAGACCTTTTCCGTACCGATAAAGGGTTCCTGGTAATCTTTGGCCTTTCCCTCTTTTTTTAAATCTCTGTCCTGTTGCTTTCTTTAATGCCATTTCGGCGGAGGTTCCAGCATCATCAAGTACAGCTGCTTTTGCTACAGATGGAGCTGAAGCGGCTATTAACGCTGGTCTAGCCGCAAGAAGTGTAAATATACCGGCTGATTTAATTGAGTCTTTAATGGAACTCAGAGAAAGATGAAGTTGAACTACGGTTTTTGATTCTAAAGCCTTATTAAAATGTTTGAGTTGAGTCTTGGTTAATGATAATTTGTTTGGACCACCACAAAAAAATTTGATCTTTTTTAGTGTTATTTTTGTTCCTCATTTACTTGCATGTTTTGATTGTAATTTTTACACCTGACCGATAGTCAGAGTGACATCAACGTAACTATATAACATTCTTATAATATGATGAGTGATTTAATTACATATTTAGAAAATGCTACATTTTTTCCAGTGGAGCATTAACATCTCTCATTCGTCCACGAACACCTTCAAGCAACATTGCTTTATCCGAAAGAATGTCTGTAAATGCTCTGTAATTAACACCACCATCTGGGTTTAGATGAGCACGAAAGTGAATATCAACGACAGATTGTCTAAATAAATCAAGATGTTCCAGCGAAAAGTAATAAAATGGACACAAATTTGTAAAATCTAGTTGTGATATTTGTAAAC
The DNA here is from genome assembly GCA_028554795.2 of Sinohyriopsis cumingii. Lineage (NCBI taxonomy): Eukaryota > Metazoa > Mollusca > Bivalvia > Unionida > Unionidae > Sinohyriopsis > Sinohyriopsis cumingii. The sequence goes on along the minus strand of JAPYKE020000057.1, from coordinate 1,369,635 downwards.
CAGTATCTCTATTTTGATCACCTCCCATAAATGTCATTAAACGATGATATGCACGTGCTACATGATTTTGATCAAAATTTAATAATATATCCTCAGCTGGTTCTTGATGACCGTTTATTCTTAATGAAACTTCATTAACTACAAGTTTGTGAAATATCGTATGACTGCGTATTGTGAATTTACTCGCCGTTATCAACAAAACCAATTCTAACATCAGCTGCATACTCAATATCATCTGCTTTTATAATTTCCCCTTCTACTTCAATAAGTGCTTCAACAGGTAACCAATATCTGCTTGTATCTTGAATTTGTAATTCGATTCGACTACGCTGATCTGGTATACGTGCGTCGTAAGAATAATACTGATAATCGCGTATCGATTCATCTTTTAAAATTGGTGCATCCATGTCGAACGCTGGATCGGATATACGTTTAAACATCTTATAATAACTATCGTGGTCTAACCCGAAGACCACTTCCTGCTATTAAACTTGCCGTTATATTTTTTCTTTTTCTGACTGGGGTACCTCAGCCAATTCCGCTAGTTTATCATTTGCAGCTTGATTTATTATTTTACAAATTTTTGCAGGCATAACTTCAGCACTGGGTAATTTTGCTGGTTGTGGTTTTCTTCGTACTAGTCGAACTAATCTTTCTTTGATCGATGAAAATGCTTTGCCAACGACATTACCAATAGCACTAATAACTTTATCACGAACAGCTTAAATTACCTTCATCCCTAATTGTTTTGCAATCGGTATTGCTTTTGGAGCTATTCTCTTAAATAAACCTAGAACAACATCACCGTTGGTAATCGTTAGTTTACTGCTCTGACAATTACAGGCCCACGTTGAGCAGTGTATATAATCATTTTTTATTAAATACTCATTAATTAGTTATTTAGTCGCTGTAATAATCATCAGCAATTTCATTTTTCATTAATGAGAGAATGATAAATGTTGTGATCCATAATACCGCCTGTAAATAATCTTCGACAAATATCAGATATTTCGTTGATGATTTCTGGATAAGTATTTCCTTTACGTTTTCATCATATCAGAACTTCTAGTCGGTCAACGTCGGAAATGATGTTTGGACGAGCAATAAAACAACTTCCTTGAGTAGAAAAACCAATTCCAGTTGCTCCTTCTTCTTCACTTATTTGTATATCTCCCTCCTTCTCCCATATTCCTGAGACTCATTTCCATTTTGCTTCTTTCTTACCTGGTGAAGAACGTAATTATTTTCTTCGTCTAGTTTCTTCAAATTCCATATCTTCTTCTTCTCTTTTTTTTTCCTTTCTCGTTCAACATCCTTAAATGTCGACCTTATTTCCTTCTCTCTTTGTTTCCTTTCTGTGTTTGCTTTTTCAAATTGCAACTTCATTTCTTCTTCTTTGTGTCTCCTTTCCAGCATTGGTCGTCCATACGCTCATCTACTGCCTGATTAAAAATGTCAACGCTATTAATATCTTCCTCAGATCTGATTTGTTGAATATTAGCAGCGACGCGATATACATTTCTTCAATCAGCATTTTTTTTAAGTTTTAACATTTTCGGGTTTTACATACTTATCTCTATCATGATATCCAAACGTGGCAATATCAAATATTTGGTTTATGTCTTTGATAGTGGCAATACCTTAGGTCGTGAATCTATCTGTAATATTAGTTCTACCTCTTGGTAGAGGTTGTTGTTCTTCATGTTGTGGTTGAGGAGGTTGCTGGAGTGGTGGTTGAGCTGCTTGAAGACGGCCAGCAATATCAACAGGTAATGTTTCAAGAGCTTTTTGAGTCGCTTCAGTTGCTGTAACAATTTTCTTTGTTGGTTCGACAATTTGTTTAAATAATTTTTCTGTACCATCTGTAAATTCAACTTCAGATTCTTGACAGAATCACGTACGGGAAGAAATTTCTTAATTGCTTCTAATCTTTCTCTACTAATCTAGCAGTATAAGACTCCATAGCTGGTGCCATTATTGATATAATGATCTAATTATAGCAGCAGAGTGGGCGCGACCTCAATGAAACGTCCGGTGGGTAGAAAAGATTTTACACATTTACACAACAGAAAGATTTTATTCTCGATTTATGTTGCTATTTGCACAAATACGATATTTATGGATTTATTAAGATTTGTATTTAGAGACAAATTATTTCCGGGACATATACAATGGAAATAAATTATAAAACATGTGGATCATAAGCATGAAAACTATATTTTTTCCATATTGACATATCCTATAACTGACTAAAAAATGTTCATACTTTTTTAAAACCTTTAATTTAATTGCAAATTCAAAAGACAAGAGAGTTATAATTAACTATACCCCTTGCAACCGTTCTGATAACAGTTCCAAATAATACCTTGATAATTTGCAAGCATTGTCTTTCCTCATGCACAAATGTAATAATCCTTGCAATTGCTTCCACTGTCGGACAAATAGCAATAGCTTTAACTCATGTTATAAGTTTAAAAAAATTGACATTTAGTCGAGAATATGGCAAGCAACAGGTAGGTGGCTTCGACTGTAAAACTAGCTATGTATCTATCTTTTTGTACGCCAGTTAAATGAGCATTGTAACGTATCTACTTACTTTTGTATATAAAAGATATCCTCTGTCTTCTTCACTGTGCACGTGCTGTCCGTTCGTAATGCTGTTGTAGCAGTAACATTTCATCAAGATAGGTCATATATCGCGGGATAGAACTAAAATGATAGATTGCTAAAAACAAACGTTAATGCATAAAACGCCGTAACAGTAGCTGTATAACCAACGCAACAATGAATAAGGAAACTTGACGATTATATTTCAAGCAGAAATAGTTACACTGCATTGAAAATATTATTAGTAGCTATAAAATGTTAAAACAAAATCTCTATGAGATATTTTACTTTGGATACATAGGAAAGTTCGGACGAAATAAGCAACTTGCGAATATGTGAAAAACGATACTCAGAGATATTCAAAAAGAGTTTAACATACCGTATACTCGTTAATAAGTTAAGTCAAATTGCGAACAAGATAGGTGCTAAACCGCCGTAGCGTAATGCGCCTACACACCAGAGTCTGTCCATTTGTTCTACTGATTACTACTAGCAAACTTCACAAACCCAGATCTGCAGGCGCATCATGCGTCGGCAGATCTGAGTCTGTGCAGTTTGCAATTGGACTCATCTTGCAAGTGAATGTATGCGGTAACAATAAATAGTAGCATGCATCATTTTCAATAAAGTCCACATATTTAAATAACTGTTCAAATGGACAGATGGAAATAATGGCGAGGAATAGCGTGCACTCCCGACCCTATTATGTTTCTGGCATGACATCATAATTAAAAGCAACCCCATGGAAAATCAGGACAAATGTAACAACTAAATAAATGCTGTAATCTTAATCTTTCATCAATGTACATATTTTGGCATGTGAATTTTGATATTTTGAAATTTTGTTGTTAGTTTGCTCGTAATTTAGCTTAATATTGCCAGGTCAAATTTGTATTGCCTATTTTAAACGAGGTGTCTCGTTAACAGACTATGGGCAACGTTAAAATTGATATTAGTGGTGGGTAAATAGTGTAATAAATTTAGAGAATGTACCATTTGCATTTACGTCTCCATTTTATTGATATATTAGATTTTAGTGATTAGTTATTTGATTATGGGAAGTCGGTGTTGAGGAAATATTCTTCAGCCCAAGTAATTGACCAATATCTAGGAGCAAACGTAAGAGTGCAGTGTTGATGAAATTTCATGATGACATGGTTTAGCTTCGTAGTGAGTTCAGGTCAGAGCCTCATAAATGTGTTGCTGGATCTATCTATATATCCGTCTATCTGTATGTCTGTCTATTTGTCTGTCTGTCTGTCTTTCTTTCTTAGAGATTTGTGGTTCTATAATGTCCTTTGTAGATATTTTTCTGTGTCATTAAATATAATGTTATTTAAAGAACATTTCCCCTAGGTCTGAATTTTGTCGGCCATTACACATTCTCAGTAAGGTTACACGATAATGGTTATATAGTTAGTAATTGATTTAAGTGTAATTTACGAAATGTTGACACAAGTAACAGTAAATCAATTCAAATATTAAATATTCTGGCAAGCTTCAGACAGAAATAATGTGCACTATGCCCGCATTTGTCTTTCTGTCATTGTTGTATTTGTTCTCCCTGCGGTCGATACTGATGGGAACATTAAAATCAAAAGAGTTAAAAATTGTTAAATGATTAATATTTGGTAAGAAAATTGCCGGGAATGGAAATAATGGTAACCTTAGATTCTGTTAAATCTTATTAGTAGCACCTATGAGGCTATTGCTTCAAAATTGCTTGTCTGGGAAATTACGAAGTATAGGGAAAAACTTTAAACAGCACCGTAATATTTCCTGAAACAATTATACCATACAATGTGTAGTATAAGTGGTCAGTACGGTGACTATGGGAATTGTAACATTAATGATTGGATAGGTATAGAAATTTAACATTGCATTCAGGACCGTGTGGAGTCTATCTACAGGGCCGAGAACAGGGTAAGACAACTTGGACTAAATTCCGTTGGCCCAAAACGGTTAGGGAGCCCACCGTCGAAGAGAAGATTTTTTTTTTTTAATTCATAGGGGCCTGCTAGAGAATTGTTCCTAAGGCCCACGAATCCATTTCTCGGCCTTGTCTATTAAAATGTGCCATCATGTATGGGCCCGTATCATGGGAGTTTAACCATGGGACGTGTATCAGATTGGAACATTATACGGCATTATAGTCTTTTATGTGAATGGAGCATGATGAAAACACAGACCAAAAATCTGACGACAGACAAACACATACCTGGAGAACTGGGAAAAACAACAGAAGTTATGTGGTATGCTTGTATACTTTGGGTGTATAAAGAGACTTTTCAAAGATCGATAGGAAGGTTAAACTTATTCCATGAACGTAATTGCAACATTATTAATTTCGTTTCCAAACCAAAGAAGAACGACATTAGCGTCATTTTGCTATCTTTATATTATTCTTATTGTCAGTGTGTGTGTGTGTGTGTGTGTGTGTGTGTGTGTGAGAGAGAGAGAGAGAGAGAGAGAAGACTTTTATAAATAAACATGATCACACCAGGTGGCTGTTTTTTTTTTTTTAAACGAACGGCTGAATGAACACCGCTCTATCAATACAGTACCAAAAATCTAAAGAGTACTCTTTTAGAAGAAATATTGTTCTCCTTTTTCAATTTTTGTCTTATTTTACATAACATTAGTTTGCGGTATAATTCCTGTTTATTTTTTATAATAATTATTCGAACATTTTCTTCTGCATTGTTCCAAACGTTAGCAAAAGTACTTTTATAGTCCCACCATGTTCAGATCTGCATATAATCCAATGGTGGCGCAAATGTAATGCAAATTCGCATCGATCCTCTACCGATCTAAACGTAATTTTAAATTCCCATTCCCCCGATACACACCAAAACTATTTATTACCTGTATTACAATCCCAATGACACGATACAGAACCAAACATTAACCTAAACTTTGGGAAACTTGCATGGATCCATTATACTACTAGTACGTCCACCAATAAATAAAACGACAAGCAGTTTTATGTTAGTGATCTATAACGAGAATGATATATGACTGACCTTGAGTCAAAGTTCATGCTCACTAAAAAATGACTGAAGTTCTGTCAGTAGTTTTGTTAATAAGTAGGTCAGAGTCGAGTGGGTTGATACATGTGATGGTAAGTAAAAGTCATATAATGCAGCGGACGACAATCGCGCAGAGATGTTATTTTTGCTCTTATTTGTCACGCTGTTGCTATTACAAACAAGTAAATCAAAGTAACGCATTTCCATACATGTAGTATTTGCGTCATGTTAATGTCGTTGATGTTAAAATTGCATAGTGGTCAGGATTACGAATTGCTAAGTCACATGGTTTAGGTTTGCATTCCTGTAATTGAGTTACAGCAGTGTCTCTTTTTTCTGGCTTTTGGGGTGGGGGTGGGGGGAAGAGGTAGGGGTGGGGTTGGGGTTGGGGATGAACGTATTTATTTCTTGATCTATTGTACTGCGCTATTGTCTTTTCAAAGTGCTTTCAGTAATATCTTTAAAAGAGTATTGTTTATGTTGGGATAATTTTTATTTCAGCATATGGGAATAATTATGGTCGTAATTTTTGCTGTTTTATTTCCTTGCAGAAAAGAAAAATTTGTATTGAGATGTGCGTAATTTGGCTTGCGCTAGTTATTTAATGATAATTGATCCATAAATGTTTTCTATAGTACCAATAGTTTTACAGTATTGATGTATTCCATTAGTGTATTTGGGTTCATTTTTTTTTGTCTTGGGCATGTAAACACTGTCGTGTTTAAGAATCGCGCTCTCTGTGAAACGCGTTAAAATGAACACGCACAAGTGAGGGCAGTCTATACTAATAATGTATGTCTGTATGTCTGTCTCTCTATCTGTCTGTCTGTCTGTCTGTCTGTCTGTATGTATGTATGTATGTATGTATGTATGTATGTATATTCATACTTATGGTACGCATCCCCGATTGGGGGGGGTTGGGTTACTGTTAGACCAGGTAGAGTAGTAACTGTACTGATGTCAATTTTAAGATTTTCATTCTATATATTTTTTTAGATACCATGTCTATTGTCCTTCTAATTTTTAAGAAAATTACAGCTCTTTACAAATTGTACGCTATGCAAAAGTGTCTTCATCCTTGAGGAGAATCTTGATCGAGACAGAGAAATGTTCTATTCCGCTTCCTGCATCTTGCTCACATGCGGTGTGGGGTTTCTTTCGAAATTGTTGTGCCATTACGTAATCGTGATTGAATAGCTCGATTGAGGCGTGTACCTGCCAAGGAAAATTGATGACGTTAATATTTATTGCATCTCTGAAAAATAAAAAGCCAATTCGTTCTATTCAACATTAATTTTAATGCAGACATTCAGCTTCTTATTTAAACAGAATTTTTAGTTGACTTGAAAGCAATTTGTTTTTTAAAAAATTGTTTACTACATTGCAAAACAAGGTTTCAATTTCTTTAGTCCCATGACACTTCATTATGCTAGGACAAACCGTCTCATTTGCATTCAATACTTTCATTCGAATTTCGACATTTCCGACTAATATGTAAGCTTGCATTTCCCTTTCTTAGATGTTTACTTGCAACAGAAGTGAATTCACAAGAGTAAAATTTCAAAAACGCTTTTCCCAGACATTTTGTTTCTCTTCTAGTTGATTCCTTCTGATTCACACGGGATAATTCAATCTGAAATACGGATTTTAATTCTGATTACTAACAACCCATGCAATCCTTTTTAAAACATATACATAACATAAATACCGTAAGTACAGCGCTTGTAGTGAGTGTCAGCTGTGTTTGGGTTAGAACATGTATTTTTATTTGTGTTTGATGTAAAACTAGGTTAGTTACAAGTGTGTAAACGTGCTTAGTAATATTGATGATCTGTTTTGGGTCTGACGCCACTTCCTAGCGTAGGATATGCTATACATCTTGGTCAGTATAACCGGTGGATGTCTTCAGTTATTTACATATTCACAGGCAAATATATCAAATGCAGCTGGGATACAAGTACCATACAAAATTGGTATTATGGATTTGTGTACACAAGAGCAACATATTATATATTCAGCGCACAGCCTTGTGTACACAAGGATATCCGATTGAAAACGTTTTCGTTCAAACACACACACACACACACACACACACACACACACACACACACATTTATTGTTAACCCGTCTTAACGGGAAACGGGGTCAATATTTTTACCATCGAAACTCCGACATTTTTATGTGAACTAATTCTGGAGAGAAAATCGGTTATATTCATGTCTTTTGATATCTTTTTAAAGTTGTTTTCCAATCATTAATATATTGGACCTTGCCATCAGTTACGGTACACACAAATACACATGAATGGAATCATACAATCCAATCGGTGACATTCATACATATACACTTTACATCTCAATAACTGCGAAATTAATTAATAAAATGCACAAATGACAACTCATGTACATAGTTACTTTCCGAATTAATAAACTAAATGAACATTCATGTTGATGTTTTGTATTATGTTTAATTTGTGCATTGATAAAATTGAATTAACCCGATTTTAAATAAGCACGCTCTTCAGAAGTGTGCTAAAATACAGAAAACATGATTATGTTAAAAGAAAATGACCAGATCTTCGTGCTATGTGTTCTGTAAAAGTTATTGTAGTGACATGTACACATTTTTGAAGTTAAAATCTCAACAACAACAACAAAAATTATTTTTAGTTGTAGGTTTAAAAATTCCCCTTTTTAGCGGAATACACTTCAATAATACATAAATATATTATATTTGTTTCTTCAATATGAAACATACCAGAAATTATTCATACCAAAACGTCCCTGTTTGTAAATACCATATCATAGTTGTGTGTAAGAAAATGGCCCACATTTTGTAAGCACTGTATCATTGTTGTGTGGATGAAAATCAACACGCTTTGAACGTACCATTTAATGATTGCGTATATGAAAATGTCCCAGTTTCATATGTGTAACAAGATAACCGGGTGGGATTTCGGATTTAAAACAGAACACTTTTGATGGTGATACAAACACAATGTTTAATAACGAACGACTTGAATGAGCAATATGTGCGTGTATATGATCCAAATACTGGATCAATTAACACAAAACGCACAGATTTAATAATGAAAATACGAATAAATGGCTTTACACAGTACAAGCATAAGGGGTGAATAATTCACAATGATTTCACAACGAATGAACGATGTATTTTACTGAGATAGTAAAGAAATGTAGTATTTTACTCTCATATAGTAAAATGTATTCACTCAAATAGTGAAATTGTGTAAACAAAAAGTGACATATATAAATTATCTTTACAGTCCCATAAACATGCTGGGTTTTACAAACCACAAATATTAGCCCACGGCTAAAAGATTACTGTTATGAAGTTACACTCCACCACCAGCACACTCGGCGACCAGTTACAGTATTCCAGCTTGGTCAGTCAAGCAGTCAGCGGCCACCAATCTCGGTCAGCGACGCCCGATCTCCTGCTACTCCACTAGCAACACTGTTTATTCAGCTCTACGGCTGCAATGGTTCAGCTTCACAGCTGCTATTGTCAACTTCTAGGGTCGACTCCGATCACTCCGATAACTGATCGCTCTGGTCAGCTCTACAGCTGATCACTCTGGTCACTCGGGTCAGCTGAAAATACATGTAACACCGGGGTACTATGCATGACACGGGCATATACGATAAAATGTAATGACGTTACATAGGGTAAGTTATACAGATTACATTATCGGCACAATAATTACAAACCAACAAACACGTTCAGAAGTAAACCTGACAGTGACCGAGAAGAATCCTATTTTACTAATACAAACGTGGTAGTACAATAGTTATAAGTTATACACAAGAAATTAATAATTGACATACCTCTACAGCTGTAGATGTGCAAGTCCTTAAATTTATTTGTATGGCCACTCTCAGACTCAATCATAGAGAGGAACCCCTAGTGCCGAAATTTGAATGATTTCGTGTGTTTTGTTGCCCCCATAGCATATGTAGATTATGTATATTCAAATAGAATTTTGACAGATTTATTAATTTGGATTAGGGTTTTGTACACCGTCCTTAACTAGTGTTTATATAGCGCGTTAACCATGGTTGGTTTCAGAGCTTTAATTACCTTAGTGATCCTTGTCAGGGATCTATGTTGTCCAGTGTATGCTATATATGCGTATGCTATATTGCTATATGTACTGCATGCAACCTTTTTTTTTTTTTTCTTTTTTTTTTTTGTTACGAACTGGCTCTGTAATCGCGTTTAGGGTTGTCTTTAGTTATGAGAATTCCTATGTAAGAAAATAAATTCCAGCTAGGGAGGCCCGGTATTAGCATGTGGCGGTGGCATGTGTCTCAGTTCTTTTGTTGACACGCTTTCGTGACAGAGGCAAATACCTTCATTCCCATGCTTTGAGTCCTTATCTAATTTAAAAGTGATGTGTGTAGAATAGAAGAGGAAAGTATACGGTTGAGAATAAAATAATCAAGAGGAGAAAGAAAAAAGAAAATATTTGTATTGCTGAGTGCGTGTATGTTGTGCATTTTATACCTCGTAGTTTTGGTAGATTGTATATGTGCCCCCGTTTTTATGTTTTTGTAATGTTCTATAATTTGACCTCACGGAGATCCGATACGGTCCGTGCTACCTCGCGTGAAGAACGTAGCTTAGGCATCGTACCATTATATGCTCAGGAAGGCCAATCCCTGTCCAAATGTTTTTGTTCTTTTTGTACCTATCGATGTTATTGCTTGTATTAGTTTCTACGAGGTATTTAGTGTTTGTATTAGTATGTTATCTTATCAGTATTAAATTCAGTATTTACGTTGACAGAGAATATCAAAATTACAGTTGCATAAACGATGCAGAGAAGCTTGTTTAGGATAACCCCATCGCATCGTGTCTGTTTCTATTTGTATATCATATAAAATGAATTTATTGATTTCCTGTATTTGGAATATGTTTTAAAAGTATATGTAAAAGTATATAATAGTTATAGTTGTTTATATAATCTGGATAAAAGAATATAGTTCCAAAATTATAGTTACAAAAACTATGCAGAGAAGCTCCTTTAGGATAAATTCTATAGGAGAGGTCATACCTGTCGCGTTTTGTCTGTTTTTGTTTATATATCATATTTTAAAAAATTAAATTCATTTTAAGGTCTACGTATCATTTCTAAAGGTCTTCATAATTTCGTTAATAAAATGTGTTAGTTCAGAGTATATTTTCTTATCTATCATGTAATTTGTATATAGTAATTGTTTAGATTCCACTCCCCCGTATTTGTCTCTAATCTTATTCGTGATTCTATACCTGTCTGTAGAAGTTTGGATACATCTTAAAATAATATGATATTTTTAATCTGTATGGTTGTTACACAGACTGCAGGGTAGTATAGTTCTTATTAGGTGCCTCTTGAAGGCCACCTCTCCAGTCACCCATTTGTCATGCAGGTACAGGAACATCCTACTTTGTATGGAGGTCGATCCAATACCTGCCCATTTATTCCATATACTAAAAGATTAAATGTGGTTGCCGTAGCTCTGTCTCGTGTTTCTCTTTGAATATTTTATCGTTTAGTATGTTATATATATTTTTTAATCTCCAATCCAAATTTCACTATTGTCTCTGTACGTATATATTAAATCTCATTCTTTTACCACATCTCGGTGTTTCCAATAACTTTGTAAGTATATTATTTTTAAAAATAGAATCGTTAAATCGGCACACATAGCCATAAAAATAGATATGTATAGCTTCACAGGGGAATATGGGTGGGCTATTTATGTGTTTTATTTAATTTAAAATATTTGTCTTTTGTTTAATACTTATGTTAGGTACATTTAATCATCCCGTCTCTTTTGGTATATATATATATATATATATATATATATATATATATATATATATATATATATATATATATAATGCATTTTATTTTACCAGATAAAGTCTATCTACACCTCTATGACCTTTATCATTGCTTCAGTTAGCTGCACTGTATTCATAATATAGCTGAGTTGACTATACATGTAGCTTATAGCAGCCTGATTACGCTCCATTAGAATGATTGTTGTGTGTCACCAAATTTCAACCTGCTCTTCTATCTTGGTTAGTAGTTCACGGTAGTTGAGATGATTCGAGTTTCTCCCATATAATATTCCTGATGCTCTTACATGCTTTGTAATTAAGTTAGGCGTGTAACCAGGGTGATTACCTCTCTAGTTACCTTTCAGTAATATTTATGTTTTATCATGATTAATTGCTGACCCAGCTGCTTTTCCAAATTGTGTGAATTCATATTGTAAATGCTTAAAAGAGAATTCGTCTCTGGTGACGTTTGTACAGTCGTCTGCATGTAGCATAGTTTTAAAGTCCCCTTTCAAATTTGGTATTTTAATACCAAGAATATTAATGTTTTTATTAATGTTAATATTTAAAGATTCTATTGCTATAATATATTGTATCGTTGACAGGGGGCAACCCTGTCTTACCGATCTCTGTATCACAAATCCCTCTGTTACAGTACCATTTATTGTTATTTTAGATGTTATATTTTTGTACATGGTTATAATGATATTTACGCCGAAACCACAGGATTCCATTGCTTTAATGATGAAGTCATGCTCTATTCGATCAAAAGCTTTCTCTTGATCCAATAGAAACATGACTTCTTTCTCCCCCCACTAGTTAGAATGGTAATTATCGATCCAATAGATAGTGTGTTATTTAAAATATTTCTTTCCATCCCCCACAGCTTTGGTTTACATTAATTATTGTATCTAGGCGGGATTTTATTATGTTGGTGATAATTTTGCTTAATATTATGTAGTCAGTGTTTAGTAGTGTAGTCAGTCTCCATTTTTAAATTTCGTTCTTATCTCCCTTCCCTTTATATATTAATGCAAGTATCCCTTCCCTCAAAGTTTTTGGCATTTCCACCTTTAAATAAATATTATTATACAGCAATTCTATTACGTCAATTAATTCGTTTTGAAATTTAATATAACAGTCAGATGTAATCCCATCTGACCCTGGCGGTTTCCCTTTATCCAAACTGTTAATTGCTCTACGAATTTTATTTTCAGTAATAAACTTGTCAAGTGTTCTTTATCTTGTTCTGGTATTTTTGGTAATTTGTTTTCCCTATGTAGTTGTTTATATAGTCTATATCTATATTTTGGGTCTTATAAATTTCTGCATAATACTCTTTAATTCCTTTTAAAATATATTTTTTTGTCTTTATAGGTTGTATTATTTAATTTTATAACTCTATTTTTTTTTCCCTTCCTCTTTTTAATTCTATCTTTTTGTAAAGTCCTTTACCATTTTTGTACACTTCCCCAAAATTTCCCGCCCTTATTTGGATACCGTGAGTGGTATTTTGTTCTAATTTGTTCCATTGTTTGAGAAGTTTTTCCTCTTGTACTGTTTTAGGACCATGTTTCCGCTGTATTTCACGATATTTCTCATTTAATCATTGTTTCTGTATTTTCTTAGTTTTACTGTAATATTCTGAAATTTGTTTTATTCCCTTTCTATAATTTCCCAATTATCCATTATATCCCCATACCATTTTGATGTGAGTTCTTTCAAGCGTAGATGAACCATGTCCGCATACTCGTCGTCGAGCATGTGAGCATTGTTCATCCTCCACAGTCCTTGTACCCATTTTATTGAAATAATGATCATTAATTCTCATATCACTGGTCTATTGTCAGATATTTTTTAAAATCAAGCATTTTATTACTACATCGATATGTCCTTCTGATATATAAAAGTGTTTAAACGGCTCCCCTTATTGTGAGCATAACTGTATGTGTGTTCCCGTTTATTTCAATTGTAGTATCTAAAAATATCTATTACATTATTTGGTTTTAAAAGAGTATTTATTAATTTTTGTAATTTTTTTATTATCAGAATACAATAGTCCCTCACTTTTATCGGACAATACCCAATACAAATTCCCTCATATGATGCTAAGTTTTCATTTTTATAATAAAAGAGAACTTGTGTGTGCACATTTACGTGCCTGTTCAGGATAGGAAACACCAAATGTTTTGGTAGTAAAAGGTTCCCATTTAGTTCGACCTGTCGAAAGTTATGTCCCCAAGAAATGTCCCCATCCAACCATACACATTAGTATGAACCAATTTTATAAAACAATGTCTGAATAAATGGTCATAGAGTGTATGTATGAACGAAATTAGTATTAGGAGCCTCTTATGTCACGTGTTTAGGCTCGAATAAACGGTAACACAAAAAGGAGTGAAAACAACAAGCTTTGAAAAATATAAACACATAATTTATTTCCCTGGAAAAATTTTGTCAAAATATATGAAATTACGATTTCCAGAATACAAAAATAATCCAAGAATAATCCACGAAGAAAATTTTAGAAGTCCTAATATTGAAATATTCTAATGATTCCAAGTTCAAGTCCCGACGAAAAATCCAAGATGAAATTCGATGACGTGCGCCTTAACCTGTACTGTGCCGAATTCTACAGTTCCTTATAGAAGCACAGTAATTAATCCTCCGTTTTTATGAAAAGTCTTTGATGAAGACCTCTGTATGACGACAAAATTTTCCAGAGAAACGAAATAATCTTTTAGAATTCGAAAAATTAAAAAAAACTTAAAAACTCAAAATCTCAATACTAGTCACACCAGAAGAAAACAACTTGATATAAAGTATTTAAAACTTCCAAAACTCTGAGTATTTCGCAATTTTGGAAATGCCTAATTGCGAAAGAGAGGATCACGTGATAATGTTTACATATAAAAATCACGTAGCCCTTGTTTGTCCTTGATAAGAACCTTTCATTTTACTCCAAGAAAAAGTTGTTTACTTGACCCTCAATCAAGGTCAGGAACTAAGTCAAAAATATAAAGAGTTTTTCTATTATAAGGTATTGAAGGAAAAATTCAAATCAAACTGAATTTTCTGGTAGATATCAAAATCCTAGTAAACAAAATTTCATTACGTTGACATGTAAAGAAAATAAAAAGATTCAAAACCCCACAAACAATCAAATGAAATCAAACACAAATTAAATCAAATATAAATTAAATCAAATATAGGCAACAAGCCACATCAAAGTTGTGTTATAAGAGACTTCAGATAAGCCTGATAAAAGTAAATCATATTCGCCAAATCTTCTAATGAGTTTGAAGTCCTTCAATTATAGTTTAACTCATAAAACTAACACATAATTCATGGGGAGAAAATAAGCAGGTGGCTTATTTTTTATTTTTATCTGGTACCATACGAACGAAAATTGTGTATTTCCTTCCAAAATTATTTTCATTTAACTTGATCAAAACCATAGAGAGAATGAATAATGACGCTTAGCTAATAAATCCGCATTTAGTATATATATATATATATATATATATATATATATATATATATATATATATATATATATATAATTCTTACATACTGTAGATAAATATTCTCTATTTCATAAGCGTGTAATTTTAAATCTGAAATATCCTAGGAAGAACAATAGGATACAAAGGACAAAACAATGTTAGTATCAGGAAAACAAGAATAGAATATAATAGATTAGAACAGAGCGAAAGGCTTCTGTATCAGTATTCCGTGTGTTGGTCGCTCATGATCTTTCCTTCCGAGTACTTCATTTTTTCTTTCTTTCGGTGTACAATTTCCACATCAAATAACTTAAAATGACAATGACGGAGGATGCATCTTACGAAAAAAGTTATAGCATCTGGCGCTAGCTGCAATTTCAACCGCCATAGTTATCATTTTGAATATATTGATACTGTAGGCTCCATGCATCATTGGTTTACCCTCCGTTAAAATATATGGATTGTTTAAAAAGGTTCGCCTCTAGTACAAAGCCTAAGTTTTAAAAATTAAGTGACCTAAGCAGATATCTAAAGTTATAAAATAAATAACTTTATCTTGAGTATGATAAACCTCAAATGTAAAACAAAACCAATGGTAACAATATTTATCTTCCAGCTTCCAAAAGATATCTGTGAATACCATTTTTTCTTTCCAATTTGTCTTTAGAAAAGAAGGAATTGCATGTGATGTAAATTTATATTATCATTGCTCAAACACGTCACATAAAATTCTGGTTTTTGCATGTAAAAATAAAGTTCGATTCAATTTTGTGTAACAGTGTGTTATGTATATTTGATTTAATTATATCTGATTTAATATATATTTATTTCTAATTAATTGTCTGTCGGTTTTAATTAATTTTATATTTTGCATTATATGATATTATAATGTAAATTTATTCACTAGTGATGATACTTTTTTTAGAAAATAGTTTGACCTGACTGTTAGGTTATAAACACCAGATGTTGATCTAAAACCTGACCTTGTTTCAAAATTTTGTAGCAACTATCGTAACAAGTTATATATTTATTTTAAAATGATTGGTTGTTGTCGAGGTCATGATGGGACTTCGTCTTTTAGATGTAAACATTTTTTAAATTTTTTTATTTCTTAGAGTAAAATGGTTTTAGTTAGGGTTCACACTGGGTAGACGTGATCTTTAACGAGTACTTCTTTTCTATAACATTCGAGAAGATGATCACGTGACCCCTTGTTTACGTTTTACAGGACCATTTAACCTCTGTTTTAGAGAATTATTCGCAGCAGAAGCTGTGCTGTTATACTGTTAGTTGTATGTTGTGCTGTTTAGAGTTATTTCAAATTACTTGGTTTGGAGTTATTTCAAATTACTTGGATTCAAAAGGATTAAACTCTGTCATTTTCCGGAAAACACATGACCGCATGTGAGATTATTAATCAAAGACAGTTCTTATAAGAATTTTTTTTAAATTTACAAAACTGGAGTGATAATTCTGGTTTCTACAAAGAACTGTAAACTTTAACACCACATATTGTAGCCTACGTCATCGTCTTTCATCTTGGATTCTTGGTCGGGATTCGGACTTGAAATCAGTAGAACATTTAGATATTAGGACTACCAGAATTTTATTCTTGGATTATTCTTGGATTATCTTTTTGCATTTATTCTTAAAACTGTAAGTTCATATTTTTTCATTTTTACTGAATGTTTCCAGGGAAATAAATTATTGTATTTTTTCAAAGCTTGTTGTTTTCATTCTTTCTTCTGTTACTGATTTTTCGAACCTAAACACGTTACATAAGGGTTGAAAATCAAGTTTCCTATTGGGAAATCTTACTTAATCAATATAACTAAAACGTTTTTTCTTTTTTGTTTTCTTCTATCATAAAATCATGTTATACAATGAACGCGTATATAATGAATAATATTTTCATGGTCATTAAATACTGAATGCGGGTATATCTGGATTTAACATTGAAGCACTTCATGTGTATTTGAATCTAAAGCTGATTGGAAGCATTCCACCAAGATTCAACAAGAAATCGTATTCTAACATTTGTTTTGTAACCGTTTTCAGTAGATTACCTAGTAATCGGTTTAAATGGTGTCCATCAAAATCAATGCACTTACCGCCCACCTGGCAACGTATGGTATCATATGGTGTCCATCAAATTGAATGCAGATACCACCCACCTGGCAACGTATGGTATCAAATGGTGTCCATCAAAATGATTGCACATACCACCCACCTGGCAACGTATGGTATCAACTGGTGTCCATCAAAATAATTCCACATAACACCCACCTGGCAACGTATGGTATCAAATGGTGTCCATCAAAATGAATGTATATACCACCCACCTGGCAAAGTATGGTATCAAATGGTGTCCATCAAAATGAATGTATATACCATCCACCTGGCAACGTATGGTGTCAAATGGTGTCCATCAAAATCAATGCACATACCACCCACCTGGCAACGTATGGTATCAAATGGTGTCCATCAAAATGAATGCACATACCACCCACTTGGCAACGTATGGTATCAACTGGTGTCCATCAAAATGATTGCATTTTACCATCGTGATTTTCTCAAGTTTCCTATGCCCCATTGTGAGGGGGCCGCAGTAGCCAAGTAGATAATCGATTCGTAACTCAAGAGTCGCGGGTTTAATATCCGCCCAGGCTAGTCTGGGTTGGTTGCCTCCGTGTGCTCTGGGAAAGGCATTTAGCCTGGAATTTCTTTGTATGATTAAACCTGTACTGAGTTAAAATTATTGTTTCATTCCATATGTTACTTTTGATTCGATACGACTTGAAAGCAGCAAGAAAACAAAACGGAAAAGAAAAAGAAAAATCAACATATTATAAATATAGAGCCGTCCCACCTATTCATCTTTAGGAAGTGAGGCTGTAATGGTAAATGTGAGGTAAGCAGCTACTTTCATATGCAATTGATCTAGTAGGAAGGAAAAATGAGTCTATATAGTATCGAACCTCAATTCATTCACTCCAAATTTAGAAGAGTTCTTTATTACCGAAACAACTAAAATGTTCCATTTGTAAAGCATTATCTGGCTGATCAGTCCCAAGTTTGCTTTCACTCAAACCAAGCATGAAGATATTTCCTTTAGATGGTAATATAATTTTAACTGGATCAAGTTTGTCTGCTATTATTTATTCCTCTAATGTTAAGGTGGCCAATATGCATTCTTTACCTCTTAATTCTAGGAACGACACATTACAAGTATTTGGCTCAATAACTGAACTACATACAAATCGAATCAAAACGAGCCAAGTGGCAGTAATTTAGCCAATTATAAAGCGGAGCAATACGAGTCAAGTATCAGTAATTGAGCTACATATAAATTGGATTAATACGAATCGTGTCAGTAACCGAGCCACATATAAATCAGATCAATACGAGCCGTGAGTAGTGAAGTAGGGTTGTTCAGCCTCAGTGGGAAAATACATTACGGACCCCCCCCCCCGCATGTTTAGCCTCCTCTGGACCTGTATAGCCTCAAGACTTTGAAGTACACCCTGGGCCACTATAGCCTCAAGGGGAATGGAACATGGGGAATATGGGGTTTGTATAGCGACAAGGGAAAGATAGCGTCTGACGTCACGATAGGGGAGATTGGTAACAAAGTGGCAACTAGGGGCAGGTGACGTCACTGTACTGAGCAAAGGAGTTGGACTTAGATTTATATAACACAAACAAGAGACAAACACCGATACAACATTTTTGTTTTAAAAAAATGTTTGAAGCAAGAAAGTAATGTTTTCTCGAGGCCTATGAGGGGCCCTGAAAAGGGTCCTTGGATTTATGTTAACATTATTCCGTTAACAGAGAGGGCATCGTATAAGTCTTCTTTTTTCCTCAAACTTTGTCTGACGTCTGGTCCGTAAATCAGAGCCCTCTTCAAACAGCCTTG
The DNA here is from genome assembly GCA_028554795.2 of Sinohyriopsis cumingii. Classification (NCBI taxonomy): domain Eukaryota; kingdom Metazoa; phylum Mollusca; class Bivalvia; order Unionida; family Unionidae; genus Sinohyriopsis; species Sinohyriopsis cumingii. The sequence goes on along the minus strand of JAPYKE020000057.1, from coordinate 1,350,724 downwards.
TCTCTCTTCATAAATTCTTCTTTTCCAAACACTTGTATCCGTGATCTTGACAATGGTCCACAAAGATCTGATATAGATGGGTAAGTCCGTACGGAACAGCATTGAAGATACGAGAGTAGAGGATTCTACGTTGGTCCATATCTTGTGACGAGAACAGGTGAAGGAATGCAGCGAACTGCGGTTATTTATAGGAAAAGGGAGGATCGAAAGGGATTGAGTTCATTCACCAATCCAAACAAGCGTTACAATATTCAGTCACCATACGGAGTCAGTCGTCCAATCCGAATAGAGCAGTCTGTGACGTCACATTCCCTATATAGAGGCGCTAGCGTCTGTGCGCAGTCAATCCATGCGACACAGTTTTCAAACTGTCGGCAATTACGCTCTTAGTGAGTGTTGTTCAGAGCTGAGAAGAGTGGAAAAAGTTTTTCTCTCTAACAATTGGATTATTATTATTCCTAAGGATCAAAAAGAAACAGCAAAGAAACAAGGGTGTGAAAGTCAAACGGTCACGGTACTTTTAGACATTTTAGCAGAGTTAAGAAGTCTGAAACAAATGTATCAGACTTCTTTATTACGACCGAAGAGAAAAAGAAATTCCCGAGCTAAACAACCCAACCCAGCCGTACCACCCTTACTGATTTCTACAAAATCATCATCGACAGGAGGCAGTTCAGAAGTTGGCCTTAGTTGTAGCAAAGGCTTAAGGCAGTTAAAGTTGATTGGTTCCAATTCCTAAGTTTGATGTTTAAACAAACAAATACCCAAAGGCCCTTTTCAGGGCCACCCACTTCTCTCGAAAAGAGATAGTATTTCAATTGCCAACATCAATTAAAACTAAAAAAACAACTTTTTTTAACACTATTGTTTGTGTGAATGTATGAGTGCGTGAGTGTAGGTTCGTATTCTAAAAATCAAAACCAAGAGACACTTACGTTTTATGTCTGGTCTATTCTGGTACAAACTTTACAATCCAATTCACAGCACAACACTTTAAAAAGTTCATAAGCTTCTTCAGTGTCTGTCTTCTCTCTCTCTCTCTCTCTCTCTCTCTCTCTCTGTTTTTTGAATTTCTTCACTTTCACAGTTTTTTCCTCCACGTCTTCCTCATTTTCTCCTCTTCTTTTTTGTCTCCTGTTTCTCTTTCTGCACGTGTCTGGGTTCTTCCTTGGGGGAGGGTACCTCTTCTTCCTCTCCAGAATCCCTCTCTTCTTCTTCTTGATCCTGTTGTTTCTTAGGGCATTCTGAAGACCAATGTCCTTTTTGTTGACAATGATAACAGGTATCTTGACTTTTGTTCTTCTAGCCCTTGTTTTGCTTTTTTGACGGTCTGGACACTCTGAAGGCCAATGCCCTTTCTTCTTACAGATCTAGCAGGTATCTTGACTTTTATCTCGAAAGGAGGGTGAGTAGTCCGTCGGCTTGTCTGAAGAAACTTTTCTGATGACCCCTCGCAAAGCTCTGATCTAAAGTTCGATCTGTGTAGGCTCTTCCATCGTTCTGCTGTGTTTGAGAGTGAAATGAGTATGGGAAGGCAATACACACACCCTTTATATATACGTTGGTGTGTCATGGCTATAAAGTGACCAATGGTGTTTAAAATTTAGTCATTTGACTTTTCACAGCCAAGATGAAACGATCGCATCAATTTGAGAAGAAAGCAGAAGAAAGCAAGCGGCAGAAACGTGATTTATCGCTTCGTACAATAGCTGAAGTCTTGGCACAAATTCATGCCAGTGATTTTGAAGATGACATGAGTGAACCAGAATCCAGACCCAACGATTCTACACCCCGTCAAAGTTCACCACCCTTAGTAAACCCTGAAAATTACTATCACATTCGAGAGACGGAAAAGCTGTACTCTAGAAAACTTAGAACCACGGTTTACACTTACAGGGTGAAGTTTAAAGATTTCAAGGTCGATGTACCGCTGGAGAAAGCAGAGGGCTTCATCACCGAGGTGTGGGATTCTTTATTAACCACACTGGAACACCAATGTCAAGCCAAAGAAGACGATCGCTTGAGACTTTCCATTCATCACGACGGTTTGAAATCCCTTGTTTGGATCGAGTTTAGTAGCCCAGCAGAATTGACTCCTTCCAAAGTCATGGACAAGATACAACACGCGCAACAAAGCAATGACCAATTTCACATCACCGACGGAAAAGCGACACTGTTCGTGACTCACGTCTCTCTCCCCAAGGGGACCGGACAACGCGGAAAAGTGTTATTGGTGGACGACCTTCGTAGCACCAAAAAGAGTCTCGTCCAAATTAACAACCCTTAAGACAAGACCACATGTGTTTAACCCGTGCCATCGTTGTGTGCCGAACGTATGACAATAAGAACGACACAGCAGAATGGAAAAGAGCTTGGAAAACTATTCGACAATCGGACCCAGCCAAACAACGAAGAGAAGCAGAACTCCTGTTACAACAAGCCGGCCTGTGCAAAGACACACCTTGTGGCATTCCTGAAATGCAAAAATTGCAAGATGTCCTAGCTCCATGCTACACCTTGAAAGTGCACCCCAAGAAGTGCGCGGGTCTCTGTTGTTCCGAGGCAAAGATTTTAAGGATGGAAATTACATTCACGTCTGTTATCACAATGAACATTTCGATTCCATTACCAGTATCACCGCATTCTTGGGAGACAGTTATTACTGTGAGAAATGTGACTATGGCTATAACAATCGAGAGCAACACAAACATTGTGGTTCGAAATGCTCCTGATGTTTGGCCTCTCAACCCTGTCTGGACAAAGGACAAGAACGAGTGCATTGACTTGCTTGCTTGCGCACTTTTGTCAGCCCTGCTTGTTATCAACAGCATCTAAAGACGCAAGGTTCACAGCAGAAATGTGCTTGTCAACTGCTGATATTGTGTCCTACGTGTGGACAAGGCATACTTACCAATAATGCCAAGGCACACGTATGTTCAGGAAAGAAACGATGTCATATTTGTTACCAAATCGTGGACTTGGAACACCAATGCTACATTCAAAAATACCAATCCCAACAGGAAGATGATAGTCACAAGAAGATAGGGAATTTCATCTTGTTCGATTTCGAATGCATGCAAGAGACCGGCATTCACATTCCTAATTTCTGCGTGGCTCACCGAGCGTGCAAGAAATGCATTCAAGAGCCTATCTTTAGTCATTGTCCTCACTGCAGCAAGATTCCTGGAGGGCGCGAAAAAATCTTTCGCGGACCGAACACGTTAGCCGATTTTGCCCGACGGATCTTAGACCCCATCGAAGAGACGTTTAGCCAAGAGGATATCGAACGTTATGAAGATTGTCATCGCCATGCCACGGTAATGGCTCACAATTTCTTCGGATACGATGGACAGTTTCTTCTCAGATACTATACGGAACAAGGCACCGAACGTCCTAAGGTGACTTTGAACGGATCCAAAATCATTTTCATGCAAGTGGGACAAGTACAGTTTAAAGATTCGATGAGCTACTTGGCCATGCCTTTGAGTCGAATGCCTAAAACGTTTGGAATGACAGAAATGGCCAACGGTTACTGTCCACACTTTTTCAATACCGACGCCAATCAACATACCGTTCTACCCCATTAGCCTGAGGCTCACGACTACGATACCCGGCAACATGCGCACAGAACAACGAGAAGCTTTCTACGCTTGGTACCAGGTTCACGCCTCAGACCCTTTCGACTTTCAGGAAGAAATGTTAAAGTATTGTCGTTCCGACGTGGACATTTTACGGCGTTGCTGTGGAAAATTTTGAGAAGTGTTCATGGAACACGGAGGGGTCGATTATTTGAAAGAAGCCTGCACCATTGTCAAGGCGTGTTCCTTAGTGTACCGCCAAAGATTCATGCCTGGAAAGACCCTGGCTGTCATCAGCACTCAAATGACGAACTTTGTCAATAATCGGTCAAAGCCCTATGCTGGTTAGATTGCTTGTGCTACAAGGAAGACAAATGGATTCAGCACGCCCGCAACAGAGGGGAGAAAACACCATCGGAACGTATTTGGTGGATGGCTGTGACTTAGAAAACCCCAAGATCGTGTACGAGTTTAACGGTTGCTTATTTCACGAATGTCCCCTCTGCTACCCTCAACGTGGCACTAAAAATCAGTTTTTACAACGAACCATGGAAGACTTGTTTCCGGCCATTTGTCAGCGCAGCTTGAAGTTAGAACAGCAAGGATACCAAGTGGTGGAAATGTGGGAACACGAGTACGATCACCGTTTGAAAATCTATCCTGCGTTGAAACACATTGTAGAAAGTACAAGTTGATGGACCCACTGAAACCGACGGATAGTTTGTACGGCGAAAGGACAAATGCCATTTTTGCTGTACCACGCCGACGAAGAGAAAGGAGAAGAAATCATATACTTGGACGTGTGTTCGCTGTATCCTTACGTGTGCAAATATTGTCGCTTTCCTGCAGGGCACCCGCAATTGCTGACGGAACACATCGACCTAGACCACATTCGACAATACGAAGGCTTGATCAAGTGCAAAGGTTTGTCTCCCACGGACTTGTGTTATCCCGTGTTACCTCACCATTGCCAAGGCAAACTGATGTTTCCCCTGTGCCGTACTTGTGCCGAAACGTGCAACCAAGACCAACCTTGTCAGCACACCCAGGAAGAACGCGCCTTGACGGGAACGTGGGTCAAAGCTCTGGACAAGGGATACCAACTGTTAGAAGTATACGAAATTTACCACTTTCCCAAGATACAACAATACCACAAAGGTGAAGAGACTCAGAAAATTCTTTTCGCAGACTACGTGGATGTCTTTTTGAAACTGAAACAAGAAGCCAGCGGCTATCCTTCTTGGTGTCACACTCCCGAAGACCAAAAGACATTGAAAGAGAAATACCGGGAACAGGAAGGCATCACTTTAGACCACATCGAGAAAAAACGATGTCGCTCGCCGGACACGCAAAGCATTACAAACCAAGAAAATACCACAAGAAGAAAAGAGTAGCATCAGCGAAGAGTGGGTGACTTATTAACAAAAAATGGAGAAAGTATTAATCAGCATTTACTACTATCCATCCCATTCTACAGGTTACGGTGGAGTTCAAAATTGTATCGCGCTGCCAAAACTCGACTGAAAAGTCTCCGTTTACCTCAAGTGCAACTATGGTTACAAGAACAAGCTACTTTCACTTAACACAAACCCATTCGACGCAGGTTTTCCAGAAGTCGCACCCAAGTGGAAGGCATCGATCATCAATGGTAGGCCGATTTAGCCGATGTCTCTCATTTGGCCTCCTACAATCGTCGCTCCAAATATTTGTTTTGTGTCATCGACGTCTTTTTCCAAATTTGCCTGGGTCGTGCCTTTGACTTCCAAATCGAGCAACGAGTTAGTGCGAGCCCTGAAACTGGTGTTGAAACAAAGCGGTCGTTACCCTCTTCGATGGCAAACGGACAAAGGCACAGAATGTCTGAACCAAGCTTTCAAAAAAGAATTAAAGAAACGTGACATTCATTTTTTTACCACCGAGAATCATGAAACCAAGGCCAGCATCGTGGAACGTTTTCAACTCACTTTGAAAGAACGCATGTGGAAATATTTTACGCATCACCACATTCTCAAGTACATCGACATCTTACCGCACCTGGTTCAAGCGTACAACCAATCTTACCATCAAAGCATTGGACATGCCCCGCAAGATGTGACTCCCGACAACGAAGTGCTGGTTTCTGATCACCTGTTTGGTACGTCCACGACGGTGGCTGTCCCAAAGAAAGGTGAAATGTTGGCCATAGGAGATTGGGTGCGCATTGGCAAGACCAAACGCACTTTTGACAAAGGTTACTTGCCCAACTGGACCACCGAAATGTTTCGTGTCTCTGGACGAGTGCATGGCCGTCATCCTGCCGTCTATAAATTGGAAAACATGAGCGGAGAAGTGTTAAAATGAACGTTTTACTTGCCTGAGTTACAACGTGTCACCAAAAGATAAGACGACGTGTACGACATCGAAAGCATTCTCGAACGCAGAACCCGAAAAGTGGGCAAACGACGTGTCAAAGAAGTCAAAGTACGTTGGAAAGGATATCCACCCAGTTTTCATTCTTGGATCGACGCTTCGCATCTCATCGACTATAAAAAGAAGTGACCATCATGCCCTTCCACATAGCTTCAGCTACCGCTACCACTGCAGCGACCTCTTCTTCACCCAGTTCTTCTCTGCAAGATTTACAGAAACAATCCTTGTGGGTGTGGTGTGGAGAACGTGTGCCTAAAACGCAAATTGTCTTTTTTCTGCAAATCGTTGTGGTATATTGTGTCATCGGTGCAGTCATTGCCAATTTGAGTTTGTAACAAGGAGACAAACAATTGTGGACCATTTTCTTGAGCAGTTGCTTTGGTTACCTTCTTCCCGATCCTTTCCTCGAACGGCAACAAAGGGAATCTTGCGTCCAATGTCAGTCACCACTCCAACAACAACAACCCCATTTTGGGCGGAGACCGTCTCTGACTTGCAGTAACCCCTCGGACAGCCACAGAACTCTGGAATTATGAGCCACCGTAACCAAATTTACTTAACCTTACCCAGTGACAGTTCCATGGAGGTGTTTCTCCACAACACTTTGTTCTATTACACGGCCAAATTACCTCAAGCCATCCAATTAGATCACGAAGCCTATTGGGAAGTGGCTTTAGTGGAAATGATTTACCCGACAGAAATCAAAAACATCACTGGAACTCAAAACACTTTTGACGTCAAAGTTCTGGACCCTACAGTGCAACAAACCATGATTACCACTGATCAACATAAATTACTTTCGAAGGACACAGTACCCCGCAGCAGCAGTGACACTTCTCCTCCTTTGTACATTTATCACTTTAAAATTAACTCAGGCCATTATTTTAGTGGTAAACATCTGGTGGAGGCAATTGCTGACAAATTCCATGCAGCATTTGACAAAGTTCTGACCACACTAAAAAAACGTGTCACCATTGAGTACCATAAAGTGTCTCATCGTCTACTTATCAAATTTGAAGGTGAGGAAAACAGTATACGTATTAAATTTTGCCCTGAATTGTATGACATTTTGGGTGGAGACCTCAATATGGTCACGGATAAGCAGTCCAAAAAGATTAACATAGCAGACATTGACAACAACGGGCATTTTGCGAGGTATTTTCGTTCCCCGGTAGAACTGAACCAAGGACTGAATTTGATCTTTGTGTACTCCGATGTGGTGGAGTACAACGTGGTGGGACACACCTCCGTGCCGTTACTGCGTGTCATTCCTTTCAAAGTGGATTCTGCGAAGAACGCTGACGAGGAAGAGGAAACACTTATCATGTTCACCACGAATTTGTACATCCTCACTATTTCCCCGTCAGTAAGTCTTATTTGGACACTGTCAACATTGCTATAAAAGGAGATCTGGAACAAAATATTTCATTCACCAAAGGGAAAGTCACGGTGAAACTCCATTTTCGAAAACGGTTCTCTAACGATTCGTAAGTCATGTATCCAGTGCACCGAGGTGTCGCTCGACAGCGAGGACATGGTTTAGGAGATATGCTAAAATCAGCCTTTCAATCGGTGGCTTCTGTTTTGAAACCGATGGTGACACGAGGATTGCACGCCTTGAAAGATGCGGCATTGACACACGGTAAAGAATTTCTCCGAAATGTCATCATCGACAAACAAAACCCTAAAGAAGCATTCTTGAGAGCAGGCAAAAATGTCTTGCTGCAAACGGGCAAAGCTCTTTTGGGCCGAGGAGAAACACCTACCGGGTCAGGCATTCCTGTTGCCCTGACGCCACAGCAAGGAGATGGCAGAAACAGACGACGAAGAAAACACCCTTTCACAAGACTTCACACTTCTAAAGCTAGAAAGACTAAGAAAAGAATTTCCGTCCGAGACATAGACGTTTTTGATTATTAAATTATTGTGAAACAGAAAAGTGATGCACCGAGAGTCTTGTGCCTGTTCCAAGTTGGAACTAAATCTGTTTGCCATGCCACCCACCATGATGACGATGCAAGAATCCCAATGGGTCGAATTTCATCTCGTCTCTTCTTTGACGGATTCCGCTCCCATCGAGATTGTTATCAAAGGACAGCCCGAGGATTACATCGATCTGAACAACAGTTACTTGTACTTGAAAGTCAAAGTTCTAGATAAGAATGATGATAGAATAGAAGATACTGAGAATGTAGCTCCCGTCAACAATTTCATGCATTCCTCGTTCAACTCAGTGGACTTGTACTTGAATAACAAACTGGTCAGCAGCAGTAAGGATACTTACCCTTACCGTGCCTACTGGAAAATCTCTTGACGTACGGAATAGACGCCAAGAAGATTCATCTCAATGCCTGTGTGCTATGGGAACCTAACGACGCGGGCAAGTTCGACACAATAAAGAAAGAGAATGACGGATTTGATGACAGACGAAGCTAAATCATAAATAAGAAGAGTTTAGAATTGATGGATCGTTTGCATTTGGACATGTGGTTGCAAGAAAATATTTGCTGAACGGTGTAAATGTTCGCTTGAGACTGAAACGCAGCAGTACCGCTTTCCATTTGCTGGCTGATGGTGATGCAACTACTGGTGGCAATCCCAAAAGCAAAATCGTGGAGGCCAAACTCTACGTACGACGCGTGGATGTGTTACCTAAAGTGGGAAACGACATTAGTCACACTCTGAGCAGAACGACCGCCAAGTATCCGATACGACGTGTGGATGTGAAAACGTTCACCATTCCCGCTGAACATCATTCCATGATCGAAGCTCATCTTTTCCAAGGACAGTTGCCCAAACGTTTAATCCTTGGTATGTTCGACAATACAGCCTTCAACGGAACCTTCACTCTAAATCCTTTCAAATTTCATCACTTCAAGGTGAAGAAAATCGAAGTCAGTCGCTATGGCAAGGCTTTGTGTACGAGACCTTTCGAACCTGACTTTAGTGACACGACGATGAATTACCTGAGATCGTACTTGAACCTGTACGAGGCCACTGGGCAGTTAGGAACCATGACCAGTCACATTATTACGTAAGAACATTACGCAGGAGGCTATATTTTGTGGGCTTTTGATTTCACCCCTGACCAAGGCAGCGACGAGGGACATTTCCACCCTATAAAATCCGGCCATATTCGTGTGGAACTTCAGTTTGCAGAAGAGCTGAAAGAGACAGTAAACGTCATCCTGTAAGCAGAATTCCATAATACCATGGAAATCAACAGTTTGAAGGAAGTCATTCTAGACTATTAGAAGACATGGAAGACTGTTATCCCTCTTTACATAGTGGAGAAAGTTTGGACATGGAATGTGAGGAGACCATGTAAGGAGAACCCCAAGACAAAGACGAAAGGACCTAGTGATCAAGTCAGAATAGAAGAGTAGGAGGAAAAAAATAAGAAGGAAGAGGAGAAGGAAAAGAAGAGAGGGATCAGGTCTCACGTAATGATGAGACAAAAGTGTGAGGTGAAACCTGAAGCAGGGGCACCTCCACAAGTAGCACGACAGCCACAGCCACAACAACAGCGTCAAGAACAACTACAACCAATACTACTACCAGTACCAAGAGCTGCTGTCCCCCAAATAGAAAACTGGGAGGAGGAATTGGAGAGACAACGGGAGCCACGGCAAGGACAGCATCTTCGAGTGTTGCATAGAAGAAGAAGAAGAAGAAGAAGAAGAGAGGAAAATCTTCAGAATGCCAGAAACTGAAGATTGGGGTGCTGAGGCTAATCATCAAGCCTCTGCACTCCCATCTGCATCAGTCAATTGGAATAATGACTTGAGCAGATGTGTCTGCGGTGCCAGACCTGGAAGATGTCTGGAGTTCCAGAAAAACAGCCCTTTTCAGGGCTAACCGAAACTCTAGAAAAGAAAGACTATTATATTTGCCAATGTGAGAATATGGAGTAGTGTGTATATAAACACTCACTAATTTCTTGGAGTGATTGTGTGTTTGTGTGTGTATGTGTGCGTGTGTGTGTTTGTATGAGCTCACGGACGTTTGTGTGGATAGTAAATTATTTGGGTTTGTAAGCGCTCACTTACGTTTGTGTGGATAGTATATTATTGGGTTTTGTAAGCGCTCACGTACGTATGTGTGGATAGTAGAGTGTGTGGTTGTTTAAATTTCCTTCTGTGTGGATGGTATAATTGGGTTTGATTTTTCTTCTGGCGTGTGTGGATGGTAGGCTATGGTTACGATTAGGCTTCTTCGCGTGTGTGCATATTATATATTGGATTCAATTTTGCTTCTTCGCGTGTGTGAATAATATATTATGGTTGATTATTGCTTATTCCCGTGTGTGGATAATATAATTTTGATTAGCTTAGCTCCTTCCCGTGTGTGAATAGTATCTTATGGTTAAGTTTTGGCTTCTCCGCGTGTGTGGATAGTCAGTTTATATTTGTGTTTTTGTTTCTTCCCGTGTGTGGATATTATATTAATGGTTAGTTTTCGCTTCTCCGCTTGTGTGGATAGTATAGTTTGGTTATGTTTTTGCTTCTCCGCTTGTGTGGATAGTAGATTTTGGTTATGTTTCTGCTTCTCCGCGTATGTGTATAGTATAGTTTATGTTTGATTTTACTTCTCCGCGTGAGTGGATAGTATATTTTGTGTTTGTTTTGCTTCTTCCCGTGTGTGGATAGTAGATTAGTGGTTAGTTTTTGTCTCATTACTTTTGTGTGAATAGTATATAATATGAGAAGAGAAAAGGGATGTTTTCCTTCAAGTCCGTGCTTTACAGATAAAAACTCAAAGCGTCCGTCATTCGCGCCATTCTACGGAATAAGCGAAAAGAAGATGGTAGCAGTCACTGCTTTATTCAACAGCTTGAAAGAGAGTTGGTATTGGATAGTGGATGGCTATTGTGCAGTGAAAAGGCTTGAGAATGAATGGAGGCATGCAGTTACAAAAGATTTTGTTATAAGACAAGTACCTAACCTCAAACTAGCCATGGATCTTGTGAAAGAGATGATAGAAGATGAGGTGAAGAGATTAAGAGGCTTCATTCACCCACAGTATGTGAAAGTGGGTAACTTGAAAGATGCCCTAGATATTGTAATGAGACTCAGGTGCTTCTTAGAAGATATGCTGGAATGGACAGAGTTGTCTTTTGTAAAATGGGGAATGGACCAGCTCAAGAAAGCCAAAGTATTGATGAGAAATGTATTAACAGAAGAAGTCAAGAAGATTAAAGACAGATTGGCAAAAGATAGGAAAAAAGAAGAGAACAGAAAGACAAAAGAAAGATTTGAAAGACTGAACAACAACTGGATGAAAGTCCAGGAAAAATTCAGAGCGATAGGTCATCCAGACTGGATGCCAGAGTCAGAACACAAGAAGATAGGAATATTGGGAAAAATGTGGAGATGGATGAAGAAATGGAGAACGTAGAAGATGAAAAAGAAGAAGAGGCAGAAGAAGCCAAAGGCCCTTTTGAGGGCCCCTCATTGTCCTGGAAAAGAAAAGACTTTCTTGCCTCAAACATTTTTTAAAAAATGTTGTATCAGTGTTTATCTCTTGTCTGCGTTATATAAATCTAAGTTCCACTCCTTTGCTCAGTACTGTGGCGTCACCTGCCCCTAGTTGCCACATTGTTACTAATCTCCCCTACCGTGACGTCAGACGCTATCTTTCCCTTGTCGCTATACTTCCCATGTTCCATTCCCCTTGAGGCTATAGTGGCCCAGGGTGTACTTCAAAGTCTTGAGGCTATACAGGTCCAGAGGGGTCTGTAATGCTAATTCCCATCCAGCCTATAACTCTTGAGGCTAAACAAACCCGGGCGGGGGGGGGGTGTCCGTAATGTTTTTTCCCATTGAGGCTGAACAACCCCACTTCAATACTGCCGTGTCAGTAATTGAGCTACATATATATCGGATGAATACGAGTCAAGTGTCAATAATTTAACTATATATAAATTTGATTAATACAAGTCGTGTCAGTAACTGAGCTACATATAAATCGGATTAAAACGAATCAAGTGTCAGTATTTGTTGTTGTAGGGTTCAACTCCACTTTTCAGAATAAGATAAGCTATACTTAGCGGCCAGTATAAATGGTGGGGGAAAATAAAGGAAAACCCCGGAAAGAACCATTGACCTACGAGAAGCTACCGGCAAGATTTGTCACATACCCACATTGGCCGAACCCGAAACTCGAACCCACGCAGACAAGTAAGATGGCAGTGATCCATAACGGTGAGCGCTTTAGACCACTAGACCACTCGGAGCCCCTGAAGTGTCAGTAATTGAGCTATATATAAATCGGATCAATACGAGTCAAGTGTCAGTAATTGAATTACATAAAAATCGGGTCAATACAAGTCAGGTTTCAGTAATTGAGCTACATATAAATCGGATCAATGCGAGTCAAGTGTCAGTAATTGAGCTACATATAAATCGGATCAATACGAGTCAAGTGTCAGTAATTGAGCTACATATAAATCGGATCAATACGAATCAAGTTATTCATCATGAGTAGAGTATTGTTATCTACGTTTTTAGCAGTTTTACTGTTTACAATGCGAGCCAAATGTCAGTAATTGAGCTATATATAAATCAGATCAATACGAGTCAAGTGTCAGTAATTGAACTACATAAAAATCGGGTCAATACAAGTCAGGTGTCAGTAATTGAGCTACATATAAATCGGATCAATGCGAGCAAGTGTCAGTAATTGAGCTATATATAAATCGGATCAATACGAGTCAAGTGTCAGTAATTGAGCTACATATAAATCGTGTCAATACGAGTCAAGTTATTCATCACGAGTAGAGTATTGTTGTTATCTACGTTTTAAGCAGTTTTACTGTTTATATTGACTATTGTACATCCGTCATATGCACACTTTTTGCAATGAAAATATAACAGTGTCTCTTTTACAACAGGGTTGCTGTCGTCGGTCGTTCCACGTAACACATTCATTCGTCATGAAATTTCACTTTACATATATATTAGGCTGAAATGACATCTTTTGTGAATGTAATAACGGATATGGCCAATTAACCAACAGATACACATTCGAGGTTCACCTTGAATACTTCGGACCTGGTAATGAAACAAATCGCATTCCTTGATAAATTAGGCAAACCACACTTTCAAAACACAGGCAATGCATCGTGCGAAGTAAAATAATGTGACAGAATGCAAACTATAACACAAATCCTGCTGTACAAGTATCATAGCATTATCAATAATTGGCACAGTACCTCATGCTACGCAACAGGGTCATCGTGCTCAAAGTTCCTATTAGAAACAGTTTGAAAAAACTGTATATAGGGATAATTTTAAACATTAGCTTATCTTTTTGTTTGTTTGTTTGTTTGTTTTAAACATGTCTACAGTGACAACAAAAGTGTCGCAAGCCATGGCCACTTACATGCTACAACAAATCCAACAGCAGTTATAGTATGGTAACAAGTACACTGCTGAACGAGTGGGGGAGTAACTTTAACATGTTTGGTAGTAACTTATTCAAAGAATAGTGACATCATTACCGTCATGCATTGTTCTAAGCCAAAAAACAAAGTTATTCAATCAAAACAGTTACAATATTTCAACACAATACAAGTCAACCATTCCAAATACAACACATCAATTTTTCATCATTAAAATTAACTATTCGGAGGGAATATATATCGTTATTCTTTAGTTGTCGTTGTCACGTCTTGTTTATATGCTTTCGGAAGATTTGATAGATTTATAGCAGGTTGTGTATGTGGCCATATGTGTTGCACAGCTCTGTCCATGAATATTAAGCCACTCATGATATATATTTAATACTCCAAATTTTGGATGATATATGTAAATAATATTTTTCTACAATGTAGTAAATAATTTAACTTTATTGTGCTGCATAGTTTCTGTATTGTTCATCTTGGATGTATACTCGATAATGAATCTAGATGTAATAATATTGTACACTTGCTGGCCGGTAGAGGAAGGATTGCCACTGATGTTTGCATGTTAAGGCTTCATATATTTCGTATGTGATTACTCAGAAACATTTATCACATGCTAATGTTCCAGTTCTATCAGTGAGTTCTGTAAAACATGGTCTATTCAAGATTAATTATGGCCTTATCAAATTCTATGAGAAACAAAGCTCGGATACCATTCCTGGAATGGCTCTGATAGGTGATACTTATAATGGTATGTAACGGAAGAAATAGTGACAATCACAGTCCCGATTCTGTCCTGAAAATGTAACTACTGGGAGGAAAAACGGTTTTCTTTGTTCTCGTTTCCTTTATCCATTTGTACAAGGAGAAAGATATTTAATTACGTGGTTGCGATGGCTGCTTGAATACAATAATGTTGGAAACGGTTCCGTTCTGTTTAATTTTCAATCGTGTTTGCCTCCCGAAATCGTCACAGAAATCCTGAATGTAAAGACTGTAAAATGGCCTTTTTGTTATTATGTATGCTTGTTAATTTTGTCAACCAATACTGGTCCATTTCAGGAGCATCTCGAAGAACAGCTTGCTGATTGCGGCTGCCATCGTCATCGTTGTGGCAATAATAGCACTTGGTCTCGGGCTTTGTTTAACCCTCAAAAGAGGTGACTCGAACGGAGGACAGGGTTCCTCGTGTAACATTAATCAAGATGGCGTCCAAACAACGACCCACAAGCCTAACACAGGCACGGGATCACCGTCCATAGAGGGACATTACCGGTTTGCCACTGTTGCTGCTGATGCTGCAGAGTGCTCGACTATTGGAACTTGAGTTTGTCATATGTTCTGTCACACAGAAGTGTCTTTTACAAATTAATAGGAGAAGAAAATCGACAGAGCTCCCTCGCAAATTACTCTCTTTTCAAACTGTAATCAGTTTCAGGTTTGAACTTGTAAAACTTCAAATGACTTGTCATTGTATTTACATATATTCCCCCAACACACTCCCCCTGGGCAGTTAAACAAAGGCAAATGCAGATTATAAACTCTAATCTTGAGTTTGAAATTGAATTTTGACTCTCAACCAATCTACTGCGTCGTTACAAAGGTAATGCCATGAATGACTGGGTGACACAAATCTCAACCTCAGACCCAGCTTAAGAGTTATACGATCTCCAGACCTGAACCGTAAATGATAAAATATAATATATGATATACCGTACCATTATAAATCCAAGTACAACAATTTGCTAAAACGAAAAAATTAATGAGTTAATCTTTCCGTCTTTTAAATATTAGCATTGTAACAAATACCATTACTGTTCCGAGTTTATTTTGAGACTGTTTCAAGAATTAATATAAAAGGCTGAAATGTCATATATTAATAGAATTATAGTAATTTGTAAAGATTTAAAGCAACATGTGAGCTATACCTACTGTTGGATTAAAAAGATGTTACCTTATTTGAATGTCTTGGATATGTATTTCACAAATAGTAACTGTAAATATGTTCTTGGAGAATTTAATGCTTAATAACATTTCTTCGCTTTCCGTAAAATGTGGTATGATATAAATGATATGAAAGTAGTATCTAAAGAACATTTGTTTCCCAACAATTTAAAGAATCTTAATTGTGAATCAACAAGCGCCGACAGTTAAATGATGTAAATTTCTACATCTTTATAAACCCTTTATAAATTTAAGTTGCATAAGCTTTCATAATACATGTATAAAGTAGATATATATACAGAGTGCGGAAAGGTGAACTGCACGCATGTAATGAGCTACTTTGCCGTGGTTCTACCAGTATTCGCAAGAATGGTGGATCCACATTCCATACAGAGCGATGCACGGGTAATTCATATCGCTATGAAATTCGAGCACAGTTGAAGAATGGACCTTGCAGTTATTAAAAAAAACTATGTAAAACTTTTTATAAATATTTTTTTAGAAAGCACCTATCACATCACAGTTTTTGATCATTCAAAGAACGTGATCACAAATGATAAAAGTTTGCCGTTTGAAACGTGTAAATCTTGGTATTAAATGTTATTCGTGTTCAATTTTTCGTTTTGTTGTTAACAAAAATATCATAATATTATGGTTTCCTTGACCCATACGATCTGTCTGAAACAAAATAAACATTTAGAGTAGCATTGCTGTAACTATTTGAGCAAAATATATTTTTTCTACAGAAAATCTCATTTCAAGTGAGATAATGGCCCGAGACGGAGGTTCAGCAGTAGACGCCGCAATTGCAGCAATCTTATGTGCTGGAATACACAACGCTATGAGCTGTGGCATTGGTGTCGGTCATTTCTTGACATACTACCAAAGTTAATACCTTTCTTGTCAATTGTATGACGGTCATGTACCGTATTTACTCGCTTCTAAGTCCGGTTAAGCTGCAAAAAGCAAAATTCCAGATCTACGGTAGTATAGCGCGCCTGCATATCCAGGGTTTATGATGTTTGTTCTTCTGATTATTCCGAACAAACTGCCGACCGATATGGGTCTTGTTGTTAGCAATTGGATTTGCGTTGTAAACGAGTATATACGGTAGTTTGAAAATATAAACTGCAAATGTTATTTATAATTTTGCTATAAAAAACAAATGCTACTACGTACACTACTTGTTGTTATTTATAAAATGATGATGATCATGATCATGACGAACCAAATTATTTTGGTACGCTTGATTGTATAATACTTTGTACAAAAAATGGGACACAATGGGAACACGTACATGTCTACACCTTCGATTTCTGTTAGTATGTCTTTGTTTAGAATATTGACTCTGTCAAAGAAGAACAATACAGGTAGTTGGAATGAAGATTATCGCAGAATCTGTTATGACATATGCATATAATAGTATTTAATGTTTTGAAAAAAATTGCCATATATTTTTGCTGAATCTTTGGTGGAAAGGGTACTTACATGTTTGATTATTAAGCAACGTTTTGTTTCGTTACATTTATCACTGTATCACATATATCACAGACAAATAAGGTGTTTGTGAGTGTATCTCATGGTGTGTGTGTGTGAGTGTGGGGTGTTTAGAGTTTATCTCAGTTGTGTGTTAGAGTGTATTTCAAGGTGTTTGTAAGGGTATCTCAAGGTGTGTGTGAGCGCATTTCATAATATCGGTTTTGTATCGTACAACTATGCAAGTTCTCTGAAAGTTTTAGTAAAATTAGAATTTATCAATTAGTAACCAGATTCAAATTTTGTCAATGAATGTGAAAGATTTACATATTTTCAATTTCAAAAGAAGATATATTTCCATGTATTCAAACAAAGGAATGCATGCGACATTATTTAAAAAAATCACCATGTACTGCTGAAGTTAATGACACATAATTACGCTAGTGTGTATCTATACTGTTATATATATTGGATGATAGTGCTAACTGTTGTATCGAAAGAGGATATTATGAATTTTGTAACTCTGTTGTGTCTACGTTTGCAGTGAGTGGAATGTTGTTCAGGACATGTGGCTTTACTTTTATAACACTTTTTACATCATGTACACTCAATGACCCAAATATGAATCGAAGACGTGAAGGATCGATTGTAACTTTCCCACTTTGCTTCTTTTATAACGTTCTGAAATCTAGTATTGCATTTGTATGGTAGATAACTACTGCTTCTCAAATGCTAAGCACTGTATCGGATACTTTGTTCTTAAAACCGAGTGCCACTCTTTTCTTTGGCGCACTCCTTTCCATGCGATAAAGCCTGTTTGCCTAAGGATGGCTTCAGAAAGCTAGCTATACTCTCCTCAGTGAAAGTTTGCATCTTAGAAAGGATTCTCTGCACATGTGGAGGGTAGAGCAAATGATCTGCTTATTCTTCAGATAATGCTCTTGAGTGTATGATATTTTCCACAACGCCTTTCCTCCGTCAAAATTAAACCTTAAACCAGGAAGGTATTTTACGTCTTGCATCTGACCCATTTGCAGAAGCATGTATTTATATGTGCAGCGTGGCTGTGGGAAAAGACCTACACATATATTACCTTTCTCTGTCGATAGATAGGAAGTAGAAAACAAATTAGTCTCGGGATTAACGGCACCTAGCACTCTCATGTGACAACGATCTAAACTATTCAACCAAACGCTAGTCCACAAAATAGGATGGAATAATATGAATGAAAGGGCTTTACTGTCACAAATCGAAGGAATTCACATACAAATAGTATGGTTAAAAACAAATGCATATTTTTCTTGCAGAAATACAAGAAATGTGTACACTATAATGGCGAGGGAAATGGCGCCCCAGAATGCACCTGAAAAAATGTTCCTCCCCGCGAATGTATCGTCACAGCAATCACTCATTCCAAACATATTTAAAACTGTGGCATGATAAACAAGGATATTCTCACAAAACATGAACGAATAGGCGGAATGATTTTGTGGCAGTGAGCGCGCGAACTGAAATTCAATTTTGATATACTAGCTCTTTACTAAAAAATCAATAGTTTTGGCCATCATATATATATATATATATATATATATATATATATATATATATATATATATATATATATATATATATATATATATATATATATAGTTGAATACACACAAATCTTAGACGAAGTGAAAAGTTTATAAATACATGTACCAACAGTGTGTTCATGTACTCGTTTCTTCTTTCTAGAAAGGGTAAGGTTCGTTTTACTGAAATTTTATTCAGTTAACAAAATTTATGACCTATGCTTCCATTGGAGGCCTATCTATAGGTGTTCCTTACAAAATCAAGGGTCTGCATGAAGCATGGAAACTTGGAGGAAAACCTCCATGGAAACATTTGTTTCAGCCCGCAATAAAATTGTGCAAGGAAGGTTTTAAAGTCGGCCGTAGTCTGGCTTCAGCTATAAATGCCACTGTTAGGTTTTACAGCAACTATACTAATCTGAAGTACTCTCTCTAACTCTCTCTAACTCTCTCTCTCACACACACACACACACACACACACACACACACATACATATATATATATATATATATATATATATATATATATATATATATATATATATATATATATATATATATATATATATATATATATATATATATATATATATATATATAACGTTCGTTTATTGTTAGTTCCACTTATGCTTAATTTCTCTGTTTCCAGCTTTCCGTCTCCGACTACAGGTTAAAGGCTGATACTTTTGATGACATAGAATGATAGGTCAGTAAATACATCCTAATCAATGCTTGGCTTCGTCCGAGTTGGTGGAAAGAGCAAATTAGATGTGGTTAAAAGAATACCTGGAGATCGTCAGGGCAAGAGGTTAAAAGAATACATGGATATCGTCAGGGCAAGAGGTTAAAAGAATACCTGGAGATCGTCAGGGCAAGAGGTTAAAATGATACCTGGAGATCGTCAGGGCAAGAGGTTAAAAGAATACATGGAGATCGTCAGGGCAAGAGGTTAAAAGAATACCTGGAGATCGTCAGGGCAAGAGGTTAAAAGAATACCTGGAGATCGTCAGGGCAAGAGGTTAAAAGGATACCTGGAGATCGTCAGGGCAAGAGGTTAAAAGGATACCTGGAGATCGTCAGGGCAAGAATGTACGTACACTACCATTCATCTTCTTGTTCTGTGGAAATGCTTTGCCAGTGGTGGGATCAATATTAATTCAGCAGACAGAATGATTATTTTTAAACTGGTTTTGTTCACTCATCTGTTAGAAGCATTATGTAACGAATCCCGATTAAATGGTCACTACCTTTCTTAAGTAGCTTCATGTATTTCTAGCTGTACGTATTTCCGTTTAAAACTTCAGAGACTTGGTAACAAATCCAGTCACAAAGACATATTACAAAGAAAGGGACATAATGATGAGACCCAAACTGGCAACGAACCTAGAAATCATTGCAAATGAAGGTCCGGATGCATTCTACAACGGTAGTCTTAGTGAAAACATAACACGGGATATACAAGATGCTGGTAAGTTGAACTTGACCTCTCAGTTATCCGCCCACATATCAAACACATACATGGAAATATACAGTTAAAATAAGGGATCATTGATTAATAAGGCTGTGTCTAGGAAGGGCGGTTGTGCATGTTGGTGGTTTTTAGATGAAATATGCAGTACCTTAATATTTCAATGTGTTGTAGGTTATAGGTCCAGATTTGTATCGAGGTTTGAGATTCAACTGAAACTAATGCATTGAAAGTGCTGTAAAATTTCATTTTTAAAAACCTGAAAATATAGAGCTTAAGATGCCAATGACAAGTGCGGACGAATATGTCCGATATGTCCGTTTATTGTACGTCGATTGCAAAGTAGACACGTAATATGATCCGGTGACATAGAAAGAAAAAAAAAACCGGCAATCTCATGAACAAACGACGTGAGTGGCTTTTAATTATTTCACATTAATTTATGTGATAATAAAAAAATATGTACTGTTGTCGCCCATGGGATGAAAGAGTTTTAATGCATAGTAATGTATCCTCCTTAATGTAAAAAAGTAAAGAGTTTGACACACTTTTAGAGCAGTCGATAAAAGAAGTATTTTCTTGTGTAATGGAATCATGGTGGTCATCACAAAGCGTTACCGGTTTAACGTTTACGCTGTTACATATATCTCTCCTTCTCTCTTTCTTGTAAAATAAAATCATTTACGTTGCGATAAAATAATTTTAAAGTTAATGATCTCTCTCTCTCTCTCTGGCGAAGTAAAACAATAAAATGATAAAATGACGAGTTTCTCAATCTGTTTTCATATATATATATATATATATATATATATATATATATATATATATATATATATATATATATATATATATGTGTGTGTGTGTGTGTGTGTGTGTGTGTGTGTGTGTGTGTACACATTACCTACATTAGAAGGAAAAAATCATGTTTACACACCATCATTAGGAGGACCTTTGCCATTAGGAGGATATATTCCTATTACATCCTCCTAATGAATGTAGAATAACATGTGACAATATTTAAATATTGGAATTTGTGTGATTTTTGAAGCTAGATCGTAATACATTTTGATCATATTGGTTGGGCTAAAATATGAGAATGATATGATAACAGGTAAAGAAAGTGTGTGAAACAATAATTCCCTGTTATAAGACATACCTTCACCTTGGGAGGACCTGATTCAAATGTGTACTAGTTGTCATTGTAATGACTTGTTAAATATATCCCTAAAGCAAAAAGTATGTAATTAATAATTTTCTATGATTAATGCTAATTGCTTTATAAATGAGAGAATACGAACATGATTTGTGAAGTCCTCTCAACGTTGTATGTAAACATGTCGCACGATAAGTCCTCCTGATGTTGGTGTGTAAACAAGTTAACTATTGAAATAAAATATCGCGTGTTATAGCAATGTTTATAGCAATGATACGATCTCTCAACGTTGATGGTTAGTCTGTTCAGCACTTAATATATTGACACATAAAACCAGTAGTGTGTTGACCTGCCGTTAAACCCTACATACATACATACATATATACATACGTACCTACCTTCCTACTTAACTACCTACTTTTCTACCTACCTACCTACCTACCTAACTACGTACATACATACATACATACATACGTACGTACGTGTGTGCGTGCGTGCATGTGTGAGTGCGTACATACATACATACATACATACCACCTGTGGTATCAGTACTCTAGGTCCTTTGATTTCCCAAGTCACTCCCATTTCTTGCAGTTTTTCTTAGAACTGTTGACCATGTATTCTCAGACCAACTGGTACATATGCTACACATAGCCCATGATATAAACTTTGTAAATGCAAGTCACGAGTCATGGGATTTCTCACTGGTTTGCATTCTTGCATTTAGTATACTGCATAGTCACAACTGATGCTGAAACACCAAAGTAAGAAAGAGAAAAAAAATTAAATGCATAATTAACTGATTAAAAATGTAAGAGACACCCACTATACCAGGGGTGATGCATGACATCCAAACAAACCCAAAATCTTGCTTACCTGCTATAGCAGAACAACTCGATAACTGCCTGCGTTCATTGCTCGACAAACATGCCCCAGCTACCAAGTACAGAGTATCAATTCAAAAGTGTTCTCCATGGTATAGCAGTGTTAGGGACCGGCTTCGCGCTGCTTAAAGAGACTGCCGTAAAGCAGAGAGGCTTTGGCTTTCCAGCAGACTCACTATTCATATGCATATCTATGAAGCAGCTAAGAAGAATGTCACAAATATAGTCCATGCAGCAAAATCAGCCCACTACACTAATAAGATCATGGAAAGTTCAAACTGCAAAGAGCTTTTCGAGATTACTAACAAGCTAATGTCAAGGAACAAATCTACACCACCTCCAACTACCTTCTCTCCAGTCGACCTTCCGGACATGTTTACAAATTTCTTCCGTGACAAAGTACAAACCATTAGAGATAAGCTTGACACCACAATTTCAATTGATTCGTCGTCTCCATACAGTTGGGATACAGAATTTGAGCGGCAACCATTAGCAGCACTTGAACCTGCCACTATGGATTTCGTACATACAATCCTGATGAAGAGTGCACCAAAATCATGTGAACTTGATCCAATTCCAACATCACTGCTGCTTGAGTGCTTAGATCCAGTATTGCCTTCACTAACTGATGTTATTAATACCTCTCTCTCATCCGGAGAATTCCCATCATTTTTCAAAATGTAAAGTCTCTGCTGAAGAAACCAACACTAGACCATAACGATTTAAAGAACTACCGCCCAGTTTCTAATCTCCCATTCATATAAAAAATCTTAGAAAAGTTTGTTCTATCCCAGCTTGTATCTCATCTGAATTCAATCAGTCTTTTTAGCAATGTACAATCTGCATATCGCCCTTGCCACATTACTGAAACTACTCTTCTAAAAGTAGTTAATGACATTCTCTCTGCATTGGATAGAAGAAAGATTACAGTCCTCACCCTCCTTGATTTGTCTGCAGAATTTGACACAATAGACCATGATATAATACTTCACCGTCACCAGCATGTATTTGGCATTCATGATACTGCCTTACTGTGGTTCAAGTCCTACTTGGTTAAGAGGACACAAGTTGTATCTGCAAATGGAATACACTCCAGCCCAGTTGATCAATGTTGTGTTGTTCCACAGGGGTCTGCTCTTGGACCTGTTCTCTTCATTATATACACTCAGTCGCTCTCAAGTGTTATAGATCATCATCCAGTGTCTCATCAATTGTACGCTGATGACACCCAATATAGAAATCTAGCCACCCAACTGAAGTTGATGCTACCATCCAAGGTGTAGAGAGGTGCATTTCTGATGTGAAATCATGGATGACATGTAACAAGCTGCAGATGAATGATAATAAAATTGAGGACATTCTGATCACAGCACAAAGACTTTCTCATTCACATCCTTTACCTCAAACAATGAATATCAGCAACACCAACATTAAATTCACACAATTCACACAATCAGTATGAAACCTAGGTGTTAATCTGGACAGTACTCTCACATTGCATCAACATGTCATGAACATATAAATGACCGTATATCTTGAGCTGAGACGCATCCGCTCCATTCACAAATATCTTTTAGTCAATGCCACTAAAACACTTGTGTTTTCATTAGTACTTTCAAGACTGGACTATTTTATCTAAATTCTGTCAGGTTCATCTCAATATCTGCTCCAGAAACTTCAAAAACTTCAAAACACAGCTGCTCGGATTATGCTTAGAGTACCTCGATCAGAGCACACCTCCCCACTGCTCTGTACCCTACACTGGCTATCCATTCGATCCAGAATCAAACACAAAATTTGTTCTCTGTGCTACGTTTCACTGTCGGACTCTAGTCCAACATACCTATCCGACCTCACTCATGTGTACACACCAGCAATATACTTACGCTCCTCTTCTGACAATCGTATACTCATTATTCCCACAATGAAAACAAAGTCATATGGACAGCGTTCTTTTGCATACCAGGGCCCAGCAACGTGGAATGAATTGCCCACTGAACATACGCACAAAGACACAGTGATCCAATTCAAGAATGCTCTCAAAACTCACTTATTTCGACTGCAAGAAGAAAGTTAAAGACCTAATAATGTTTCCTACCTTAAATATTCTCAGCATGTTTTTTAATGTTTTCTAATTTCATGGTGTTTGTTTTTGGAAACGTATCGTTATATATGTTTTTTATCTTATAGGTGTTTAATGTTGAAAAGCGCCTAGAGCTTCTAAAGATTAGGCACTATACAAAGTCGTCATTATTATTATTATTATTATTATTATTATTATTACTATTATTATTATTATAAGTAGTGTGCATGGACATGAACTACAACATGTTCTAATACAATGTGGGTGTGTAGAGTCACAGTCATATATTGCAAATCCTATGTCCACATAGGTACAAAACAATTCACATAATTATGGTCACTATTCCTAACATAATGTATACCACATATAGAATAATCTTTAATAAATCTGGAAATAACAAATTCCTCAAAGGATGGAAAGAAAATAGCTTAAATATCCATATGGTTTTGGAAAGTGAAGTGAATGATGTCTAGCCTTGTAGGCAGCAAGGGGAAGTAATTCAAAATAATTGATGCCCCTTGTCTATATCATAGACAGAAAAGACAAATTTTCATCTTTGGGAGGGCAGCATTTAGGATGTAGTAGGGCTTATATTCTTAATGTTAATGTGATCATGAAATGTATTTGAAGGAGAAAATTATATTCTAAACAACATTTTTGAGTAAAAAAATGAAAGAAATGAGTTGGTGACCTTTCCAGAAGCTGCATTTTTAATGGAGAGTGTTAAAGGTCAACACCACGTTATCCCATTCCAGTATCGTTACTGTCAGTCACCAATCCACACACAATTAACAACTTTGGTTCAGAGTTCACTTATAAAGTAATTAGCTAAAATGTTTACATACACCATATAAAATGTTTAGTTTCAGTGACTTGGTGTGAGTGAAGGCTTTCAACTTCAGTATGGCTACATTACATGACTTGTGGTCATTTATAAATAAAAACCTGCAAAATCCAAACCAAGCCAGTCTCTCAGCAACAAAAAAAAAACAAATGGTCATTCGATTTGTTTAGAACAAGTATAAATAAGAGCACAAATGGTATACAAATAAAATAAACTCCATAACAAAGAAATATCTCGATATTTAAACATATATTACACAACTCTGTGAATATCAGTGATGTTTTTTGAAGATTTTCTTAAAAAGTCTTGTTCTGCGAGATAGTAGTCATTTGGAAGAGCTGTTAAATTTTTTAAAGAGACATGACCAGTAATTGTTCTCAAGCTTAAGGCCCAGCGACTGAACAATACCATTGCTGAAGGACTTCTGATAAAAGGACAGATGTTGTGATGACGAAGATAGAAGCTGATATTTGGCAGTCCTGGACAGACTAAATCAAGTTTTCCAAAAGGAGATGGTAAATTTTAGTATGATAAAGCCAATGGTTAGTTTGACAATCCTTGAACTTTGCCATCTTGCAGTTAATCTTGTCTATTGTAACATACTAGGGAGGTAGAATTATTAAGTACGTATATACCATTACCATGCATGAATCCATCAATGAGATAAGCCAACTAACTGTATGATGCTGTGTTGTTGCTGTCAATCACAGCTGAGATATGGGACTACAACTGTATGAAAACAGTAACTTAGCTCAAGAATATCAACAGTCTCATTTTTTCAGGTACAGAGGCATATTATCGATAAAAGCAGGCATATACTGATATGAAGGAATATATGCACACAATTTGAAGTCTTGAGAAGATATACCCATGTCAATATCACCATTCATACAGGGGGAGTACTGACAGGAAGATTTTCAAGACAGCTGTCATGGCAGCCATACCAGAATTGTAATCGGTACCATATTTATTTTCTACCAACTAGATATCACAAACCCTATGATGATATACCCATCCAAACCCTATGATGATATAGCCATCCATTTATGAGAAGCAGACATAACAATTATTTTTATAATGGCCACCTGGGGTGCCATATTGAAAATAAGCATTGTTGTCATTCTGAATCAACCAGACACTGTAAGAACTCTTCTGATGAAAACCCTGTTTCAAAATGACATTTCCATTTAAGAGGAGTAGCAATTACAAGATTTTCATGATGGCCACCTTGGTTGTCACATAAGACATCAGATCAGCACCATTTAATTTCCGATCATCATGACATTATTGAAAGATTTTGTTGAAATGCGCATGCTGCTCTTCATTTTGGAGAAGTAACAGTGACAAGATTTTTTGGGATGGATGCTATGGTGGCCACATGGGGCATCAGATGCATACTATTTTCATTTAGGAGCAACTAGGAATTTTCTGGCAAAATAGCCATAACAACATTTACAAGATGGCCACTGTGAGGACCAATTTGAAAGTCAGCTTGGTGTGTATGTGTGCTTTGGATTTTCAACGTAGCTTTAAAAAAAGTCAGTCATATTGTTACGATGTCTGCAGTGTGGCAGTTTATAGTGATGTCTAGCACTAGGGCATCATGACGCAGACATGTAGCATGATGTCCCACCCAATCACATTATCCTGATACCAGGCTGACCCGTCCTAACACTAACCTCTAAATGCTGAGTGCCAAGCGAGGATGCGATATGTACCATGGATCAAACCCATGACCTCCCGCAGCTGAGGTGGATGCTAAAACCAATAGGCCACCAGAGTGGTTGGGTTAGCTTGGTACCATTTTCATTTACAAGCATCCAGACATCATAAGAAGTGAAACATGTATGTTCGTAAGACTATTCATTAAGGGGAAGAAATAATAATAACAATTTCGTTTAAGAGCACCTGGACAAAGAGACGAATGTGTGTGTTAAGTTTCATGGCAATTCTCATTGTAGTTTATGAACATCAATACTAACAAACTTGTGCAAATGGATAGCTGCATCAATGACCTACAACAGACTGTCCAATAAGCTCTTCTAAACTATGACAGTAGAGCTTAAAAATAATACAATTCAGAATTATTTTGCAAAGAGTAGGTCCATACAAAGTGACATTGCCATCAAAGCTCCATATTAAAGAGACACACTCCACCCCCTCAGAATCCAACAAAAGGACATATGCTGCACTGGATGCTGAAGTAAAATTATTTGTAAAGGTTAGTGATGACAACATATGTGTCACTATTTGGAATCACGTGACAATAATGTGGAGAATGAGATAATGACTCCAAAGATACAGAGCCAATGCCATCTTCACCATCATCGCCTTCTTCTTCTTATAATAATAATAATAATAATAATAATAATAATAATAATAATATCCTTTATTTATCCAGGGTGACATAATAAGATAATAGCTGTGATTGAGACGAATAGACAAAAGATAATATCTCTTTAATTAGTAAAAGTCTACAAGGTTAACATCTACTACATAAAAGAAAACAAATATAACTGAATACAAATTATACAAGATCAATATACTGTTATCACAAAGACATATAATGCCTACCAATTAAAAATGTTATGTAGTCATAAAATCAACCTTGCTTATTAAATTATCTACTGAGTTAAAAGCTATAAAATTAGGTGCTTGTTAAGTACCATGGTGCAAACTATTCAATGAAAATGTACCAGCGTAAGGATGAGGTTTCTTAATACACTTACAGAACTTTTTGTATAGATAAATTATTGTCTGAGTTAGTTATGTACTCCTTGTATTAATGTTCCTTAGAAACTTTAAAAACAATTAGCATACTCAGGTGTTAAACTACTTAAGCCCTTGAAAGTAAGAAAGTAGAAACCGCCTCTTAAAAATAATACTTAATTGACAACAATCTATGCGTGTTGATTAGTGCTGGTACTCCATGTAAACTGGTAGAATTCTTTGGGGTCAACTGATACTTGTCCCTGATATTAATCACTTATCAATCTATCCCTCTAAACATCTATCTAAAGACATTATTATTAGTTAATGGAGGTTATTTCCCTTTGAATTTATCCACTCTGTTTATTTGCATCATCCTTATAACTGCATAAAATTCCTTGGCCAATGCACATGATGCAAATAAGTGGAATTGACTGTATTTAGATGACTGTAGTTAGTAGATATCTGAAAAATGTTGGAAGCAGATATCATTTAAAGTAGAACACAAAGGTATCAGCCTACATCTCATCTAAGAATTAGTTACACTTACAAAGGTATTCAATTTTAAACTGCTGCTTAACATAAGCCTTCAAACAATAAAGACAGGTTGCATTGTACAATCAGGCATTGTGACAAAATGTATAAAATCCCGGAGCTACTAATCAAGGTTACTTTATATCAAAGGGGCCCCGAGTGGCAGAGTGGTCTAAAGTGCTCACCGTTCCGGATCACTGCCATCTCACCTCTGTCTGCGTGGCTCTGAGTCAAAGGCTCGGCTAGCATGGGTACATGGGAAAGCCTGCCAGTAGCTTCTCCCGGGTAGGTTGTTCTTCCCTGGGTTTTCCAGGGTTCTTCCTCCACCAGTTATACTGGCCGCTATGTATAGCCTATCTTGTGCTGAAAAATGGCGTTAAACCCAAGAACAACAACAACTTTATATCAAGATATTTAAATTACAGGTTTGGAACCTTCACCAGTATTATCATCCTTTTGACTGTTATATTATTATTTTTTTTTACTACAGTAAGAATTAAGTCAATAATATTATATTCAACTTATAAGTTAAGTTTCACACACACACACACACACCTTGGCAAAATCAGTACTACTTACCTGCCCATTGATATCAGTGACATCATTATAATAGCATTGGTGAATTCCCCTTCAGATTTGTCAATTACAATTCCATCCACAACCTTTCCTGTATAAAATGGTATAAAGATTTCACCTGAAATTGAAATGAAGCACACAATGTAACCTCTGTATAGAAGCAAACATGCAGGATAGACACATTTTCACTGTAAGGAAGGTGGCAGTGGATGTGAGGCTACAATGGATTATTTTTATTTAACTGCAGAGAATGGAAAATGGGACATAGGCAGAATAAGAGAATATTGTTTACAGCAAGTGATTGCTACCAGAGGATGCACTGCATATTACAGTGTACATTATTCAACTATTTCCATGCTTGGTAATTTTCCTCCAATTAAAACAATTGACAAGGAATATCAAAATTTGAATATATGAATTTCATTGTTGACTACACAAACCCATAATGCGTGGAGTACATCTGCCTTAAACAACTGTCTGAACAAAAGAAGAACAAAGCATTGTAAATTACAGATACAGTGTATTATGAAACCCAACGTAACTCTCAAAATTGATGTAAAATTGCAAAAAGCAAAAATGTACTCAATAAACATGATGAACTGATAATGCTGTGCATGACAGTTACTATCAGACTCAAAATATCCAAAATATAATGAAAAATTAAAGATATAATTGTCTATTACAATGCTTCCTACGACTGGCCATTCCAACAACTGATGATGACAAAAGGATACGTCCTAAAGATCAGTAAGACTTCGTGCCTCCTTCAATGAGAAAAATCTGAAGTGCACCATTAAAATATTTCTTAATCTTACTGTATTCACTCACTCATACGTTTATTACAACTAAAATAACAAAGACTCTGACCTGCCATTGTATAATGTGCCAGCAGATCAGGGAATACATTGTTTCTTCTACTGATTAATAAACAGGAGACCAAGATCTGCTGGTGCATTATGTGATGGCAGATCTGGTTCTCACCAGTTTGCAGTTGGATTTGACTTATGACAGTATATGCATTATTTGCCTTAAATGTAAATATCATAAACTTTAAATACCAGTCTGTTGATACCTACCTACAGCCGCTGCTGTCAGGAAGAAAAAGGCCACTAAAAGAAGAGATGTATCTGGTTTGGAGTAGGACACAAGGTGTAAAATTGTAGTTTTCTTTCCACGATGCATGTTGCTGTTGGGAATACATGCATCTCCTGCTGCAGAAGTTTCACGACAATCCATTTTGCCCAAGAGAGGCTTGCGTTCTTCATGATGATCATCGTTAATGCTTGCAAGTGACTGTCTTTGTGTACGTATTTCTATTTTCTGTATTAATTTATACTGTAGAATTATGAGAATAGCAGAGAAAAGTTTCCAGGAAAACAATAACCAAAACCAGAAACTGTACAGAATTTCTTCTATTTCTGACCATACTAAAAATTTGATAAATGTATACATCCATATAAAACCAAGCAAAAGTGTCTTTTTAAAGACTATAATCGTGCCAAACAATCTTTCGTATTTACCAACAATGCCAACAGTATGCCAATTTGAACACAAAACGCAGCATTCCTTGCAGCCACAAGTCAAACAATGACCTGTCAAAGGCAAACTCCCAAACAGCTATCACAAAATGTTGGTAAAAGTCCTTGCCATGAGTGAAGAGAATTATTGTGACAGTAATATCAACAATACTAATTACAGTAACAATTATTGTGGAAGTTAATCTTTTTATTTCGGTGGTTGGATTGGAAAAAATGTACAGATCTACACATGTTAAATGTTCAGGCCCCAAGTTCATTCATTTTAATTAATAGATGTTGCCTCTTTGTTGATGCCATGATTAAAATCGTTTACATATCTCGTCAAGGATTTACTGGTGACTCATCAAAATTTAATGATAACATATACAATGAGCATGTTTGCCAAACCAGAAAACAAAATTGATCATTTATTTGTATCTACACATGATGTTTCCTTTTATGAAAAAGACATGCATGGAGCTGGGGTGTTTATTCAACTCTATTGATCTATATATAGCTAACAAAATTGAAATCTAAAACTATTTATTAGTCTCGGTAAAGTGCCAACCCATTTTCATCTACAAACGTATCAGCCTGTTTACAAAACATGAGCCTTTACAATACAGGAGACAAATTTTAACAATTTTACAAGCAAAGAATAAATATATGATATGTACCTAAAGCATAATACAAAATGTGTACAAACACAGCAACACATATAGCTCAGAAAATATTGTCTGAGAAGACAGAGATAATCCAGATCCTGACTTGAACTGCCTACTTCTTAAACACAAACGTCTTCAAGACTCCATTTAAATATTCTACTGAGACTAATACTTAAACGAATAATTTTCAATAGATCTTTAAACAATGAAACATCTTTACATAAATTGCTTACATTTTATTAAATAAAATTCATCTGTAAAAAGTTATACCAAAAATTATTTGCCTACATTAATGTCACAATTGACTATATTGAGGCATTTTTAGTGCACACCAAAATCAGTTCATATTTCACATAACATATCTATATTGAGAATATTTTATTTCAACTCTCTCATCTTCACTCAGCCTAATTGTTTGTTTGTAATATTTTGTTACATAATCTGCTTTCAATAATAAAGAGTGCTATTATGTATAGTTTTAATGCCACAATAATTTTAAGTAACAATCCACAAACATACATACATGCAAACAAATATACACATCACAAACCCATTAGCCTCCATAAATAAACACATCAGAATAATGCTGCTATAAAAGAATTCAATATCACAAACATTAATCTAAATATAAACAATAAATTTACATACCTGCCTTTTTGTTATGTAAATATTATGTAATTTAAACACAAACTACTAAATCAGTATAAACTGTACACAGTTGCATGCATATGCATGTATAAATGAACAAAATACTTACTGTTAATGACTGGGAGTTTCTATGGAAAGACTTAGTGAAGTTTGCAGTTTTTATATATTAATGTGTACTGATTTCTGAAAACTTTGTAAGTAATTTTTGTTAAACTGACACCATAATAAAAACCATATCTGTTAGGTTTTATTATGATGAGAAACTATAGGGAATGCTCATTGCTCAAAGTAAAATTAAAAAATTAGTTCCTCTAGAAATACCAAAAAATAATTGAGTAGATTTTTCGTTTGTTTTTATACATAATGTGAAGTTTCACATTCCCTTTTTATTTTAGTTTACTGAACAGAACTGAATAAAATCTACTGTGGCCGAATATGAGCAAACATATGCAATCCTCCTTGCCTCTCACTCACCAAAAGGTTATACTGTACACTACACAAAATAAAAATATCTCCGGTGCTTTCATCTTCACTAAAACTAAGCTTTTCAGTGACCAAAGCAAAGTAACTCAGTCAGTGTGACCAGCATCCTTAATTGTGAATCTCCGTGACAAAAACACTGCCACACAAATTTAAACCAAAGTAAGAACAAATGCAAATATGTAAAATGTTTCCTCATCAAAGATGTCAGTAAAGGCTGGAATTCGTGCTGCTAGTATGTCCACAATCTTCTTCTTGTGACTATCATCTGGCAACATGGCGACTTGCCCTGGTCTGCAAAAGAGAAAAATGGCTATAACAACAAGAATTTTATCAAGTCTAAAACCTTGCTGGTAATGTCATCTAAATTGTTCATTATTTTAATAACCATGACACATCAGAACCCTGACAAAAATCTGATATTCCAAAAAAGAAATGAAACATAATATGTTATGCATGCTTGACTTCCCTTGGTTTGGGTTGGCATTTTACAGCAAGGCAACATATGTAGTTCATTTTGTGCCATGGTTAAAAACCAAAAGGTGATTTTCCCAAAAAGACCACACGAGCTGCTATGATGATTAAATTTGAACAGGCATCCTTTCAGTCATAAGTCAAGCATGCTATCCACTAAGCTGATGTGACTCATGTTTCCACAAGTCACTTATGACATGAGGAAAACAGCAGGCCTGTCCTACATACCCCAAGTACATAGGCGAAGGTAATGGCTACACCTGTCTTTTCATGAAAATTTGTGGACTGCTGTCCTGTATCCCTGAGTACACAAGTGATGGGTAGGGCTGCAATTGCTTTTTTCATGAAAAATTGTGGATGGATGTCCTATATCCCTGAGTACACAAGAGATGGGCAA
Source organism: Sinohyriopsis cumingii (assembly GCA_028554795.2). Taxonomy (NCBI): domain Eukaryota; kingdom Metazoa; phylum Mollusca; class Bivalvia; order Unionida; family Unionidae; genus Sinohyriopsis; species Sinohyriopsis cumingii. The sequence continues at coordinate 1,317,906 of JAPYKE020000057.1, read as the reverse complement.
GGCTGCACTTGCTTTTTACATGGTTCCCACGCTTTTCAAAAGATAAATTTTCAGGTCATTTCCAGGGGTTTTCCAGAATGAAATAAAAAAATTCAAGGTTCACATATGAACATTACTGAATGGAATTAAAAAACATTTTAGATCATAAAACATGCATTTTCTAAATCTAAAGATGGTTCTCTTTCAAGACTCTCCAAAAAATCTAAGCCAGAAAAATGATCATGTATCACACGAAACAAGTTTCATTATATTCCTTTAAATTGCCATGTAAATTCATTTCAATGTACAGAATAAAAATTCTAACTTTATTTTGCTGACCTGCATTTTGTTGCTAAGTGGGAACAACATAATGAACATACATTAGCTTTGTTTCCTTCCAAACCTTTAATTCTAAAGAATCCTAAAGCAATATGCATCTTATAGAAAGTAAATATTTCCTATTACAGTATAAAGCAAACAATAAACACAAATAATTAGAACCTTGTCTTGTAACAAAGAGAGTTTAACCCTGAATTTATTTGTGCCAATATGATCCCAAGCAAGATTTTTGAAACAACCTAATCTCCTTAAGAAGATCTGTTTAAAAATCCATCATTCAAAAACATTTTCAAAATGGATAATTACAATTTTGACAAAAGACCTTCAAAATTATATACTGTTGTATAAACAAAGACTGAATTTTCTGTAAAATCGGCTTGTCTTCTTGTAATTCGTTAAACCAGTCCCCAAACCTGTATTGATATAGGGCTTGAATAGTATTTTAATATATAATATAAGGGATGAGAATTTCTCATTTCAGCTCTGAGATTAAAAATTTGGAATACAAATTTGGATTAAAATGAATAGCAGTCCGTTTTCTAATCTGAGTTTCCTCTAAATATTCCCACCCCATTTTTTCTATATGGACATTTAGGTTGGGGTTTGAGGTCGTTGCAAGTGCATATAAAAAAAAAAAAACTAAGTTGCTGCCACCGTGCGGTAGCGACATATGGTCAGAGGTCTCGCTAGGATTTTAAAACTAGGAGTCCATTTAAAAATAGGAGTCACACCATCAAATGTTGCAGTCCCTTCTTTCCTACAGAATCAAAACAGACGTGAGTACATCTATTTTTAGATGGCGAGGTTTTCATAATGTAATCACTCATTATAATATAGCTTCATTACAACAGTCCATTGATAGGATCGCAAATTTATGATTTATTTGTATACGTACTTGTAGTAATTTGGGCAAATAAATAGTGTATGATTTGCTGTTTTTCCCGTGTCAAGTCAGAAAACAGATTAGACCTTAAAGCGCATCTCGCGAATTCCACAACATAGCATTGTCCCATATGTGTCTGACCTACATAATTTGTATTTTAAAGTTTAATCTTTAACAAAATAATACCTAAGCATTCGTTTCAATGATCTGTATATTTTTTCTGAATATATCTGCCCGATGATTTAAGAAAACAGACAATCTAATACACTGGTACATCCCAGACTTAGCGATGCCCACCATTATTTCCTGTTAGGCCTACTGAGTACTGGTTAACTCACAGTTTCAAACTAATTTTATGATGAAATAGTATATAAGATGCAGTTAATATATATCCAGATCACCCATTCTGATCTTAAAACCCAAGTTTGTGTGTTTTATTGTCAAAGGATAGCATGCAGGAAATTGATAGTGACTACCTTACTCGGAAAAGGGTTAATGGTCAATTAGCTATCAAAACATAATGCGTGTGAATGGGCAAGAGTTTGTTTATCTACATAATTGATATAAACTAGGCCTAGCTACTGATGCCTTGATGAATACATTTCACTACAAAACTAGAACTAACCAGGCAAGTGACATTAAATGATCACAGGGCGAAGTCGTTTTTGCTTTCCTATCAGAAGGCAAAGTTTACATTTTTATGCGACTTCTCACCCACTTACGAATGACATTTTGTCTAAGTCTCAACATGTCTTGATTCTGTGGTCACGTGCACTGCTTATTCCGCTACATTCAGCAATGAACACTATAACGAAAGCTAAAGTTGTTTATTTGATGTACTTTTATAAATGACCACATGTACATCTCTGGGTCTTTCTGCCCCTGAATTCAATCACTATAAATATCTACATTTTCCCACCCGGCCATCAGTCAAAGCCTTTGAACTTGCCGCCCAGCTATTGCATCATGTTCATTTTTATGTACTCTTATAAACTGGCAACATGTATGTATCAAGGGGGTTTCAGTCACTGAATTCTGTCATTGTAAATATCAGCACAGCTAACTGATCAACACATTTCCCAACAAAGCAGGTGGCTGAAGCAGGACTGGCTAGTCTTTGAATTTTGCCGCACATCTATTACATGCGTACAACAAAGCTACTTCATTGATGAAACCTGACCAAGTACTCACCATTTGCATTACTAGTCACTTCACGAATCACAGACGACATCGGAAATCCATTAGTCACATCATATCAACAACAAACTCCATTTTAACATTGTTGTAGAGAAATTCAATTGCATTAAATGAAAGTCAGATACTTTTTGTAAAAACCAGCAATATGGCTAGTCTCATTTATCAAGCAGAGAGCACATGTCAACATGGTAGACACGTGATACAACAAAACTCCAAAAGTTATTCTTGGAATATATAAATATGGGAAACTTTGTTTCTTTGTTTTTGTATTTTGATTACAACCAGTATATGACTTTCATTTAATATTTTTTTTATTTGTTATCTACATCAATTGAAAATGTGGGTTGCTAGATTTGTGTACCCATGCGAAGAGCAATGCAAATCTCGAGCACTAAGTCACATTTCATCAACTCTAATTTTAATACTCACAATTTTTGAGAAAATAAGTAATTTTCTTATCCATTTCATACATGTATCACTTGATCTAAGAACGTTTAAAGTTTGATAGGGTATCCGGTAAGTGGCTATGCTTTGCCAACACGATGTAAGCCTCTTGTGATGCTAGAGTGGCTTTCATAGCTTCCACGTAAGGAAAGATACGGATATCAAGCTGACTTTGAAAATAAAAGTCTACTAGATGAATCTAATCCACTGAGTATTTGGATTGACTCAGCATATATGTTTATTGCAAGCACCCATATGATACATACTTCACCTTCTGAATATTCTGGTTAAAATTCGATAAAATGACCTCTGATATCATTGACATGTAGGTTGCGAGAGTTGAGTAGTCACATTACTAGGAATGTAAATGGCCAGATCCAGGTCAAATTTAAGCAATCATGTACTTTAGTCTCTTCTGTCAGCGGATTAAAGACACAACGAATGCTATGATCGCAATTTATGAGAAAATAAATCATATTACTATCAATTTAACGCATGTATATTTTGATGAAAGGTCATTCAAACTTGCTGGGCCAGCTAGTAAACGTTCCGATAGGAAATGAACTCAGACCCTACACCCCAACATAAATGTCCAAATATCAAAAATGTGGTGGTAAGGGTCAGAAGAAACTCAGACTAGGTGCAAGCCATACAAGCTTCTGGAGAAACATATGGTTATTAACTTTATCTAGACCAGGTCTGAATCGTCATTTCGTCACACTCGGATCACATGGGCTAGTTACAAATGAAAGTAAGAGTTCCCGTCATATAAAGCAGGTTGGAGGAGGTCCAAACCTTTAGCAATATGGACGACCAGCCCTAGTTTTTCATGTAAGACCTGACGCTGATATTCATGTTGTGGGTGTCAAGATAAACAAAATCATGTGTTATGTCTTACATGTAGAACCAGACCACCCCATCTCGATGACGATACTCATTTGTAACTTGGGGGTGGGGGGGGGGGGCACCAGCCAGATGCCCCCACATCCTAGTAGAAACTTAAATTGTTTTATGTATTTTTGTTTTCCCCCAGATGTGAGTTATTTTGAAGAGAAAAACTAGGATCAGGGTATTTGTACCATTCCCTAGTGTGCCTATAGGGTTGTTCTTCCGAGAGTGATTTCTATTACCCTCTCGGATTTCCTCCCCTAGTAATTTTGTGACCTTGCTAGGGCCCCCTATGTCCCGTGTGTGCTATGTGCGTGTGCTATATGTTATGATTGCTATATTCGTGTTCTTGTAGGGACAGCAGTCTATGCCAAATCTATATCATAAATCCCAGTTGTCCTAACAATTCCCGTGTTTATGATTAAAACGGGAGTATATATTTAAATTTGGAATTTTGGCGAGCGGTGATGTTTTAATCTAAGTTTTTGAAACCTTATCGGTTCATATGTGTGCATTAAAATCAATTCTCATCTAAGATGATAAGACTGTGCTCCAGGAGGGGATCACACTTTGTTTTAAATTTTTTGTATGTCTCCCCCTGGGAGCAGGTCTATCTATATCTTATGGAAAAGGCCGAAATATTTTGTCAATATATATCCCTTCGGGATTGTAGCACGATAAAGAGCTGCGCTATTGTTAATAGTAGAAAGATTAGATTAAGTGTTTTAGGGGGGTAAACAAGGATTATTTTATTTGTTATGCATATCTCACGAGGGTTTCTTTTCCAGACTCTTTTATGGGCCTGTTCACTTCGCGTAGCGCCATGTGACATAGCCCCATACCGTCCTTATCCGTACTTTCCTTATGGGGGCTCCTATTTGTCTATAATTATGACTTGGCCACATGCTTTCATTGTAGTAACTATATAGCTTGTTATCTTGTAGAGTGTTTGTTTGCTAAAGTTCCCATCTAAATACAGTAGATTCTGTGGTTTATATGTATCGTTTCTTTGTATTTCTGTTATTAAATTTTTTCTACTGTCTTCCGTTTTCTTACATTGTAGTATTGTGTTTTGTTTTTTTTTTAAAAAGGGCCTATTTTGCACAGCGGGCATTTAGGTGGTGATCTGACCATATGCCTTCTCGCTGCCGCCTCTCCCGTCAACCATGCATCATGCATGTATTTGAAAGAGAGGCTTTGAATTTTCAGGGAGCCTAGTTGGACCAGTGCCCCTATGCTCTCTTCCAATTTACATTCCCTCTCTATTTTACAAGGTAATTTTCCTGTTATATCATCCCTAATCCACTGGTATGTCAATTTTCCACCCATTTCCCACAGTTGTTTTCCTATCCCTATATTTGAATAATAAGTCTTTAATAATTTTAAATTTTCTCGAACATTCTAATAGTTTAGTAAGTTTGTTATTTTTATATATGTCCACCCTGTTTCTTAAAATAAAACCAAACCAACATATACATATTTAATCCCACGGCAATTTTGAATCAGCATTTATTTTGTTAAACCTATTTAAAATATTTGTTATTTTTAAAAGTATGGGGCTCGGTAGCCCAATCCCATCCTTTTCTTTAGCTCTATATAAGGTTTTCTTATTAATATAATGTGATTTAAAATCCCATATGTATTTAATAATCTGTTTGTTTATATTATTGAGAGTGATGTTGTTTATATCGATTGATTTCATAATCTAGTTTATATTAGTATACATGTAAGTTTTTGCCACTTGGGCCCGTTCCATTAAGCATAGTGGCGTAAGTGCCCAGATATCAACATTTCTTTTTATTTCGTTTTCCATTTTTTTACAGCTTTCCTTGTCCTCGTTGCTTCCAAAGTATATGCCTACTGCTTTTACTGTATTTTTAAACAGGTGGGCTGGTAAAGCCGATTGTCCACCACGCCAGTTGCCTATCTCTAGAATTTCTGTTTTGTCGTGATTTATTTGCGAACCTGATGCTTGACCGAATTTTTCATATTCCTTTAGTAAGTGTTCAAAGGACTTTGGACCGTCTAGAAAGTTCGTGCAATCATCTGCATGTTGCGGCATTTTCACTTCGTCTTTTAAGTTTGGAACTTTTATACTTTTTATGTCCTTATTTAGTTTTATGCTGATATTTAGCATTATTGCTATTACATATAATAGCATTGACAATGGGCATCCTTGCCTCACTGATCTTTGTATTTCAAATTTTTCTGTCATAGCTCCATTATTCTGTACTCTAGAAGTTATGTTATTGTACAGTATTTTAGTCCATTTTCGGAAATTATCTCCGAATCCAAATTTTCCTAAAACTTTCTGTATATAGTTATGTTCAATTCTGTCAAAGGCTTTTTCTTGGTCAAAACGTACCATAGCAGCTCTTTTTTCCTTTATCCTGTAAATAATCTATAATCGTTCTTATATTTAATATGTTACTTTGTATGTCTCTCTTCTTAGGTCCACATGTTTGATTTATAATAATTATTTGATCCATACCCTTTTTTATCCTATTCGCTAAAATTTTACTTAAAATCTTGTGATCTATATTTAGGAGGGAGATGGTCCTCCAGTTTTTTTAGGTCATCTCTTTCTCCTTTACCTTTGTATATTAAAATTATAATTCCTTCTCTCATTGTTTCTGTCATTTCGTTATTTTTTAAAAGAATATTATTGTATAACCATTCAAGAATGGGCAACAACTCTCCACAGAATTTCATATAGAATTCTGCGGAGTGTCCATCTCCTCCAAGTGATTTCCCTTTATTCATGGTCTGGATGCTTTCTGTTATTTCCTCCTGCGAGATAAAATCTTCACATAAGTTTTTATGTTCTGTCGAAATTTTCTCGCAGGGAATTTTTTTGAGATATTCATCTATTTTTTCGTCCGTGATATTCTGCGATTTATATAGTATTGCGTAAAAATCTTTAATAAGTTCCATAATTTTTCCTTTTTCTGTTGCTATTTCATTCCCATCTGCTTTTAATTTATCTAGTATCTTTTCTCCTCTCTTTTATATAAGCCTTCTGCATTTTTATAAACTTGAGCAAATTTTCCCGCCCTAATTTCTTTCCCTCTAGTTTCTTCCCTTGATAATTCATCCAATCTGTTTTTAATTTTGGTTTCTAAATCTCTATTATTTGTTTTTTGGAGTTGAAATCTAATGGCCTCTCTTTCTGTTTTCATTTTCCTACTTTTTATGTTTGAATATTTAATTGCAATCTCTTTAAATTTTCTTTTTAAAACTTCCCATTCTGTCATAACGTCCAAATTTTCATTTTGTTTAAATTTCTCTATTTCCTGTTTAATTTCGTGTATTAAACTGGTATCTTTTAATGAGGAGTTATTTAGCATCCACCTTCCCTTTCCTCTATCAGTTCATGTGTCCATTCAACATCATAGCTTTGTTTTCTTTTTATTTTTTATGGCTGAAAAGCAAAACTATTGTATTTGTGAAAATGTTTTATGGGGAGGGGGGTAGAATATCATATGTTTCAAGCTAATAAGAGTATGCTTATGTATGTTAAACATATCCAAATATACATGTTTAATTGTTTATATTTAAAGTTATTCATTATGTATTTTTCTTGTATCAATATTTAAAGCCAAAAAGAGGTTCACTGGATCAATTTCTTTTTCAATCATGGGTATTTTCAAACAAATTTAATATGACATTTTTTTCCTTACAACACAACTGTAACTCTGGTGTGAGCATGTCAAAAAATGTGTAATCACATCACTTATTAATACTGGCATCCTTTCTTTGATTTTTGTTTCAAAGCCTACACACAGGAGATTGGCCGTGCAGGTAGAGATGATTCCAGAGCCCAAGCCATTTTGTACTATAATGTTACAGATTTAGCACAAAGACATATTGACAAGGCCATCAAAGATTTTTGTAAGTCAGATCAGTGCAGAAGATTGTTTTTATCAGGGTACTTCAATGTGAATTTCCAGGAGGCTACTATTCAGGAATGTTGTGACATATTTGCCAAATATTCAACAGTCTGTGAGACCCACCATCATCCAATTTCCATCCCTTGAGCAAAGAAACCAAGTGATGCATGCAGTTCAAGACTATGTGACAGCAGATGGTACAGGATGTTTTGATGAACACAATCACATATTTAGTTTCAGAAACTTTTGAGTTCTGCAATACGGTTCAAGAAGTTGAACTTAACTTTCACCTACCACCATTACTGGCTTCAGCAATCCAAAGTATCATCACACAAAATAATTTTTTTATTAATAACAATTTTTACAACTTCCAAATATTTAACATTTATCCATCTGATTTCTCATCTTCTGTGCATTTAAGCAGCCAGCTGCATCCATTTACAGAATGGGTTTTAATCTTTCATCCAGTTAGCATGTAAAATAAGTGTTGTACTTGTAATATTCACCTTAACAGTAATAAGTATAGAATAAACAATACAGCCATTGGACAAGAGTATTTTTATTTTTTGTTGTGAATATGGTCATTTGGAGTGCCAGCCTAAACATGCAAATAGGCTAAAGTGTTACCTTGACCTTAAAAATGAGCCACCAGTGTCAAATAATATACATCATTATTAAAATCAATGCTACTCATTTGCATGATTAGAATCTAGCAATGCATAAAAAGAACTTAATGTGCATGCCACATAACTATCCATAATAAAGTAATTTAAATGATTGCATACACCAGTTATGTTCATACCTAACTAACTGAATAAACGTTAAGACATACAGATCTATAGACCTTGTGATCTAATCTTCATGGAGTCAATACCACAATGAATTTAATCTGGTCATTCTAACTTAATAGGATATTTTGTTCTGACTGACTGCCATCCTTTACAGACAAGGAAATTGAAATCTGAGCCAGAAGAGGGAGTGGGGTACACACTTTGAAGGGCTATCAAAATGATTAAGTTTTAATATTCATAAGGGTTAAAGGTATAACCACTTGGTCTAACATAAAATGCTTTACTGTTCAAACACCATGTAAACTCGTTTGGACTTGTGAACATAATGTAATGCACTTTTATCCTTGTTCCACACAATGTAATGCATACTTTTATCACTGTTCCTCACAATTTAATATAATTCAGTTTTATTGTTGTTCTTCACAATATAATGTAAAGCATGGTTTTATCTATGTTCCTCAAAATGTAATGCACACTTTTATCATTGTTAACTCAAAATGTAATGCAAAGCAGGGTTTTATCCATATGACTCACAAATCAACTTACACAGATACTTCATCACTGTGAAGAATAATAACAATTTATTTTCCTTTCTCATAATCAAATATAAATTTATGGTGCTGATTCCATGCTTCATAATCTTGTCGGGATAAAGATCCATCTGTAGGAGCAAGTATCTTTTCAAATTTATGAAACACTCTCCCTATTTGTGTCTTAAATGGACGAATATCTCCCAGGTCTTTAATAATCATCATCTCTTCTTCAAAGGCCTTCTTTTTCTTATGCATTTTTAACTTGTTTCTCAATTTTCTTGACAATGTGTTCCATTTGAAGGTCAGCAGGAATATGTGAATCTATTTTGCCCTCAGTGTTCACAAATAAGCCATACAAAGACTTGTTCGCAGTATGCAGGCTATATGATGCTTGCTGGTGGGCAAGAAAACGCAAAATTTCAAGTGCATATTTGCTGTGGGAATTAACTGCCTTAAAAACTGACATCATGTACTTGAAGGTAGTTAGTAATCTTGTCCTGTCAGGTACTTGGCAAACATCAAGGAACTGCATATACAACAGTCCCAGCTGTAGGACATTATGGGCATAATGCTTAACTCTGTCATGCTGAGCCTCAGACAACACTGATATCTTTTGCTCTTTTGGGATGAAGACTGTTGAAATTGAGCCATTTGGTAGTAGAAGTCTTAGCTGAGTTACAATCATCTCTTCAGTATCCATCTGTATCCTATTGGTAGCATCAGTGTTTCTTCCCAAGACATATTCATCAATGAATTTGTCCATAGTATCATTGAACCAGGATTCCATTTCCACCACGCACGCATCTTCTGGTGGAATGTGATTGGTTGGGGTATCAGTCAAAGTCTCCAGGCCAAAATAAACACAGAGAGCCTCAACAATGTAGCCCTTAATAAAAGAAACAGTGAAGTCTTTGTCATGATCATATTGATTTTTAACATCTGCATTGACTGTTTTTCTACTTAAACGAATTATTTCTGCATTCATTGTGCCTTTGTCAAATGACTCCTCATTGTACAAGCACTTAAACATTACAGTCAAAAAAATTCATGACAGTATGCCACATTTCAAATGTGATAGGGTAAAGGTGATTCAGTTTCTCTATTTCATTGAAGCAACCAGATCTAAGTCCTTTGCCACCAGTAAACCGCTCTCGTGTAAGCTGATCACCCCCAATGTATACTGGCAATAACTCTTTACCAGCAACCGTATATATTTCTTTCACTGCTGATTCATACTTGTCCAAAAAATAGAAACAACATCTGCATACTTTTGCTCATTCAGCGGAAGAACCTCTAAAAGCACCACTACATCTTCTTTGTCAGCTCCTCACTGTATGTACCCAATATATGAGTGGGCTGGGTCTTGTAGAGAAAGTCCAACTGTGGAAGGAACTCCTTAGCTACCCTTGATATGAGAACCCTGTAATCATTCTTTAATCTTCTTTCATCCTGGTTAGAAGGAATAAAGTGATAAAACTGTAAATCTATAGTCTGTCCCTGAATTTCATGTGGCATTTCATCAAAAGACTTTGTAATATGGCAGCTGACCCAAACCAATGTACCATTCCACCATGGTGATCAATTCTTTCATGTTTGACCCCTACAGAAACATTAATATTATCCCCAATAATCCTAAAAGGCTGGCCATTTCTGACTCCTTCCACAATATCATTGTAACAATGCTTCCCAATATCCTGTATAATGTGGTTGGCAGTTTGTAGGAAGTAGTTACACCTACTACCTGAAGACGGTCAAAGACCTGGTTTAAAAAATATGACAGTAATTATTGCACTGATCATCATATGCATAGTATTTACTTGATTATAAGTCCAACTGCAAACTTCACATACCCAGATCTGCTGTTGCATAATGCACCAAAAGATCTTGCTTTATGAAGTCTGTTATGAGTTATCTGTAGAATTAAAATAGACCTTGATCATCAGGTTAATTTTGGAAAGGCAAATGGGGTTCTATGTCGTTTGCAGATGGAACTGACCTCCAAGTGAGTACAAACAGTATAAGATCAATTTGTCAACATGGGTTTATTCCTTACCAATAAATCTGACTTGTCATACAGGTTCCTAGAAGACAAAACATACTTCCAAAGAACTCATAATGTAAAGTTATAATGAATGTTGATAGTACAAGGAATAAATCTATAACATTTTTTCAAGCAATAAGTAAAACAATGTTTTATCTCTGTGAAAGGCGTAAAATAAGTTAGCATGTCCAATATATAGTGTACAGTCTTTTGATCTGTAATAAGAAAGAAAAAATACTCAGTGTCAAAAATATTAGTTGCATTACATTGTGTCTCTGTTATCAGTCATGTATGAACAAAATATGTTTGACATGCTAAATAATATTTAAAATTTAACTCAGTTCCTGCAGGGTAAATTTTTTTTATCAAAGTAAGAACCGTCCAGTTATTTTGCATATTTTACCATACAAACTAATAGTTATAAAGACCTATCATGTCTCATCGACCTGTATTTGTTATTTCATCCGTAAAATAATGAAGTGTTGCTTTACTAAAAAAATTCTGTTCGTATGCCAACATCACTTCGTAATGTTAAGCAGGACTTTCCATCCAGTGACAACAAAATTGTGACATATTTGTACAAAATTAGTATGCCAATGAAATGTGGAAAATTAGACCAGCACTTTCCAAAGGCATAATACTCTTGTCTTTCAGGGCAAAGGGAATGTCTGTGATATCGAGGAAAACTAAAAGGAAAAGAATGAACAGAAACAATAAATAAAGTATAAATGAAAATGTTTTCACATGCAGTTATTTCAACATTTCTTGCCTTTTACGAAGCAGACTTAAATGAAAAGGGGCTGCCCATTTAGTATGTACGCATGGAAGGGGGGTTAACCCAAATGCATACGCTTGCATATGGGGGTGGGTGGGTCTACTAATAATGTATGTATGCATAGGAAACGGGGTGAGTGGGTGAAACCTTGATAATAATTTATCTAATACATAACCTGTTCAATTTTGTTCAGTTGGTGTTTGAATTTAAGACACTTTTTAAGGTTACTCAGCTTATTTCTTTGATGCAACCAGACATTCAACGTTGGTGGACTATCTGTTTTATTAATATTATTAATCTTGGATCGTTTCTGCATGGATTAAATTATAGGCCATTCTATAGAATTGGGGGTGGGGTGCATCAAGCATACGTGTGCAGATGGGGTGTGTGTAAAAAAGTATGCACTTCTACAGGAAGGGGAGGAGGGATCAAGCTTTGTCAGACTTGTTTGCGTATGTACTAAATGGATGGCCCCATACCCAGCAAAACAATGAAAACAGGTATAGAAATAATTATATTTTTACTGCAAAAAATCAAAACAGATACCGTTTTAATATAGACTTTAATTAACAGCCGCTAAGAGAAACTTCAACACTGGAATGCCTATGTTATTAAAGCCACTACTTAAATTCGCCATAATATAAGCCCAAATTGAGTTTAAATATTTCTCTTAGATTTTGCAAATTATTTGTAGAATCAAATATAAACATCATGATTATGTGATTTGTTTAACCAAACATTACCTAATATTAGTTCTGAAGTAGATAATTATCAAAGTACAATTATAAAAAGATCATGTAGCTATTGCAAGTATGAAAAGGAAAAAATGGAACTGCGGTCCAATAAGTATACAATTTTCTTTTTCTTTATTTTCTGTGAAAAGAAGAAACTCAGTAGTACTACTTATTGCATATTTACAGTTACAAGCATTACTAATAGCAGAAAAAGTAATCAAAATTAAATGGAACATTGAAGATGAAGTTATTCAAAGTGATCAATTCAAACCAATTGAAAATAATAAATTTTCTCTCATCTGTGTTTTAATCACTTTTGAACTAATTACTTTTAGTTTTCTCTAATATCACAAAGATATACATAAAGTAAATATTAAAATGGTACCTAATAATACTTCTTTTTGACTGGTCAAGAAATGCTTTGTTAATACACATGCTAACGTATAACACTTGCAGAATCTTAAGAACAAAGAAGAGGAAATTGCAAAAAGGTATGCAACATGTAACACAGCTTTTTATGGAAATTGGAACAAATAAACAACAAAATACCAAAAAGATAATCACTTTTTCATGAACACATTCATCCAGTAGGACAATTATCAGTACCCTCTAAAGTCTAGAGAGTTCATGAAATCTGTAGGACATAAGAAGGCTGTAAGCAAGTCAAAAGCGTGGAATTAATTTAATGCTACCAACTCTGCTTGTTGGCACCGAAACAGCCAGAAGGCTCTCCAGAAGAAATAGCTGACATGTTGCTATTTCGACCACTAGTTTGTGAAAATCAAACTCTTTTAAATTTGGATAGTCCTTTTGAAATAGATAAATGTTGTCAGATCTAACACGCTTTTGTGATGCACTTTTTCAATATCCATTAAAATGGAATTCTTTTCTGCCATTTTGATACTTTTGATTTGCAGTATTGTTTCAGCAATTGTGGCTGCATCAGTATAAAGCACACAGTGCAATAATTCTGCTCTGTCTTGGTTTGAAATATCCCCAGCAACAAACCTTTGTCTTAAAACATCATCAATCAATTTTTCTGCACCTGACTGCTGCTCCATGGTACTGCGTGGGATATTAATAAAACTCCAGCAATGAGAAGAAGACCTATAAAAAATTGGATTACAGTACGAAAAATGAATTGGGTTTATTTCACAGAAGTTTCTAAGGAATTGTATATCACCTGCCATATGCTTATCAGAAATATCCATTTTAAAAGTATGTGTTTGCGTGCCTGTCACATTATCCTAACACCAGGCCAACCAGTCCTAACACTAACAACTTAATACTGTGCACTAAGTGGGGCAGCTGTTAGTACCATAGTTACAAGTCTTTGATATGACTCGGCCAGGGCTCGAACCCACAACCTTCTGCATCCAAGGTGGATGCTTTAACCTCTAAGCCACCGGAACAGTCCCATTATTAAAAATGTATATGACCTTGACCAAGGGTTGTAGGTGACTGGATGTGTAGGCTATTGAAATGATACTTAATAATGATGTTACTGACCAAATATTGTAACTATACCTCAGTGTTTTATGAACTCATAATCATGCAGAAAAACTGAAACTAAAATCTTAAGCAAAATGCTGACAGTGGTGCAATCGCTGACGGACAAAACAAGTAACATATATCTCCCCTGCTAATGCAGGTAAGGCAACAAAATTCAAACTAGGGACCAAATTATGTTCGTTAATGCAAAGGTGTTGTTTGAAAGCTTTGTTTTTAGTAATAACACCATCTGTGAAGGCTGACAGCAGACCTTTGAGTAAATTGTAAAGTGCTTGTAGTCATAAAGCTTCAGTCTGTTCATATTTTGTTCCTTATTTTGAGTACAATAAGTATAATAAAGATATTTATGTTTATATTTTTGGTAACAGGAACCATGTAATTTGAATCATAATGGTCATTTACACAAATCTGAGAGAACTTCATACCATCCAGATATTTATAAAGATTGATTACAATTTGCCAAATACATTTTGAACAATGGACAATAGAAATTTTTCATGCGTTGACAAGAGATGATGCATGATGTATGCGGTCTCAAACCAAAATTTCACTAGTCATGTGATCTGAAAGGAAAATAGTTTGAGACATATTAGCAATGAAATTTAGTATGGATTAAACCCATCATGATGTTTACCGGTGTACAGCAAACATTGTATGGAGCAGTATGTTTGTCAATGGCTCTTTGAGGTTGCTTTATACAGGTTCAATTAGTAAACACAAATAAGCACATGCATTGAAATTATTTTACTAAGTAACAAAGGAGAAACTATTACATAACTGCATCTTTTTTCCTAAAAACATAAATTATGCCACTTTCCCCCAAAATTAGAGCAAAAATAGTTACTTTGGTAAAGTGCTTTGACTGAAAACTTACTGCTTTTCAATAACTGGGAGAGCAGGATCCGTTTGTGCCTCTTTTGTCAAGGAGAAAGTCTCCATCTGTATTCCTTGCGTGATTCCAACTGGAAAAAGATTCTTTACCTTTTGGTACCTGCTGCGACACATGACACCTGAATTATGGTAATGAATTTGAATAATAAATTACAACTTTTCAATAATTTACATGTAGTCTGTACAGGCTGTAATAATGTTTTCATTCAAACCTGTTATTAACAGTAGCATACTTTAGGCAATCACTAATTTCCAATATTCTTTCATCAACACAAGTACCAAACTAGGGAACAATGAACCATTATTAAGACATCTGTCTTTTACGATGAGGTTTGAATAGTATAATACAGTATATATCAACGTTCTACCATAATCATACTCCACTAACATCTATTTAAAATGATTTAATATGCATGTTAGAATACTACACACACACACACACACACACACATATATATATATATATATATATATATATATATATATATATATATATATATATATATATATATATATATGTGTGTGTGTGTGTGTGTGTGTGTGTGTGTTCATACTGACATTACACAAGTACAAAAGGAAAATATTAGGATTTTCAGAATAGTCAAACCTAAATGGATATCTGCATAAGCAAAGAAGCCAAGAATATTCAAAACAATAAATGTATAAATAAGATGGCAATTAAATTAAACTATTCATAGATTAAAAGTAAGCAGTCATCTCAGAATATGTATTCAGAATACTCAATAGTGATCTGACAATAAGGCAACAACATCAAGACTCTACCAGTGCGTGAAGAACCAGTGTTTGTTAGCTCGTTAGCACAATCATTCCAAAATGTATTCACTCTAATGCATGGTACTCCTCCTGCTTCTAAAACATATGGGTTCAGAAAATCTTTTTCTTCCTCTGACCACTGTATTCTCGACAAGGTAGGATCCTGAATAAAATCAAATACCAGCATGTGTACATAATAGTATTAATATCAGCTGGAAAAGTACAAAATAAAGTGTAATGCTGATTTTCAAAATTTTACCATCTTTTTTTGGGGGTACAATCATCATCACATTTATTACACCATTCAAGAGTCATCCTCCAAAACCAAAACCAATTTTTTAAACAAATTATTTCAGTAACAAAGAAAATTAAATCTTTATTCTTAATTACATCTTTCTATTCTTATTTATGTTATGAGTGTAAAAGTGACATGTCTTAAAGTTTAAGATTATATTTATTTTATGTATATACTGATTTCAAAAGATCCTTATATACTTATTTCATGATCTTAAGAACTGGGTAAATCGAGTAATTGTTTCTTTGACTCTTGTTGAGGGGTCTTTCCGGTTGGCGATGTGGAATATCTTCCTCTTTTTCCCTTTGGAACATTAGGTGTCTTTGAACAAGTGTGGAAGAATGTTGGTATTCGCTCCATCTTCAGGCCACCTGCATTTACATATGATTATCTCTTATAAATCAATCCCACAAAATCTGTATTGATCCTGATGGACGATATGTGGTTCTGATATGACCTGTTCATTGAAATGTGCAAATCTTTCCAGAACTAACCTGTGTACACTTTAGACACATATCGGTAATTGGTAACAGCCATATCAAGTGTGAAATTGAAAATGGCCACAGGACAGATGGTGGTGTTATTTCACGTGGATTTACAAGTAACCAAACATAGGATCAGCTCTGGAAATATAATGTACACGTCACCAAAAAACCCTTCAAAGTGTATAAAATGTACACCGATGTGAGCAGCCAAATTTGGAAGCAGATAATTGCAGCTTTTAATGAATAGCTGACATCAGTCTCTCATCCGAAAATCAAATCAATATCATAATAGGTGAAGGACTGATTTATCAGCCTACTAAAGAAATTTAAGTGGATGGGTGGCTTAGGTGGGGGGTGCAGAGGGTGAAATGAAGTTAATGCAGTTTGCAGGAAATATGCTCTAAATATTAAAGAAGAGGTCAGAAATATATTTTAACACGTATTCTACTTATAGAACTTAAAAGCTCAACCTCATTCTGCATAACAGCACAACATATGAATCATGCATTTGTAAAAAAATTGTCCTGGACGTATTAATGTTGTTTGTCAAAATCTTGGTAATAATATAAGAA
Source organism: Sinohyriopsis cumingii (assembly GCA_028554795.2). Classification (NCBI taxonomy): domain Eukaryota; kingdom Metazoa; phylum Mollusca; class Bivalvia; order Unionida; family Unionidae; genus Sinohyriopsis; species Sinohyriopsis cumingii. The sequence goes on along the minus strand of JAPYKE020000057.1, from coordinate 1,300,883 downwards.
TCACGGATGTCTTAAGGCCTGGACCTATTTCAAACTATCGAACTGTACGGTTGCCAAAAAATAATCAGTATAAAAAGATTATGCCGCGCCTAGTTATGTATAGGGTCGAGTAAAATGGTATTTACACCCCACCCTACTACGACTTGAGACAAATTTTAAAGAATATTAACAAGTAGAACTCATCGTAGTGCATCATTTCCCCACATAGGACACATTTTTTCAACACTTCTATGCAAGAATATATCATGTTGTGAGCCATGCTGATGAAAATGCGTGCTTACCTTCCTTGTACATTGCGCAATTTCAACATGACGGAGGGCGTTACCTGACCCTCATATAGGACTCACGGTACTAATTCCACTCCAATGGTAAACATATGGAAACACTATCATATTCAAAATTCAATAACTTCAAATTTATGGGTGCTGATAATGACACCTATAATTCTTCATGCACATTTAACCTTGGTACAAGCTTATGTGTGGAGAACGCCATATGACCCGCGGCACTTTGTTTACATACATGTGCATGAAACACGTGTTATTGATTCTGCACCAAATGAATCAGGTGCTACTTTCAGTATTGAGTACTCCTGAGTCAAGCCTGTAAAAATGCTAAAATTACATCAGTAGAAATTTCTCAATATTTTTTTACATTACACATAGGATAAGCTCTCAAAAGATATTTTTCCTAAAATTTTAATTTTCATTATTAACCAATTAGGGACCACCAAACCTGTAAATACTCCATTATTTCTTCACCCATTTCTAGACTGGTTCACAGTTCTTCCGTATAATTAGTACCTTGTGTCCATAACGGAGTGGAGAGAGGTCAGGGAACCAGACTATATAATTGCCTGCAGTCGGAATACTTCCACAATCTACCATGCCTAATGCTCAGTCACATATATTGTTGGCGCCTTACTAAAATTAGAAACTACTTTGAGTTAGGGCTGCAAAACGGTTTGCTTGTTTGGTAACTAGCTTTGACAGGTAGACTAGCAAAGGAGATCATATTCGCAACTTGGGCTTCAAAGGAACAATCAATTTTGTTTACGTATTTATATATGCCTGCAACAAACGTAAGTATCGTGATGGTTTAGGGCTAAAGAGAAGCATGACAATTGATTATAATGACAGTGAACGTCGATCTTGCATAAGACACATATTGTCTGTTCCAACCGCATTTTCAGAAGGGAATTCCAAATAGCAGTTGATTTCTGGAAATTAACATCATAAAAAGGGATTATGTGTAGTGTTGGTTATGTGTATTGTTGGTTCGTTGGTAATAGCTCTGAGTAGTACAATGTGTTATGCTCTTAAACTATGCAAAGAAAAGAACAGAAACCAACAAGTTTAGTAAAATCAATAAATAATTTATTTATCAAAGTTATGTTGTGAATATTTAAGAGGCACTTACGGCATTGGGAATTAAATCCCCCAAATAATCATAAACGTCCTATCACAAGTCCAAACTTATGAAATGTTCCAAATGAATTCCAATAGTCTCGGATCTCCTGATGCACCGTAACAATACTATCCAGAATGTGTTTGAATAATCCCAAACTGTTGTTTCAGTTCAAAAAGTCAGCAAACTCACTCTAAATTCAGTAAACAATTTTTAAAACAATACTTATTTTAGATTTATATCTGAATATAAATGCAAACTCCAATTATATGTTCATACAGAATGATATGAAACAGGAATGAATAATTGTTTATGAAACCTCTATTTATACATAATTCACTTGACCTGAAAAACTAATCATTTCCATGGAAAATTCCACTAACCCTTGAGCTCAAATTCTGTTAAATATCTATTTTTACTACTAGTAACAATGACAAAAGTCAGGTATGCAGAAACAATATCAACAACCCTCATTCACAATCATGACAAAAGTTAAATGTGCATGACATAGTAATTAACCAGAATACTTTAATTAAAATCTGATAGTATACTTTCTGCATAAAATCACTGTTTAGGTTTTATTTTTGTATGTAGAATTATTCGCATTTTAATGTAATCTGACATAATTCGATAAAATACACATAAAAACTGTTCAATCGCAAGCCAGTCACTTTTTCTGTAAAAGCTTTTAAACAATTCTCACAATAGCTGCACTGCATTCTATGACTATTATTTGAACAAATAAAACAGAAGCTATTCCAGTCAAGTAGATTTCAGCTTTTTGTGCCATTTATTTAAGTGAATCAGATTTTTAATAATATGGCGTGTCTTTGAAAACTTGATCTGTAAGGCTGCAAAAGGTACTGGGTTTTACTTCTCTAAGATGTCGCACAAATTCTTCCAAAACATCAACTAATTTTTATTAATTCTTCGGTTATGTATTGTGATTAAAGGTTTTAGGGATTCTTTAAATTGAACTTGTAAACATTTTGTCCAACAACAATGCACAGTAGATTTAGTAATTGTGTATGTCTCTGTTATACATTTATTGAATGAAATGTGAATGCCCTGGTTATTGTATAAATGTCTAGGCGATTTTCATTCAATCTCGTAGATTAGTTTGTTCTTCTTAGGTTTAGTTTTTCAGCTAGTTTGAATAAATGTCATATTTCCGGTTGTTTTTTATTGTCTTTTTATATCTTCCGTGATGACTTTTATTAACGTTTGAGGACAATACATACATTTTAGTGACTTTATTACTTCGTTATGTGTCTCAAGTTGATGTTTAACTATCATGTTGTTGAGAGTACTCTCTTGTAAAACTTCGGTTTTGTGATCAATTGGAATTCGCACGACACGCATGTTTCAAATGTTTAATCATACTTGTAACATTTTAAATATTGGTTACTTTTGAAAAATTGATTCTTTCGTGTTCTGCTAACTATGTATTGTGAGTCTATCATTCACTCTAACTGAATAATGTTTTCCGGCGGCTCACCAGTTTGTTGTTTATGTTCAGTCCACTCGCTTAACACAGAATGCATTAAATTACGGGCAGCAACTACCCTTGTAATAAATAATTTAAATGAATAATTCCTTTCAAACTAAATCAAAATACAGGATTAAACACATCTGGAAACTGACATTAAAACAATAAACAGAAATCAATAACTAGTAATGCACGAATTGTCCACTTCTTCAGCTTATAGACAGTCAACAGGTCTACATTGTGACATTTTTCTTACTCGAACTATGTCGCAATACCTCGCACGTACATATTTCACAACACAGCCCCATGTCACAACAGAACCCATCTGACCTTTATCATCCAATGAAAAATTAAAGTAAATTCGTAAACAGATTCATTATTAAGATTGAAATAAATACTTGTAACCGCATACATGTATTTATAACTCATTACAATCTACAGTCATGTGCCAAAAGTAAAGACACGTTATAGATGTACATAACATAACTGTTATTAATATCGTAGGTTTATCATTTGATTTCGAATTCGTTAGGGCCTGAGGTGGTCACATATGGCACAGGATAAAATGATATCCATTGTGATTCTTGCATTGTTATCATCGTCGGTGGCATGACAAACAGAGTGAGCTCTGACTTGGAACATTTGCAAGAATCATCAATCACTTCCCTTTATAAGTTAGTAATACAAATCTACCAGTTCTCTGCCCGTTGTTCTTTGTGTCTTATTGTTAACCATGGCGGCTGTGTGTCTATGAGGGATGAAGAGTTTTCAACGTCTCCTTCTGCCTTTTCCTTGCTGTGGCGTAGCGGAGGAATTAATATATTTGCGAGAAGCCTGAAGCGAATTTATAAGGTATCTCGACGTCCTGGAACGTCTTTTCTTGTTTGAATCAACAAAATAATTCTTTAGGACTGTTGGTCGATGAGCAGGTTTGTGAGATATGTTTTCCTTGCATCAAAGCTGCATCTTTTTACAATATGCAGTCCTCTGTTGGCGATGGTTTTCTATGAGATGTCCTCGTTGTCGAGCGACTCTTTTGTACACAAATGTATCTTGTACAATTTACAAGAGAATCGACTTCGAAAATGCAGTTTTATAGTAATTGTTCATTTGGAGGATACAATATTATGTCCAAGATCTCCATTTATTATAATATTAACACTGTCTGGAAGATTATGAGAATGTACACATTTTTGGTGAATGTGATCTGTATTTCATCCTTGGTCGCCAGTACCTACGGTCTATCTATCTATCTATCTATGGCAATAAGTGGTGTTCGGTTAGCTAAAGAAATTAAATTATGTTGCTTCAAATACTAATTACATATAATTTTGCAGTCAGTTCCTTTGATTACTCTTGTTCCTGTCTGTTCCGGTGAATATATCCACCAATCAAATTCGGTTGCCAACATATTTATTTAATGCTTCCCGAAGTGGCCATATCTCACCACAAAACAAGGAACTTTACATATTTACTTCCCATTTCCGCATCCTCTAAGCTAGTTGTATCGACATGAAATAAATTATTTAGAGTTTATAGTCGATTTAAATTTATATTCTGAAAACGTACGCCTCATTTTCTAAATTTGCACGGTTTCATCCTTTTCCTATATTTGCCTGTCAATCAATTTATCTGTTGAAAGATCTATGTATCCGCACCTTGTTTGGATATAGGAAGCCAGTGTTTGCATTCTAAATGTTAGCTTTTTATTATTAATAATAAAGTGAGAGACAATAATTTTAAAATTTTGAAAAGGATAAAGGAAAAATGACTTCGAAATCACACACACAGATCGCATGTCTACGTATGTCAACAGACACAAAATCTGTCAAACATTTGGAGCAGATAATTTTGAAGAAAAACATGAGTAGTTTTAAAACCGAATGGAGATAGATGACCATAAAATAAAATCATACCACTTGCAATTGAAACATATTGACCAAACATTTTAACGACCCAGTATGTGTACTTTCTTTTTCATACCTTTCTCACGATCTGTCTGTAATTTTGTCGTATAGAAATGGATCGTGCCCGTTTTTGTTATTCGAAAAGGTCTAAAATTATGTTAATTATATCCTACTTTAAAGTTTTTGTATATTTTTAATTTTAACTTAAGAAAATGTTTAAGTTTGAGAAATAAATGTTTTGTTAACTGCTTCAAACTGTTAGAAATATTTCAATTGATCTAATATCTCTCATTTATATACCTAATGCATGTTATATGACCTTCCTATTCTAATACATTTTGCAAGTATTGTTCACTATGAGAATACAGTGAATTTCAGTTAGTGACTTTCGACTAATTTATCTTGTATATTGTTTTGTTCAAAAACATTTTTCTCTAGCATATTTAAAACTCTACACTCAGATTAAAATGTCTTTGATTTGATGAATAAGGTATAGCATAACCATCCATGCACAAAATATGTTTCATTTATTACTTCGCGAAAGAACTGTCATCTCAAGAAAAACATCCATGCACAAAATATTTTTTAAAATTACTTCCCGAAAGAACTGTGATTTCGAGAAAGTACACACACACACACACACACACACACACATATATATATATATATATATATATATATATATATATATATATATATATATATATATATATATATATATATATATATATATATATATATATATATATATATATATATATATATATATATATATATATATATATATATATATATATATATGTATATATATATATGTATATATATATGTATATATATATATATATATATATATATATATATATATATATATATATATATATATATATATATATATGTATATATATATGTATATATATATATATATATATGTATATATATATATATATATATATATATATATATATATATATATATATATATATATATATATATATATATATATATATATATATATATATATATATATATATATATATATATATATATATATATATATATATATATATATATATATATATATATATATCCTTTAGGCATTGAATATAGCTCAGAAGAAAGGCATACATCAACTGAATTTTGACAAACCTAGAACACTGATTCATGCGTGTTTTGTGTGTATTTTTGGATTATTAGCATAACGTTACTATTTTGAGTTATATTGCTGCAATGTCTCCAGTTTGGCAGCTTATAGTGATATCTAGTATTATGTCCTACCCAGTCACATTACCCTGATACCAGGCCGACCAGTCCTAACACAAACGTCTTCATGCTTAGTGCCGAAAGAGGCAGTTGATAGTATAATTTTTATAAGTCTTCGGTAGGACTTGGCCGGAGTTCGATCCCGCTACCTTCCGCATCTTACCCACATATTCGTAAACTTCCTTGTCATATAGCATCACTGTCTATCTATCTATCTATCTATCTATCTATCTATCTATCTATCTATCTATCTATCTATCTATCTATCTATCTATCTATCTATCTATCTATCTTTATCTGTATGTCTGTCTGTCTCTCTGTCTATCTCTCTATCTATCTATCCATCAATCTATCTTTGTCTGTCTGTCTGTTTATCTATCTATCTATCTATCTATCTTTGTATGTATGTCTGTCTGTCTGTATGTCTGTCTGTCTGTCTATCTGTCTAGGTCTATGTGTATTAATGTTAATATTATTCATTTTCTATATTAAACGTATACTGACCCACTATGAACTGCATTTTTAAAACATTCTCACAGCTGGCATTTATACCTTTCTGCCAATGTTAGTCTGTATAGCTATTTAAGGACTATATAAGGAACTCTTGCAAATAGTGAGTTAATATCATTCAACTCGCAAAGTCATTAGAGACATAACTGCATGTCATGTGATACTAATTTGATCCATTGCTTTATGATTAAACCCATAATTGCATGTCATGTTCTAATTTGATCCATTGCTTTATGACTAAATCCACAATTGCATGTCATGTGATACTAATGTGATTCATTGGTATATGATAGAATGCATAATGGCATGTCATGTGATACTAATTGTATCCATTGCTATATGATTAAATCCACAATTGCATGTCATGTGATACTAATTTAATTCATTGGTATATGATATAATGCATAATGGCATGTCATGTGATACTAATTTGATTCATTGGAATATGATAGAATGCATAATGGCATGTCACATAAATGAATGAAAACAATGTATATATATATATATATATATATATATATATATATATATATATATATATATATATATATATATATATATATATATATATATATATACATTAGCAATTTGCTATTGATCCTAACGCATCCAAATAATATTTCGGTAATTACAACAAATAATAATAAACGCTTTTGCAAACATGAAAACTTTTTTAATAGTGAACTTGTTAGATGGTTAGAAATTGTGGGTAAAATATTTGTGTCCTGAGGAAAATGATGGATGCTAAGAAACAGTGCGTAAATTTTCCTATACATATTTGGATATATTATAATACAATCTAATACAACTAGTATTGTTAGTACTGTAATACTTTTAATATATGCGCATTTGGTTATAGTGCCCCGTTTTAAGGAATATCTTAGATTTTTTGGGATAACTTGTCTGATTATTGGAATTCGGTGCAATGGAAATATTCCTTTGCCCGATATAATTAGCAAACTACTAGGAGCAAACGTCACGGAGTAAAGTGTTGCCACGGTTCACTGGTAGTAAATTCAGATCCAGACGGAATGAGTGTCCCTGGAATAACAAAGTCCCTACTAAAATCTTATTTGTTGTGTACATTGGTGGTGTGACATCAGTGGCATCATGTACGGTAGGAAACCGATAAATTACACAATGACGAAAAGGTTTGTTATTCAACTGTTCATTCATATCGTAAAGTATTTATTGTGTGCTGACCGTTTGGTTGGATTTCGTTATTACAAATTTCCCTGTAAGTTTTATAGTGATCTTATTTTGCTTTCCACATATCAATCTCTTTAGTATATATTACACTGTTTGACTTCGACTAAATTGCACGTGTATATTAAACAAAGTTGTTAGGTAAGTCATATGCCCTTTCTTTGTCTTCATGTTTGCTTGATTTGCAAAGCATTTAAAAAGTATGGATATTTGACTTTACAACTTCAATAAAAATTCATACGGAGTTGTAAAATTCGTCCAATAATACCTTACTAAACTCATTGAAACTTATGCCATCTATGAAGAATCATTGGTATCGATATATAAAACAACTCGAGCTTTACGAGACTGAGAATCATATTTCCCCCTTCAGAACCGATTAATATCACCTATGATACTATACAGGTTTTCGTAAAATAAAAATAAATAAAAAAAATAACAAACAAAATAATGAGATGAAAATAATTTTTAAAAAGTATTCGACAATACGTTTTTATGCATTTTTTTGACACCGAGGACCAAGTCTTGTGTTCATATGTAATATGTTGATAATGAGATAGCTAACATTTAATAAAGAATAGTCAAGATTACCTTATTTGGACCTTTTGAAAATTGACTATGATAACCAATATTTGACTTGTACCTATTACTCACTGGTGATTGCTGACCACGTAGGTACAAATACATTTGACACATTTTGTAATGGCCATTTCATATATGAATATTTTTGCATAAAAAAGGTAAATAACAATTCACAAATGGAATTATTCTTGTGATTGTACATTTAATTTCAAAGACAGAAACAGAAGTTTATCAGAGTTTATTAGCCACTGACATAAAGTATTATTTCAGAAAGTGCTGATTAACATTGATGTTTGCGGTTTGATGAGGACACAGTTCATATGCATTTCCTTACGCAACAAAATTATTGCTTCCTGTTCAGATATTTGCCTACAAGGAATATGTTTTTTTCTAATTAATTGTAATACTTTTGGCGCCCTCTACTGAGATGAAGGCATAGACCTCATATAATTTCGCTAGATCAGACAGATTTCAGTGGCTATTCTGGAAAGAAGCAGAAGAGGTAACGCATTTGTAGTATGTATTCTTTCTTCAGGAAGCTCGAGGATAAGGTCATTCAACGACTAACCGAACACAAATTATATATATTATGCAATATCGCCTGTTCGATCAAAGGCTGATTTATTACATTTGAAATAGCCTAGATGTCTATTCAAAATACAACAAATTAAACCTCGTACAGGAATTTCTCTAATCTATTCCAAAATAGCTTCAGCAAAATATTTAATTTATACAAACAATCTTTTGTTAAAACTTTAGTATTAAAATAGATAGTTACTTGCTTTCTTATCTTGAATGATCTAAGTTTAAGTCCAGATAATTGTAAATGATTCTAATTTGGACTCACTGCGTTAACATTTCTTTATCTCTGTATATCGTGTCATTAGTATCTACATATCTGTATATGTATATATCTACTAATTATAATCCACGTGTTGTAGAATGAAAACATTGAATGTATTCGCAACCGTCATCTTGTGCCTGATGATGTTATTGGCGACAGTACCCGGAAAATATTTTCCACCTAGTATTATTGTCGAACGTGCATCGAATGGCAACTGGGGTAGGTTTACATATGTATACAGCTGCTTACAGATAAGTACAATCAACATATATGCAGATATTTGCATAATATAGAAAGACTGTTAACAAGATTGATGAATATAAATGGCATGTGTAAAGAACAAGGTGTTTATACTGACATAAAATATCACTATTACTACAGCATCAGCTGTGAAAATTTCTAAGCTGTTATTTTTCAAAACGTTTGATAATTGTACCTGTGTAGTAATATTTCCCGTTAAAAGTAGCTATTTGAATTTCTTGACATTAAGTGTATTTCAAGAACAAGGCTTCAAATGTTAAGTTTACATTTTAAAATAATTTGCAGATGGACCAGTAGGATTTATTGCCAAAATCACTTCTAAAGCAACGATAACATTTTATGTTATGATGTGATATTTTCTCCAACGCCCCCTATCTTGTGCAAGTCTGAGAGCGAAATAAGTATTCGGGTTTAAAGTGAACTCAAAAGTGTGTGTGTGTTCCTGAAGGTTTGATTTATATATGTAATAACTAAGTCTATACTCAACTTTTAATAGACGTTGCGTGTCTCGTTGATTACTGTTTTAAAAGATATTTGTTCGTATGTACGAATTAGCAGAACACACGTATGAGTTGTATGTTATGTCCTTTATAGTCCTAAAAATGGAAGAAAAATATTAAGTGTGTCAAAAACGATGACAGAAAAATAGGCGAAAGGTACAAATTAACATCATTGTTTATCAACGATGACGAATGACAATATTGTGCATGATGATATATACAAATTCTTTTCAGGTTCTGGCTTTCTGCTACTTATCCTGCTGTTAGGAGCCATTTTATTCAATCCATTCCAAAATAATAAGGATGGTATCAAACTAAATGTCACAAACCAAGCAGATACCGCAAACGCAGCTCATGCCAATTCCGAAAGCAACAGCAATTCTTCTGCCGACGCTTACTCTTATTCTGTATAATCTGCAAAGGTAGAATTGCTATGGAATGTAATATACTTACTAATACTAAGGTATGATTGATATGGAATGCATTATACCTACTAATACTAAGGTAGTATTGCTATGGAATGTAATACACTTACTAATACTAAGGTATGATTGCTATGGAATGTAATATACTTACTAATACTAAGGTATGATTGATATGGAATGCATTATACCTACTAATACTAAGGTAGTATTGCTATGGAATGTAATACACTTACTAATACTAAGGTAGGATTGCTATGGAATGTAATATACTTACTAATACTAAGGTATGATTGATATGGAATGCATTATACCTACTAATACTAAGGTAGTATTGCTATGGAATGTAATATACTTACTAATACTAAGGTAGGATTGCTATGGAATGTAATATACCTACCAATACTAAGGTAGGATTGCTATAGAATGTAATATGCCTACTAATACTAAGGTAGGATTGCTATAGAATGTAATATGCCTACTAATACTAAGGTAGGATTGCTATGGAATGTAATATACCTACTAATACTAAGGTAGGATTGCTATGGAATGTAATATATCCACTAATACTAAGGTAGGATTGCTATGGAATGTAATATATCTACTAATACTAAGGTAGGATTGTTATGGAATGTAATATACTTAATAATACTAAGGTAGGATTGCTATGGAATGTAATATACTTACTAATACTAAGAAAGGGTTGCTATGAAATGTAATATACCTACTAATACTAAGAAGAAAATAATTTTAACATTCTCCCATAAATAAGCGTGCCAAGGATCTTTACACTCTTTTGCACTTCAAAGAAAAGTTGCAGCGAATATTCATATTATTAATGTATAACATGTACATTGATTTAATACTTCAAAAATTGCCATGTGCATTTATTTTAGACCAAGTACAAATTTTCGAAAATCGCTACATCGTTCACCTGCTCTGATAAAGTAAAAGTATTTCTGCACATGAACTTTTAACATATTTCAATATTTAAAAAGATGTTAAACATTTCATTCAATTCATATTAAAATTCTATTCTTACAAGAAATGTTAAAAAGCTGGAGTCAAATTAGAAATCACATTTCTAACAATGGATATTTATTTTCATCTTTGTGATTCGTGATCCACATATGCCCTCTTTTATATTGGCTGTTCCCATATTAACATACAAATATACTGAACTGGTTAAATGACATACAAGAAAGATATTTCAAAAGTAAAAACGCTGTACGTGTATGGTGTTTTTACCAATGATATTTTCTAATACCATATCACGGATAATAAACTATACAGCAAACTAATGTGAAATTCTCAACATTGTTAAAATAAATTTCTCTTTCAGACATTGGATAAGTGTTAGTCGAGAGTGGTTTACTAGTTGCAAATAGTAAGGAAGAGAAAACAGAACGTGGCAATGAAACTAATTAAAAATATTCATGTTTGTTGAATCTATTTGACGTTTGACTCCTTCTTTCTGCTTTTCTTTGCATGTTAAAAGTAACGAGTCCCACTTCTACAGCAGGCTTTAAGTCTAAACTGCACACATGGATTCGCAATGGCCTAGCAGTTAGCATTACAGATACACGACCGAAATGGCGTGGATTTGAATCCTATCAAAGGATCAGGCAGGGTAGACCATCGAGCTGTGTCTTTGGTCACTGCATTTTACTCCTATTGCATCAGCACAAAAGTTCTTATGTTGTTGTACCGTAAAACACCAATACCAAACTAAACTGCATGATATGATTCAGTCATGACAAATTCTAACACTATAACCACCACAATGACTAATACTTCCTCTGACAAAACATTACTTCACTACTCACTACAATTACTGGTACCACTACTTGGATCTCCGTAAGCAAACGATTCCAAGGAAAAAATCTTTTAAAACTGAGCTTGTATTTTTATTTAGTACAAGCAGGGATTAGTTTGCAGGAATATAACACTTTTATGAAAATAGTGACTTGTAAACAAATTTGATGACATAGACGTTTGAAAAGAAAGTTGACAAACTTCCAAGTCAACAATTTACAGATAGAAACAATGTATTCTTCTCTCTCTCTCTCTCTCTGATGATTTATAGCTATTTCTTTATCCTGAGATTATTGTTTAATGTACACTGAGAATGTTAGGCCTTGTCAGCTTATATTTCCCTTACGAATATACTGAAAATGTCCAGAGTGTAATAATTTACGGGCATTGCGCATTTAACTTAAGAGAAAAGTCAATATATTTTTTGATTCTACAACGCTAATTGAAAACCTTTCGCCAAGCGTCAACGATCTCATATACATACACAAGTAACCAACTAAGCGTTGCTTGTCGTGACGGCAGTAAATTATAGACCGTGGTTAATATATAACACTAGCTGGATACAATAATTTTGTCATGACAAATTTACAATTATAACCACCACCACTATTACTACTACCGTTAACAAAACTTTACTACACTAAGTTGCATAACGATACTCCCAAATTTCAACTTCATGTAAATAATCATGGTCATGACAGCGTATAATGACAAGAAATATTATTTATCCAGATTTATACTATCGGTTTTAATCAATAATAAAATTTCACTCGGGCGAACGAATAAACTATCATGTCTTAGTTTTATGTTATTCTCTTGCCAGGTAACTTTTTGCCTTTTTCTGACTTACTGCAATAGTGGATGTAGTAGTATTCTTGCGTGTTACACAAAAACGATCACAACTGAAGTATATTTTCCTACATTGCACAATTATTTTGGCAGCTGGATCAAACCACATTTTAGGGAAATTAAGCTTTAGCGAAACTTGTCTGCCGCATTCCACAGGCACATTTACAAATCATTGAAAAAAGATAATTTAGGAAGAGACTATTTCAGTTGAAACTGTTAGGTTTGTCGTTATACAGGCTTGATTAGATGCCGATTCTGCTGTGCTTTGAGTTAATCAAAACGTTATTATTATTATTATTATTATTATTATTATTATTATTATTATTATTATTATTGTGTGATGGGTGGGCTGATATTTCAAGTATTCCGAACTTATGTTTCAAATACGTCAACATACAATGATAAATTTGCTCGTTCAGATCCATCAATCTATTTCTTGACATATTTGTTTTAGAAGTACAGACCACATTTTATGTATATAAGTATAACGTTAAGTATCATTCACATAAACTTTAAACAAATACAACTGCGCGCTGCGGACACAAAAAAATTTAAAACTATATTGATCCTACGAACGAAATATTTTTTAAACTCTTGCTCTGTCTATTTTTGAAATATTCAACCAAACACAGTTGCTCAGGTAAAGATCTTTTGCAATTTACATAATTACGTTATTTTTCGGCATGCATTCAAACGTTTGAGGAAGGACTAATACCCACAAGAGCATACCGATAGCTGTTGACGAGTTAATGAAACTTAACCTACTGCTATAAAGTCGATTCAGGTTTAAAATGGTTCAACAAAATGATGTTTATCAGTAGGTACAGTGTGTACATATTTTTCCCGACTGAAAACACTTATTGAATAAGATGGCTACTACGAAAAGAAATATAGTTTGGTCCCATTTTACACTTTTTAAAAAATGTTTGAATGTTTATATGAATGTATACAAGCTAGACAATGCTCACCATTATAGTTTGGACATGGTCATCTAGCTTCTATAAAGAGATAAGAGGAAGAATTATAATTGTTGCCAGACAATGACACGATTCGGAGGAATGAGAGTGGAACAAGAGATAGAAATAGAATGATGCCACATAGATTAAACGTGTTGGCGACTATAAAAGGTCCAGCTCGAAGTTATTCACAATATATTTAAAAGCCAATCACAAGACGCTTCATAATGAACCGACGATAAATAGCCTTAGAAAGGCAAATAATTAACAAATTAATGAGGACAGGTAAATTGGATTGAAAGCTAAAATTACGTTTCTTGCAAATGAATTGGATTTGGAGATTTCATTATAGCTACAATTACAAATACGAATTAAAATGTTTAGTTTTGAACATAACGATAATAATCAAGAGATTAGTTTACTCAGACAATACAGTCACGAGATCTACTGCTTTACGATGACACTGCCTATGTATGACGTAGAAGGCTTTTTGTTATACAAAATAAATACACCACATTAAAGAGAAGTAAGCACATTGTATTAAAAAGAAACTCCATAAATCGGTGACCTTTTACTACTTAACTGTGCTTCAAAATACCTCTTAGTTCTCCTTTCTTTTCATGTGCAACAAAGACGTAGTTTTCTTCGAACACTGATTCAATTGTACCCAAGAAAGTCCAGAAATGATTCTTAGAGTTTTAGTTACTTGTCTTGTAATTGACAAGTAACATTTTAGTTACACTAGAGTCCTTAATTAAATAGGCGCACATTCGTATTATTGCTCATTCAATATTGTAAAGTATGGGTCACTAAAATATAGTCAAGTTACGTTATTTGCTTTCTTTGTTAATGTCGTCATGACTGACTTTTATTAATCAGTAACTCTAAGAATCACTTAACAACTTCTACATCTATTATCATCACAGTTTCAATTGAAAATCGTGATCACAGACACGTTAGCAGGATGATAAAGATGTCTTTGAAAAAGCCATCGCATTTAGTCTGTATCCGATTTTGTGCACATAATTCTTTCTAACATGTAGTGATTCCATAAATTCTTACTTCAAGGTGTTCGTTCAGGTTGACTTTTAAAATGTAATTCATTGACTGTGATCAATTGAATTCAATCTGACAAACATACACGAAATAAATGTCCATTTGTCGGCAAACACGGATGAATAAGCAATTATTTCCACACGTTCTATAGTCATGCTATTTTTTTTTCTACTAGCATATGCATATGTAGAGCAAATGAAACATAGAATCCTAGTACTGAATTATGCTTCAGAGGCAAATAATATCTCGTATCCTCAAGGCAAGTTGAGAATATTGTTAAAAGTCAATAGAAAAGTGGATTTGCCTGATTTGTTGTAAAATATGTTTATTTTCAACACTAAAATGTATAAGTAAAATGTATCCATTTTTAGTCGACTTATTGAAAGAAGAGAAATAATTACACATATCTGAATGAAACATCGCATTCTTTCCAAGACATGTAACTTGAAACAAATTAATTCAGTTGGTAAATAAACTGAGAATGCTAGGAAGAAGTTAGTCTCCTTTCACTGTTTTCTCCACAGACCTTTTGTTGATCGACAAGCAAACACCAACTATTATAATACAGGCAGTAGAAAGAAGCAAGTTCAAAACTATATATAACTTCGAATAAAACATAGTCTGATTCTATGCTGTAGATGAATGTAATGAAGATGCGGATACAGCATGAATCACTCTATGCTCTTTTATAATGTCTGTCACTATTGTAAGTTCAATTGTTGCAAAAATGATTTGTATGAGATTGTGCTCGCTTGAACGACAGCATAGAATAAATGCATTTACTTTGTTATCTTCCGGTGAGTGTTACTAGACAACAATGCAATGTTCCTTTTTTCACGATTGTATAGTTGATCACCTACAAGTCGCTTTGATTGTTTAATAGTTTTACATCTTATTATATGCTCATTTTTTTTCTCCGTTAACTTTGCATTGTCAGGATCGTTCAGCATTTCACAACACAGCCCCATGTCGCAACAGAACCCGCCTGACGTGTATCATCCAATGACAAATTAAAGAAAATTTGTAAAACAGGTTAAGATTGAAATAAATACTTGTAACCGCATACATTTATTTATAACTCATTGCAATCTACAGTCATGTGCCAAAAGTAAAGACACAGTGTAGATGTACATAACATAATTGTTATTAATATCGTAGGTTTATCATTTGATTTCGAATTCGTTAGGGCCGGAGGGGGTCAAAGATGACACAGGATAAAATAATATCTATTGTGATTCTTGCATTGTCATCATCGTCGTTGGCATGACAAACAGGATGAGTTCTGACTTGGAACATTTGCAAGAATCACCAATCACTTCCCTTTCTAAGTTAGTAATACAAATCGACTAGTTCTCTGCCCGTTCTTTTTTTGTGTCTTATTATTCACCATGGCGGCTGTGTGTCTATGAGGGATGAAGAGTTTTCAACGTCTCCTTCTGCCTTTTCCTTGCTGTGGCTTAGCGGAGGAATTAATGTATTTGCCAGAAGCCTGAAACGAATTTATAGGGTATCTCGACGCCCTGGAACGTCTTTTCTTGTTTGAATCAACAAAATTTTCCTTAGGACTGTTGGTCGATGAGCATATCTGGGAGAAATGTTTTCCTTTTATCAAAGCTGCATCTTTTTACAATATACAGTCCTCTGTTGACGATGGTTTTCTATAGGATGTCCTCATTGTCGAGCGACTTCTTGGTACACAAAGGCATCTTGTACAATTTACCGGAGAATCGACTTCGAAAATACAGTTTTACAGTAATTTTCCATTTGGAGAATACAATATTATGTCCAAGATCTCCATTTATTATAATGTTAACACTGTCTGGAAGATTATGAGAATGTACAAATTTTCGGTGAACGTGATCCGTGTTTCATCCTTGGTCGTCAGCACCTATGGTAGAAACCACTTTAAAAGGAATGACTCTTAGCAATATGGTAGCCGTGTTTCCTACGTCGCTGTACTAGACATCTGAATACACAAATATCCAGTTTAAACCTTCGTAAAGCTCAGTAGGGAAGAGTAAATACAAGTAAAATGGATCGTTTCAGCATTCATTTATGACGTGTTGTTTTACCACATAGTATCATATATTTATTATATTATATATTTATCATGTTGGTTTCTTTCTAATACCAATTTGTTCCAAATGATCTTATAATATTTTGGCTTATTGTTTAACTTGTGCAATTTAGAAAATAAAATCTCTTGTCCTCGATGTTTTGGACTGTGGAATTATTGTCTCGTTAAATAATTTCCGATGCATTTCTGTTACAAAATAGTATTCTAATATTGACCTGATCTATTATAACTTAGATTAATGACAATACAATACTCTCTTTTCGAACAATACACTTTATTCATCAAAGTTTCAAAGAAAACTACACCTTCCTGAAAAAGTGGGATGTATTGTTTCCTTATATTGTCACTCAATACTGTGTATATTTGAAAAGAGGCTATGAATATTTTTATGTCACGGGGAGATATTGGGACTGTTTCGGTAATATATAATAATTACAAAGTTGAGCTCAGATGTGCTTCTCCTTTAATGTGCGCAACATTATTTTCTCGTCTTAAATAAGAAATAATATATAGGGATGGCAATAAATGGTGTGCAGTTAGCTAAAGAAATTGAGTTATGTTGCTTAAAAGGATTAATTAAATTAAATTTTGCAGTTCGTTCCTTTGATTACCCTTGTTCTTCTCCGTTCTGGCGAATATATCCACCAATTAAATTTGGTTGCCAAAATATTTTTTTCACGCTTCCGGAAGTGACCATTTTTCACCACATACAAGGAACTTTACATATTTACTTCCAGTTTCCGTATCCTCTAAGGTAGTTGTATCGACATGAAATAAATTATTAAGAGTTTATAGTAGGTTTAAATTTGTATTCTAAAAATGTACGCCTCTTTTTGCTCCATTTGCATGGTTTCACCCTTTTCCTAAATATGTTTATCAATCAATTTATCTTTTGAAAGATGTATCTATCCGCTCCTTGTTTGGATATGGGATGCCAGTGTTTACATTCTAAATGTTAGCTTTTTATTATTTATAATTAAGTGAGAGACAAGAATTTAAAAAATTTGGAAAGGAGGAAGAAAAAATGACTTCGAAATGACACTCACGCATCTCGCACGTCTAGGTATATCAACAGACACAAAAGCTGTCGAAAGGTTTAAGCAGATAATTGTGAAGAAGCAATGAGTAGTTTTCAGACCAAACGGAGAAAGATAACCAAAAAATAAATGTTACCACTTGCAATTAAAACATATTGACCAAATATTTTGACGACCAGTATGTGTACTTTGTTTTTCATACCTTTCTCACGATCTGGTTGTAACTTAGTCGTAAGGAAATGGATCGTACCCGTTTTTGTATTCAGAAAAGGTCTAAATTATGTTAAATATATCATGAAAGTTTTTGTATATTTTTAATTTTAACTTCACGAAAATGTTTAAGTTTGAGAAATAAATGATTTGTTAACTTCTGCAAACTGGTAAAAATCTTATAATTGATCTAGAATTTCTCATAAATATATATACACACACATATATAACCTTCCTATTCTGATATCTAATACCTTTTGCAAATATTGTTCACTATGAGAATACAGTGAATTTCAGTTAGTGTCTTTCGAATAATTTTTCTTGTATATTGTTTTGTTCAAAAACTCTTTTCACTAGCATGCACATATAACTATTTTAAAACTCTACACTCAGATTAAAATGTCGCTCATTTGATAAATACAAGTATAAACATAAACATCCATGAACAAAATAATTTTATTTATTACTTCCCTAAAGAACTGTGATCTCGAGAAAAAGATCCATGCACAAAATAATTTTATTTATTACTTCCCGAAAAAACTGATCTCGAGAAAGTACGTAATAATGTACATAAAATGTTATACCTTCCGAGCTACATATATACTTTATATATATATATATATATATATATATATATATATATATATATATATATATATATATATATATATATATATATATATATATATATATATATATATATATATAACACCTTTAAGCATTGAGTATAGGTCAGAAGAAAGGTATACATGACCTCAGTTTCTAGAACCATGATTCATGCGTGTTTTGTGTGTACTTTTGGAATCTTAGCATAGCTTTAACATTTTGAGTTATTTTGCTGCAATATTTGCAGTGTGGCAGTTTATAGTGATGTCCAGTATAATGTCCCACCCAGTCATATTATCATGACACCAGGACGACCAGTCCCAACACAAACCTATTCATACTGAGAGCCGAAAGAGACAACTGATAGTACCATTTTTATAAGCCATTGTTATGACTTGGCCGGGGTTCGAACCCGTGATCTCCTGCATCGGTCCCACTTATTCATAAACTTTCTAATAATAATAATAATAATAACAATGAGGACTTCGTATAGCGCCTAATCTTTAGAAGCTCTAAGCGCTTGACAACATTAGACAACACCTATAAGATAAAAAACATAATGCTGTGATTATAGAAACAAAACCATGAAATTAGAAAACATTAGAAAAACATGCTGAGAATAGTTAAGGCAGGAAACATTGCTAGGTCTTTAAGTTTGTTCTTGCAGTCAAAATAAGTGAGTTTTGAGAGCCCTCTTGAATGTCATCACTGTTTTTTTGTGTCTAAGTTCAGTAGACAATTCATTTCACATTGCTGGGCCCTGGTATGCAAAAGAACGCTGTCCATATGACTTTGTTTTCATAGTGGGAATAATGAGTATACGATTGTCAGAAGAGGAGCGCAAGTACCTTGCTGGTGTGTTCACATGGGTGAGGTCGGATAGGTATGTTGGACTAGAGTCCGACAGTGAAAGTAACACAGAGAACAAATTTTGTGTTTGTTTCTGGATCGAATGGATAGCCAGTGTACGGTACATAGCAGCGGGGAGATGTGCTCTGATCGTGGTACTCTAAGCATAATCCGAGCAGCTGTGTTTAGAACTTTTTGAAGTTTCTGGAGCAGATATTGAGATGAACCAGACAGAATTGAGTTACAATAGTCCAGTCTTGAAAGTACTAATGAACACACAAGTGTTTTAGTGGCATCAGCTGAAAGATATTTGCGAATTGAGCTGATGCGTCTCAGCTCAAGATACGCAGCCTTGCATATGTTCATGACATGTTGGTGCAATGTGAGAGTACTGTCCAGATTAACACCTAGGTTTCGTAATGATTGTGTGAATTTAATGTTGGTGTTGCTGATATTTATTGTTTGAGGTAAGGGATGTGAATGATAAAGTCTTTGTGTTGTGATCAGAGTGGCCTCAGTTTTATCATCATTCATCTGCAGCTTGTTACATGTCATCCATGATTTCACATCAGAAATGCACCTCTCTACACCTTGGATGGTTGCATCAACTTCAGTTGGGTGGCTAGATTTGTATATTTGGGTGTCATCAGCGTACCATTGGTGAGGCACTGGATGATGATCTATGACACGTGAGAGCGACTGAGTGTACAGAATGAAGAGAACAGGTCCAACAACAGACCCCTGTAGAACAACACAACATAGGTCAACTGGGCTGGAGTGCGTTCCATTTGCAGATACAATTTGTGTCCTGTTGACCAAGTAGGACTTGAACCACAGTAAGGCTGTATCATGAATGCCAAATACATGCTGGAGACAGTGAGGTAATATATCATGGTCTATTGTGTCAAATGCTGCAGACAAATCAAGGAGGGTGAGGACTGTAATCTTTCCGCTATCCAACGCAGAGGGAATGTTATTAACTACTTTATGAAGAGTAGTTTCAGTACTGTGGCAAGGACGATATGCAGATTGTACATCGCTAAAAAGACTGTTTGAATTTAGATGAGATATAAGGTGGGATAGAACAACCTTGTCTAAGATTTTTGACATGAATGGGAGATTAGAAACTGGGCGGTAGTTCTTTCAGTCGTTATGGTCTAGTGTTGGTTTCTTCAACAGAGGCTTTACATTGGCAGTTTTGAAAAAATGATCGGAATTCCCGGATGAGAGAGAGGTATTAATAACATCAGTTAGTGAAGGCAATACTGGATCTAAGCACTCAAGCAGAAGTGATGTTTGAATTGGATCAAGTTCACATGACTTTGGTGCACTCTTCATCAGGATTGTACGTACGAAATCCATAGAGAGAGGTTCAAATGCTGCTAATGGTTGCCGCTCAAATTCTGTATCCCAACTGTATGGTGTCGACGAGTCAATTGAAATTGTGGTGTCAAACTAAATATAATATATCATCATTATCTATCTATCTATCTATCTATCTATCTATCTATCTATCTATCTATCTATATATATATATATATATATATATATATATATATATATATATATATATATATATATATATATATATATATATATATATACATAGCTGCATACCTACTTCTGTGTGTATTAATGTTAATATTATTCATTTTCTATATTAAACTTATACTGACTGACTGTGAAATGCATTAAAACAAATTTCTCACAGCTGGCATTTATAACTTTCTGCCAATGTTATTATGTACAGCGATTTAGGGATTATATAAGGTACACATGCAATTATGAGTTAATTTCATTCAACACGCAAAGTCATTAGTGACATAACTGCATGTCATTTGAAACTAATTTGATTTATTACTATATTATTGAATGCATATGTGCATCTCATCTGATACTAATTTGATCCATTGCTATATGATTGAATCCATAATTGCATGTCCTGGGATACTAATTTGATCCATTGCTATATGATTGAATTCATAATTGCATGTCATGTGATACTAATTTGATTCATTGGAATATGATAGATGCATAACGGCATGTCACATAAATCAATTGAACGAAAACAAATGTATATATTGAACAACATTAGCATTTTGCTATTGATCCTAACGCATCCAAATAATAATTCGGTAATTACAAAAATAATTATAAACGCTTTTGCAAACATGAAAACTCTTTATTATAGTGATCTAGTTAGATGGTTAGAAATTGTGAGTAATACATTTGTGCCCTGGGGACAATGATGGATGATAAGAAACAGTGCGTAAATTTCATTTTCCTATAAATATTTGTATATATTATAATACAATCTAATACAACTATTATGACTGGTACTGTAATAAATTTAAAATATGCGCATTTGGCTATAGCGCCCCGTTTTAAGGAATTCTTAGAGTTTTGTGATAACTTGTCTGATTATTGGAATTCGGTGCATTGGAAATATTCCTTATCCCGATATAATAAGCACATTACTATGAGCAAAGGTCACGGAGTAAAGTGTAAGTGAGTTTCCATGATGCCATGGTTCACTGTAACTAAATTCAGGTCCAAATGGAAAGAGTGTCCCTGGAATAACAAAGTCCCTACTAAAATCTAGTGGTGCACATTAATGGTGTGACTGCACTGGCAGTATTTACCGTAGGACACCGATAAATTACACAATGGAATCAACAAGAAGGGACCCTTCAATACCGTTTATATCGCTATGGTGGAAAATGTGATGCAGTTGTACTGGCGAAATCTTCTTGGAAACTATAGTTCTACTGGCCTAAGGTGGCGTGTTTAAAATAGTGACCTGTGGTAGGGGACAGTTGCATAGTTTCTGCGGCGTGAACTGCGGTCGGCACGGAAACCTAACAAAGAGAAACCATGCAGATGTGCGGGTGATAGCTATTTGGCAGATTGTTAGATCTGCGGTCGTGCATTCATCAGAGTAAAATTTATGTATAGAACGGACACGTCGGGCTTTCTAATTTACAACTGAAATTGTATGGAAGTCTTTGGAAATTTGAGGTATACTTATGACTTCTAGCGGGAATCACACCAGGGTTTGACACCGCTCGGTCAAGTAAAGACCACTGGCTTGCAACAGAACCAAAATCTTGTGCATATGCAAACTTCTATCCCCATGACCAACAGAAACGCAGTCTTCCCATTGATTTAATATCACCCCGTATTTATGTATGTATGTATGGATGTATGTATATATATATATATATATATATATATATATATATATATATATATATATATATATATATATATATATATATATATATATATATATATATATATATATATATATATATGTATATATATATACCTCTGACTAAACATTATTAGAAATGAATTTTTATCAAACATTGCTAGGTCTGTAAATATAATGTTTTTAACATTTTAACATTGTCAGCCCAACAATTACAATTTTCTCCCCATCTTAGTTGTAAATTATAACATAGTTCAGTATATCTAATACTGACATTTTTAAAATCTGAAGCCAACATTTCAAAATACGCTTATATCGTATATTATGCATACAAATTCTAACTTAACTCATTATACACGAACGCATTTGGAGCATCCTTAGTTATATCAAGAGTAAATTGACAAAATTGCAATGATTCAGTATCATTAGCATCATAAAACCCACAAAGCTCAGCCCCATTATTAAGAATGGGTGCTCTCTGTAAATCAAATAGACGAAGAATCCCGCTATAGGTATTTTACCGAATTTTGAAAGAATTTATTTCAAAATATCAATTGATTTCAATGTTTGCAAGCATAAAGGTTTCTTGCCCATATAACAGGAGATTTTTTTAAAGAAACCAAAGCATTCTAGCTACATGTAGAATGATTATTTATTTACCTTGACAGTGGCATAGTACCTGTCTCATAATTTCTGAGATAGACAACTCTGCGAAATAAAATCACTCTTGTTTATTTTACATATTCACTTTGCAATTTTCACTTTAAGCAGTCTATTTAGCATGGTTTGCAACTGTTTGGCAGCATAAGTAGAAATAATTAGATCGTCTGCATACAGCATGAACAATATTTCTAAGTATTCTACCGAACCTCTCCTTTCGCGTAGCTAAGAAGGTCTTCATATCATTTATAAATAGAGAAATGAATGAAGGTGGTACAACATTTACTTGGCGTACGCCCAGATAATAAGTAAATACATTGATAATACAATTGCTAGGCTCAACATATGCTTTTATTTATTTTAAATTGCTTTAATAATTCGTAACATTTATCCACTAATATTTTCACTACCTAGTTTTTGGCACAGTAAACGTCTCCCAACCCTATAAAAGGCTTTTTCGTTGTCAAAATATGCTACATAGATTCCATCTCTATAGATTCTTACATATTCACAGACTAATATATATAATATAAACATTTTATCTATTGTATAATAACATGATCAAAAACGGACTTGTTTTTCGCCATGTAGTTTATTTTCGTTTATCCATTCATTTATCATTTTACTTAAAATCGATGTAAATGCTTTGCTTGGTAAAGGTTGTAAACTAATGTCTCTGTAGTTGGATCTTTCATTTGAATCACCTTTGGTCACAGTTGGTATAATACTATGGATATTATTCAATATTGAATAGTTTATTAAATAGTATTGTTAATATTGGTACAATTACGTTGCCTGTACATACAATACATTTCTGGATAAAGCATATACTCCCAAAACTTGCAATGCTTCATTTTATTCTCTGCTTGGCGTACATTCCCTTCGGTAATTTTTCTATAATGAGACATTTCCATGCAATCAATAATCTTCAAGTGGTTTGTATTATGAACTATCTTAAATATCTTACAGCTTTTATTTTAGCATCTATACAATCTGTGTAGATCCAAGACTCACCTTTAGAAGGTTTTCCTGGAGATGTCACAGCCAGGTTGTGCTTTCTATTGTTCTCTATCGACTGTTTTCATAGAGTTTACTGCATCAAGGTAAATATTAGTAATTGCTTCGACGCATTCACTGAGTTTGTTATAGTGTGTATTTTTAAAAATCACATCCACATTATGATCATTCTGATTTTGGATAAAAAACATCAATTCTTTATTGTTAAATACGTATTTATAAACTATTTTATACCCAACGTCACTTACAGATTTCTGTTCTAATTTGCCGATGTAGTTAAGGGAAAACAGGATTATGTATATCCAGTCTATCAACTATGACAAAGGATGATACATGTTTTAAAACACGTCAGTTAAAACAGAATGTACTGCTTAGGCCAAGTTCCCATTTGTACATGTAAATTTTCCCATTCCTTTATCTGACCCACATCTACTATTAGCGAACAATAACCCAAACATCTGACAGACATACAGTAGAAGAGAAAAGAATATTTCGTTTATTTGATGTAAACCGACTTTCTATTATCATTTTGTAAACGTTAATGTGATTCATATGAAACCAACCAAGATAACTGTCATGGGAGATGGATTTGGCGACAGATTGGTTGGTTTCAAATGAATCACATTAACGTTTACTGATTATAATCCCTCTTATTGCCGGGGATGGGGATGTAAAATGCCGTGACATCTAAAAACAAAATGATAATAGAAAGTCGGTTTACATCAAATAAACGAAACCTCGTTCGTATTGTCCCACACAAATGCAGTAACCTATAATTATTGATAGCCATTCCACAATTCTTGTACGGAGAATATGAATATTTTATACTGTTAGAGAATATTTTGTAGCATAGAATATTTTTGTATTGAAGAATTACTATGGTATATGATAGCGAAAATCCCCAGATCGATGCGCAAAGTATTATGAAAGAATTTATGGAGGTCTCTGGGCGCTGCATTATTCTGACAGATGATTGGATTGTAAAATTATGTTACAAAAAGATTAAATCGCTTTCATTTGATTGCATCATACAGATTTATCAAAGAAGCCATGATCTTATATGCGTTTTCGAACACATATTATCGGAACATATTGACAGAGTAATTAACTTGGGAATTATTTTAGAATAGCAAACCATTAAGCTTGGTAAACATTTGTAAGACAATCAGCCGGAAAATTTATTATTTGGAGTGTATTTAATTATGGCGCTTAATCGTGGCAATAATGGGTTTATATTGCTAATACTGTAGATTCACAGAGGTGCCCATTCAATCTTGAAGCATAAGTACACCAAGGCTATCAATAATGAAACAACAAAAACTTGGAAAGATTATAAAGACTTTGTAAACATATACCAAGCCAAGATGAGGACAGACTTGTGACAGATGCGCGTCATTGAAGTGGATATTTACCAGCCATATCGCGGATTGAATTATACGAACAGCAAAGTATGTTCCGGCAATTATCGAGATCGAATTGCTCACCGACATTGAGGTGCATCTGTTGTTGAACTTCGTGGTGGAATTTAATTGGGAAGTCATCTACATAGTCGCGCAAGGAACTCAAACATAGCCGAACATGACCCTGCTGTCCCAAACCGATACATTATCTGTATTAACGATTATCTTTATTGATCGGCAATGATGCAACCGTTACCGGTTGGTGAGTTTTCTTGGATTGATCCAACTCACTTTGACAAACAAACGACGTGCAGCAGCAATATAGACCACATACACTGCATTGAAATTCATTTGGAATACCCTGAAGAAATTCACCTTGCTCATTAAATTTCAGATCCACGAATATACTGGTCTGCCAACAGTCCTGACGTGTCAACATGGCGTTGTCCAGAACTCCTCTGAATAAATCACAATAGGTTCAAAATAATATGATATACCTATAGGCACTATCTTATTCCAATAATTCAAACAATTTTTTCCTCAAATTATCCAAACATAACATTAAATACATCTAAAGAGTGGTTTCAACCTATGAAATAAGAACCCTAATATGGAACTAATTCAAAATAGGAATGCATCTGATTGCTCAGTTCTCTCCAGGTTTTATTATTGGGAAATGAAACATCTGTTCATAGATCTGTGTAATCTACATGTATAATATCTTAAAATAGAATTTTGAACCCGAGTATATAAAAAATTAATATCTGAAATCTTTACTACAACTGATCATTAGAATGTATAGCATAAATGAAACCTATACTGATTATAGATACAGTCATGAGGTAAAAAACAGATATTCACATGTCATGATATTCTGTCAGGTTTATACCTACAATATAGTTGTTTAAAACTGATTTAATTTTGTCTGACCATCATACAAGAAAAAGTGAACATTTTGTGGGCAAACGCCAATAAATAAATCATAGTTAAGGCACGTTGCATAATCACACTATTTTTGTACGACTGACTTACAACAAAACGTTTCAATATCACTTTCTCCAATACATTTATACAAAGTTAAAACGCCATTCCAACTCAGTATAAGATGTGTTAACTGTAATGTTGAGGATTCTCTCTGTCTCGTTATTATGTCCTAAAATAAAATAAAACATCTTCATTTCATATTTTCATTTAGCGATTACGCCAATCATTACAAAGATAATCTGTATTGTATGGAATGCACACTGTTTATTTTTGATACCCATAGTATCCACCTTCTGCCTTCTCAAGTACGTTTACAAGAGCAATGTTGAAACTGAAATCCTGAAGGACCGTCTAGTATACAAACTTGCAAAAGTTATTGGTGTTTAAGTTTGATATCGGTATGTATGATACTATGATGCGCCCGACGGAAGTATTTAATTGCCTCTTATGATATTTGCATTTGCAATACTTTGCATTTAATGTTTAGCTATGAAAACATGTAGCAATACAAAATCCTATCATATGTTACAGTAATTTACTGTCTCATCAGAAAATCGGTGTCAATAAATCGGCGTTTTTGTTGTTGCCATCGTTTTCAAAAGTTTGCCTTACTAACAGGATCGATAAAAAGCATGCAAACCATGAAACCAAACTCATAGAAACGTATTTACAGAAATATTCATTAACCAGGTTATTCAAGTATTTTGATGAAAATGCTGTCATTCAACTGTTCATTCAAATTGTAAAGTATTCATTGTGTGCTGACCGATAGGTTGGATTTCGTTATTTTAAATTTCCCGATAATGTTATAGTGATTTTCTTTTGCTTTCTACATATGACTATTTTGTATCACACAGATTGACTTCTACTAAATTGCATGTGTTTCTTAAACAGAGTTGTTAGGTAAGGCATATGATCTTTCTTTTTCTTCCTGCTTGCTTGATTTGCAAAGCATTTAAAAAGTATGGATATTTGGCCTTACAACTTCACAGAAATTTCATACGGAGTTTTAAAATTCATCTTATTATACCTTACTAAACTCATTGAAACTCATGCCATCTATGAATAATCATTGGTGTCGATATGTTAAGCAACGCGAGCTTTAGGAGACTGAGGATCATATTTATTTCTCGCATCAGTACCGATGAAAATCACATATGATGCTATATAGGTTTTCTTAAAATAAATAGATAAATAATAACAAATAACATAATAAGATGAAAATAATTTAAAAAGTGTATTCGACCAGATGTTTTTATTAATTTAAAGTGACCGAAGACGAAGTCTTGTGTTCGTATGTTATGTATTGATAATGAGATAGGTAACGGTGATTTAAAGAACATTCAAAATTACCTTATTTAGTCCTTTTGAACATTGACTATGATAACCAATATTTGACTTGTACCTACTGCTCACTGGTGATTGCTGACCACGTAGGTACAAATGCATTTGACACATTGTTATTTTGGCCATTTCATACATGAATATTTTTGCACAAAAGGAGGTAAATAATGGTACACAAATGGAATTATTCTTGTGATGATACATTTAATTTCAAAGATAGAAACAGAAGCTTATCAGTGCTTATTAGCCACTGACATACAGTTTTATGTCAGAAAGTCCTGATTAACATTGATGTTTGCAGTTTGATGAGGACACAGGTTCATGCGCATTTCCTCGTGCAATATATATATATATATATATATATATATATATATATATATATATATATATATATATATATATATATATATATATATATATATATATATATATATATATATATATATATATATATATATATATATATATATATATTTTCAGAAACTTGGTTGACCTTGACTGTTAGTTTATAAACACCAGGTGTTGATCTAAATTCTGACCTTGATTCAAATATAGTAAACAAAATTCTACTTTATTTTAAAATGATTGGTTGTTTCCAAGGTCATGATGGGCCTGCATGGTTTAAGATGTAAACAATTATTGTTTATTTTTTTATTTTAGAGAAAAGTATTGGTCTAATAAAGGCCATATTCTGTGTACGTGATATAAACATGATCACGTGACTCCCCCTTTGATTTCGCAATTCTGGTTTTTCCATAACTACGCATTTGTTTGTTTTAATAGAGATGTTTAGAGAGAGAGGGAGAGAGAGAGAGAGAGATTTGTTAGTTTTCGGCTTTTCATACTGATGTCAAGTTAATTTGTTGTAGCCAGATTTGAGCTATTATTTTCTTCAGATCAGTTGGATTTCAAAAGGATTAATTCTTAATTCTCTGGAAATATTTTGAGGAGTGCTCACACATAAATTTTGGAAACACATTGCTTACAAATTTAATCTGGATTTCGAACACAGGAGTATCATTATTTGTATTTCTACAACGAACTGTAGATAAGCACAGTACTGACTACATCATACGTCATGGTCATCCATCTTAGATTTTACTTCCGGATTCGAATTTGAAATTATTATAACATTTATTACAAAGACTTTTGCAATTTAATTCGTGGATTATTCTTAGATAATTTTTGGATTTGATTCTTGAAACAGTTAATTTTTCTCCTTTTTTCCGTTTTAAATGATTTTCCAGGAAAATAAATTATTTGTTAAATTTAAAAAAAAATCTTGTTGTTTTCACTCTTTCTGTGTTACTGTTTATTTGAGCCTAAACATGTAACAACACACACACACACAGACACACACAAATATATATATATATATATATATATATATATATATATATATATATATATATATATATATATATATATATATATATATATATATATATATATATATATATATATATATATATACCTTGAGATAGTAATGATATCAGATAATGAAGTGTATGAAACCGTGTCCTACATTTTTCAAAATTGAAGGCATATGTACCTTTTTCAGTAAATGAGGCATGGTATCTGAATTTGAATAACTCCCCTTGGTCTATTATTGATAATATGGTTTAGTAATATAACTAAATATGTAGATAGGAAAGTGTCAGTCTGTATGTAGTTTTTACATGCTTTCTTGAGGAGCACTTCCTTTGGGAAGTAATATACAAAATATCGCTTTATCCATGGGTGTTTTCGCTTGGTTTATATGTCTATAATTGTAAGAAGAGTTTTGTAAATAAAATAAGGAGGAAAAAAGTTAAATGCTTTATATTTAGCATAGTTTATTGTTCAAGTAAGAACAGTTATTTTGATCGCTTGTGGTACCATTTTTTTTGGTAGTCTATCTATCGCTGCATTGTCGTAAAAATAAAATATTTTTTCTCTCTGAAAGACAATTTTCTTCTCTAGTGTTTTTGACATAGATTTTGCTCCTGTGTATATATCTAGAAATACTGGCACACGGTAAAATCAGTAGCATGTGCGAGTGAGATTTTTAAATCTTATTTCTGTCGTCCATTTCAAAGGCTTTCCGTTTTTTTTCTCTTAGAGAATAATGAATGACAAGATGAATAAATATTGGTACCGAAGAAGATAAATTAACAGAGAAATTGATTAATAGACAGAGATAGGTTATCAGTGTGACTATCCTGATTAGTCAGAAAGGTCATGTTCATTAAAGATATATATAAAATTTCGACTTCGTATGTTTTAAAGCAAACATTACTTCTTTCATATAGATACTACTGCTTTAGAGGAAATGAAGCAGGAAACACCGTTTGACTTATTTCATTTAGAGGATTCTACTTAGGGGAAATAGAGAAGGAAATCTATAATGTTCCATGTTTTTTGTGTGATGTGACCACTTCAGGCATCAATAGAAAATTATTTTTCGGCAACCAAATTGTATTGGCGGTCTTGAACAAAGGTAGTCACCGGAACGGACTGTTTAAAAACTCGATTTCTTTCATCTTTTGAGTAGTGGCTTGAAATCTGGTGTCTTTATTTTCACTCTTTTTTCAAAGATCTCCAAAATCAGTTTTTGTCCACTATAAAGTTTCTCGCAAATATAGCAAATAATTTTCTCTAATAATATAGTGTTTATTGTTTTTTTTCTCACATCACTATTTCATTTGTTTATTTCTCTAACTGACATTTCATCCTCTTTTAACAACCGTATTCTAACCGTAAATGAGAATCACATCATGTAAGCACACGCTTTCATAATAGTAAAGTAACGTGATGTTCGTGTGTCATTTACATAATTAACGACATATGAAATGTTCGATCAAACCTTTTTTCATTGTGTTAAAAAATATTATTGTGCATGTATTTAAGTAATATTGTCTGAGTGTTTAAACATATTGTGATATCTTTCTTTTGGCGTAGAATGCCATGGCAAGTTCGGGAATAGTTTTCCTAATTCCCGTTGAACTAATATTTTACTATACTCAGTTATTAACCTCTGTTTATTGCCTAATTTGTAACATTTTTTTTTGATGATATGATAAATGCTGATAATTGTACTATTATGAATATTGTGTCCCTTATAATTTTTCGATACCTACTATATATCTCATCAATGTTAGAAATAATAGCTCTGATATTTAATTGACATTAAACCTTTGTGAGCCCTCTAAACTAATGTCAACTATCATGTTATGCTAAACGTTTCAGAGTGACAGTATACTAAATATATGATATTTATTTGATCGATTCTTAAGTGACTGAATGCTAAAGTTTCGGCCGTATCGCTCCTATGTATGCAATGTAGCAGTTTATAATCATGTCTAGCAGTAGGACATCATACCGCAGACATGCAGAATCATGTCTCATCCAGACACATTATCCTGATACCAGACCAAAATGTCTTAACATTAATCTCTTAATATTGAGCGCCTAGCGAGGTAGTTAAGTGTTAAATTTTTATAGGATTCTTTGGCATGACTCAGCCGGGGTTCGAACCCATGACCTCCCGCATCCGACGAGGACGCTCTAATCACTTAGGACACCGAAGCGGTCGACCTAATTTTTAGATAGTTAAACATTACGAGTTATACAGTTTTGCCCTAGGGATAATAACGAATAAAAAGAGAGAGTGCACCAGACTTATTAGCTGATAAATATTTAGATTTCTGATAATATGGTCTAATTTAACAAGTTTCATAAGCACACCTATCTTGCACATATGCACAATTTTAAGTCAGTTCATGTCATTATCTCCTTGCCGGTCCGTTCTATCCACCCGGATTTGATTACATACTCTCATCTTGTGAACAGTAGCGTTGTAGCATTGTATATATTATAGATAACAGACGCAGACTGTTTGCAATTGTTTGGAAATCAATATTATGTCACGAATTTATTCACTTAATCAAACATGAAATATTCTTATCTAAATTTTAACCTGTTGGCCAAACTAAAAGGGACTCTAGATAAACACATAGATGAATAGATTGATAGGAAGGATGCCTAGATATGATCTGCAGATTGACGTGACTCGTCAGGTTTGAATTTGTCATCATATGATATGTGCTTGTTCAAACACTTAGTAATAGGTCAAATTAAATCTTTCCATTAATTTAAAATTTGAAATAATTTACACATTTGTTGAACCTATGAAGTATTTCATGTAATTTTCGCCTTTTTGCAGGGTAAAGTTTTGAACCTATTTCGTTACGACATTACGACTTCCTGAATTAAACGTACTTTCATTGGATGCTTTTGGCCTCGTCATGTATATTTATTGCTTAAATATGTTCTCTATGTATACAAATAACTACGTGTTCGCTGATTCTATAAGTGGTATGTTCATCTATGTGAAAATGGAAGACACTATCAAGCTGGAAGAGTGACACTTTGATTAAAATCAGACATATATGTGTTTTGGCCGTCCCAGGTGCAAATGTCAATAGATTATGCGTATATTTAAATATGTACATGGTTATTAGGTAAATATCTTATTAGTTTCCAATATATGTCCCTTGGGCAATATACCCTGGGAGATATGATTGGACCCTAGTACCATAGAACCAATGTTGGATGCATGTAAAAATATCTTTTAATTTCCGTTATGAGTATACACGTTTGCTGGATATAATCTAGTTTCCGAGTTATTACACAGCGGGTACGTCGCAAATTGACTTTGATTGACCTCGCGATCGAATTCAATAGTTTGCAGAATTTGTCATGATCATTAAGTGTATACATGTATATAGTTATAGGGTGGTGCTCTCTGGAGACCCAGGACGCAAACATCTTGCGGGCTGGGAAATTCCAACAAGCATCACACAGGGGTTCCAGTCTAATATGGTTTGAGACTTTTGATCAATGACTCATGTTAGATTTAGTGGTCGTCTTTGGGCGACCCGTTCCGGTAACAATAATGCGTCTAACAACAAGATATTAATTTAGAAAAGCACAATTTGAATAAAATTGTAACAAAATTCTCAGAGATTCATTTAATAAGAATCTAAATGAATAGATTTTACGGTGCATACATTTTCAATGACATTATATTTGTATACTAAGAAGATCAACATTCGGAAACTTCGACAACTTGTTTCTATAAAAGTACATCTCAAAATAGAGAACATACTCATACACAAGCGTACTCGTGATTTATAAAAGATTTAATACATACATTTTCATCATAGAACAAGATTATAAACATAGTGGACAGATATTAAATTGATGATGTCATTGAACATTTATTTCACACTGTACATACCGAATTTGCACAAGAAAAATCCAAGTACAACGTGGATGTATGGCATGTTTAAATATGGAACATATTGCAATACGTGTTTGAATCGTTTTTACATGGGCTTCATGAGAAAATTGGTGAGGATAAGATGACTAGACAGTGTCTCAGATACTGGGTTTTTCACACGGGCATCCATACAGCTGATAATATCACAGTTGAGATGGGCAGGCCAAATCACCAGAATGTCTGAAGAGCGGCTACCACAGAAGATTTGCTACAGCAATCTGAAGCAGGGAAATAGACCTCAGGATGGTCATATCAAATGTTTCAAGGGCCCCTTCAAGTCATCCCTAAAACACTTCAACATTGACCACGAGTCCTAGGAAGATCTCACACAAGATCGCTCCACGTGGTGGAGTCTCATCGAAACGTAGGGGATTTGCAGAGGCAGTGCAGAAGGTAAGGCATCTGAAAACCCGTAACTTCTCTGAGTGCCTCTATTGTTCAAGCAAACCGTTGCGGCATCTCCTGTAACGTGTTCCAGTTCCAAGAAAACGGAACTCATATAAATTTATCCAGTTAGTGATGTCATGGTCATTATCGATTTTGAATTCCGAATAATATATATCTGACAGAGTTTCTCATCTCTTTGTATATGTTCTCTTTCTGATGTCTCTAAGATTTAACTGTATCGTTCTGTATCGTTGCTTCGAATGGATACATCGCCAATGGTAGTGCACTGAATACATGCTAACTCACTCTTCTAACAATAGCGAAGCTATGACTGGGAAACAATTTTGTCAGGATACATTCCACTTTCTATGAGGTCGTTTATTGAAAATGACTTAAACTAGAGTGATTAACTGTCGGACTAGACCAATATTCCTGTTTGTTGGTTGACCAATTTCCAACTTAAATAGTTTTTTCCAACGCATAATGAACGCACTATACAAGCTGAGCCAAGCCAAAACAAGACAAAACTTTATTACACTCTGGTTGTTAGGGGTACAACATATGAGGTTAATAAGATAAAAAAAAACATGAGTACATAGCGTGTGTTGATGTTACATATTGATTATCATGGTTTACAATATTTGGAAAATACAGTCTAAAATATATCTTTAAGATTCGTACGTTACCTGTGGTCGTTGATCGATTATATTTATACACGTTAACTGTTTTAGTGTAAACGTGAAATAAACAGTTTCGTTTGATAAGAGCAGTGTAGAAAATAGTGACATTCATCCCCTATTTCTTGAGACTAACAAGGTGTGCAATATCTTTCGTTATAGGGAACATTATCTCACCTACCAGTTTCGACAGGAAACCTATGAGTTGTAGTTCTAACAAGATTGGCAATGAGAAATATATATTTTCTAACTCCAAGTTCACTTTGTATAGGCGAGAATATATTACGATCAGATAATTTTGTTTCATGACCACTGACCACTTTGGCCGAATGGTTTATTATGCTACTTTAAATGTTGTTAATTAAGGGGAAACGTTCTCCGTATGACATGGATAGAACGACACATGTTTTATCATTCAATATACTTTTGAGGAAAGAGAGATAAGTTTTCTCGACTATATCAGATTTCAGACATCCCACAATTTTGCAAGCATATATCAAAATCGGTACAATGGTTTGACAATATATATTAAAATATAGATTGTCTATACGCTTTGTTAGTAAGTGCATACTTTTATTAGCTATGGATACTAAGTTATTCAGGCCGTTGGAGAACTTTACGTTCTTGAGAAATATAAGACCTAAGTAATGATATTCATCTACATCACAATATCTTTAAAAAATTTCCGACCTTTATTCTTTCATTTTTATTTTCAGTGTATTGACTGTAAGTTTCCAGTTAGCATACAAAATCAACATACGATTTAACATATTTACAATATCAGTATATTTGGAAGGTACAGGCATCCTATACACAAGTTAACAAATATAAAAAGATTCAAGATCAGTTGGGAATAAGGGGAACAATAATGAAAATAAATTTAACCCTTGTCTTGCACCATTTGCATATGAGAAAAACCTTGAAATTTATTATTTGCACAGGCAGAAGATTTGTTATCATAATAAATACTTAATATCAAATTAAAGCATTTTTTTCTAGTTCCTGCTGGGTGAGTACAATTATGCCATAATGCAAACCTCCATATATTATCAAAGGCATTTTAAATAAACACACGTCCAAAAGTTTCTTTTTGTATTTTCTAATAAATTATTTAATAAGGATATACAAAAGAAACATATTCTTTATTCTAGAAGAGCCATTAATGAATCCAGCTTGAGTCCCAAATAATAACTTACTATCGTCAAGGAAACTAGACTACTTTGACTTTACCAAAGTAACAGGTTTATAATTTGCTTCGTCACTTTAGTATTATAAATTGGCACAATAATACCTTTATTCCAGATATCTGGTACATAGCAGTATTCAAGATTATATTGAAAAGTTGTACATACACATTTAACATTACAGCACATATATATATATATATATATATATATATATATATATATATATATATATATATATATATATATATATATATATATATATATTTGTGTGTGTGTGTCTGTGTTTGTGTGGTTAGGTATATATGTATGCATATGTATATTACCGTGCTTCGCTCCCCAAATATTTAGCGTATGCTGTCATTGATTATCAGTTTTTATTGTTTTTATTGTATATATGTGGTTGTTAGAATTGAAAAGTTTAAAAGATGTATAATTCGCCAAAAATGGCTATCCAACTCAGAGTCTCGTACCATAATGCACATGCATGACCTTATGCAGAAACCAATTTTTGGAGAAATATATGTTTAGCAAATATTTGTTTAATAACCACAGAAACTATTGTCATAAACTGAAGGTGTGGATCAAAGAAATAAAATACATATTTGAATAAGTGGATGATTAGCCATTGTTTGAAAGGATTGAAATAAAAGCTTGGAATGATAAAAAAAATAATGTTAATGTATTTCTTAACAAGTGTTTATACAGTAGACTCATGCTGTAGGGCACCCTTTTAATTGCAACTCAAGCTCGGTAATAAGTAGTCAAAATCTGGTTTAGTGGCCACCTGCTTATAAAAAAGTCATCCTTTCCCCTTTCAATTTTCTATCAAGTTTGCCTGCATATGTTTTTGCTTCCATGGATCCTTGTGTACTGTGACCATGATTGTCTAAGAATGATTATTTTCCCATCCCTGAACTCTTCAACCACACTTAATAAGACTTGATTGTAATCTCAACTGCCTGACCGATTTTAACAACTGCCTTTAATTACATTTATTGTATATACAGTTCAATTTATTGTAATATTGCAATGTGCAATGTCTTACTAATCTGTTATCTATCCATCTACCTATATGTACTTGGCCAACTATTATTTCTTTTCTTTCTCTCTATCTGCTGCCTTTCTCTCTCATTTACTTTCTCTCTCTCATTCTGTTGAATCATGCCTTTCTCTTAAATCTTTGCACATTACACTCATTTGTAATAAAGCCACCTATAAAGAAAACACACGTGATCCTTATGTTAGACTACTCATTGTTGCATGCCATTTTAAAATGCATATAGTAGATTACACAACTTAAGTGTAACATTAAAATTTAATGAATGACAAAATACCAAACCATGCCAGTGAATTTTATATGATTATTTTTTAAACATAAATTCATGAGGTAAATTATTTATTTTACCTCCACCCACCACCATCCCATTCTAATGTGTGCCAACCCTACCATTCATAAATGTGTAATCAGAATACTGTCTAGTTTTCTGAGCTGTAATCCAGAGAAAATTAATAGACATTTAAAAAAATAATGCCACATTGCTACTAAATACTCACATTTTTAACAATAATAACATATGTCCTTTAAATATATTTATTTTAACTGTAAATTTAGAACTTTCTGAAATTGTTTTATTTCAGGTATTGCTTTGTTAAGTTTCCTATAAAATGATGTGATGACATATCTTGTGCACATTTAAAATTCAGTACACTTGACCAGTATGTTCCTGTATATAAATATATGGGAATGACTTAATTGGCTTTGACCTTCAGTAAGCCATAAACCTTAGCAGCACAGAAATAAAGTACAGTACAGCTAACCTGTATAATCGATTCAACCAGCAAACTGTCTATGCAATAACAATGTAAATGAATGAAAGAAAAAACGTTCAATTGATATTATGTCTTTATTTGAAAATTTCATTAAAAGGGATAGGCGGCGCATTTTGGATTATAGTACTTAGGTCAGACAGAGTAATAAGAAGGAAGCATATTATCAAGTATGTAATCCATTTTATTTTTAAATCTGACATCACATAAGAAATGTGACTCAAGCTTGAAATATAGCAGGAAACACAAACCTAATGATATTTATGTTTCAAGCTCCAATGTACATGTTCATAATTATGTAAAAACTTTGCTTCTAAATTGTGATATTTTGTAACATATTTAGATCTTAACAAAGTTTTATCAGGATATATTCCATATATTATCAGCATCAAAAATTCCATTTCAAAGATTGCCTGAGGTTCAACTTTCGTGATTTAAAGGCAGGTGGTTAAATGTTTAAATTTTTACACACTCTAAAGACATGTCTTCTATTATAATTAAAAAATAATTAATGTGACTTAGTGACTATACAGAGATGCTGTTTTACCCATTAATAACGATTCAGTTCTAGAATAATGTTTCTTCAATAATAATCACCCAGTCATAATACTTACGAGAACTATTACTACCAGTGAAATCCAGGGCTCCTAAATTAAAACTCTTTAGCTAAAAGGAGAGAGGATGCAGTAAAGAGGCAGGTCTTACCTAAGAGATCCCATCAATGAAGCTCTTGAGAGTGGTTCAATAATTCATACCTGTGTTTAACTTTTAATGTATATTGCAACTGTTTCCTTTATTTGTTCATGTTCCTGTTCCATAATATATATTTGGTTGTTCACTATCTCTAGTTAAAGCTTGTTGATTAAATAACTTTTGTTCATTTTCTGGATATATTTCATACTTAAAGTTGTTTCCAAACCATCAGCAAACTGAAATTCAAAATTTCCATTCTCAAGTTTCCCAAATGACTTCTTGCAATATGTCCTTTATTGACCCTCCAGTAGTCCCATGTAGATTGCACCAGCATTGTACTCCACCAGCCCAATAGCTTTTGGAGAGATTAACTACAAAGGAAATCATAATTGACAAATAATTTTCTTCTTGCTCGTTGGGACTGGAAAATAAATTATTTACTAAAAAATTTACCTTTTGTACATTATGCCCTCTGGACTAATGTTACTTTAAAGATACAACTGTTTTCATAAAAGAAAGTCTATTGACTTTTATGTCCAAATTTCTTAAATATGATGTGTGTACCTGAAATGAATAGTCTTGTGCTGATGACAGTGAAGGAATCAATCTAGAGTATAGGATGACATCATACCATCAGTATTATTCAAGTTTTGTCATACCCTTAGCACTAAATAATCTTTTATTACTGGTATTGGGTATTGATAAACTGTATTTGACATACAACTAGTGACAGAAGTAAAACTGTCTTATTTTCATTTGCAATCATAGAATGATAAGAAAGCACATAAATCACAATTAATAAGCACATAAGCTTAAGAAAACAATTGTGTTGCCAAATGACATTACATTTTTAATTGAAGTCAGTCATTTCTAAATCATATTGGTAGCTCCACTAGAAAACCCAAGGCAACCAATGTGACATGCATTAAGGCTGTACATACAATATGAATATATTTTGACATCCTTGCAGTAAAACTCTGGAACCATAAACCATGCCTAACAATTATATGCATGTGAAAATATCATGACAGAGAAAGCATGACAGAAAGTTTTAGCTTGAATGACACGTGCTCTGTTTTGTTTGTTAACATTTTAAAATATTAGAGGAATAAAAATTTATTTTGAGAAATATTATATATAACTGTTTCTTCTCATCACAATATTTTCTCAGTTTTATGCTATAGACTATAACAAACTACAACACTAAAGCTAGAACTTAAAGTTAATAAAATGAGTTATATCCTCATCTATCCCAAGGAAAGTGTAAATAATTATAAAATAATACAGTCATCCAGACATGTAAAGGTAAAATCAGTCATAAATGATATTCCCTTATATAAACAAAATCAAAACAGAATAGCCTGTACACTGCTTCTCTGCATAATGAGTTGATCTCTCTTAAGTAGGATCTTATAAGACACAGAGCATTTTTTTATAATTGTGGATGCAGCAAATTAACTATTAGATTATTATTGTGGGAATCAGACGGTTAGTACACTGACCTCTGGTACCAGAGGATGCTGGTCATGAAGTGCCATGAGCATTGTTTCTGAACTTGTAATGTGTTAAATACTAAAATATGTCATTGTAAGTGAAATATTTGTATATTATAACTTTGATCCCTTCCTAAGGTAGATCCCCAAGAATAGCACAGTCTCAAAGACCATCATGGTTATTCAAGATGTGGTAGTGGTCACTCAGTGCATACACTGGCACATTAATTTCACTTATGTTTTCAGGTTTATTAGTACAGACATGATCAATGATAGTAGCACTTGTTGAGACTGCTGTTAAACTAGAGACTGTCCGCAAATGGCCACTGTCCCAGTGAAAACCCTATATGCTTTTCACTGTTATTGTTTGATTTTTTGGTAGGAAGCTTACTTGGCATATTTTTCATTTTAACTTGAATATCTAATTTGTTAACAACCTGTCCTAAATCTTTTAGGTTTTGTCTATAAAGTGACAATTGTTGATATGTATCAGGATGGTTTTGTCTATAGCTTTTTATTTTTGTGGTTCTGGAAGTTGCATTATTTGTTGTTGTACTATTAACCATTTTAGTAATTTAATGAATGCAGAGTATACTGCCCTATAAATGAAATTTAAGGAAAGATAATATATAAGTATGTTCCACTGCAAATATAAATTGTTTAAAAATAATAATAGATAATTTATAATTGTGGTAACTAGTATTCCATCCAATATCTATATATTAGAATATGTCTTTTCACACAGCTGTGAACAATTTGATACAAGTCCAATTGAACATAATCAAATTATCAATGCAGGTGTTTTTATTAGTAGTAGTATTGCCAGTATAAGTGTTAGCATTATGATTTCGTATACAGGCATGATAAGCATATCATAATGTTTAAATGATGCTCCTTGTTACAACATAAAATATGTTCATTGAAACAAATGTTTCATTGGTAAATTGGCAGTAAAGGTCGTCACTGAATCATGTTGCATAAACTATTTTACAATAAAACATATATGATGCATCTCAATAATGATGATGATGATGTGGAGGAGGATGATTAATAATAATGCAGTTATCTTCATCACTTAAGTTCTAGCAGATGTGTAATTGTTATGTGGCTCATTATCAGTTTAAAACTGGACTATGATTCCTGGATCTGGACATATCGGGTTCCCTGCTGTTGTGCTTCTATGGTCTTTACAGGTCATAAGGATATCAGTTACACTTGGTTTACATTTAGAACCCAATGGGATGGAATGCCCAGTTTGAAACTGAGAGAATGGTTAATTATCCATAATATAACTCCTGCAGTTATTATTAGGTTTGATATCAAGGTCTTTCATTAAAAGCTTTTCAACTCAGGTTCTGTTCTACCATACAGATAAATAAAGTCAAATTCAAGGCTTTCAGAATTGTCCAGTTTGTTTCATATGTTGTCATTATAATGGGCAGGTTAACTGTGCAGCAGACTATATTGCCACTGTACCATATAAATGTTGGTGCTTAGTCTGCTTTCAGTGGCTGTGGTTTGATTAGCTATAAGCGTCATCACATGTGACTAATTATTGACCAATGTAATGAAACATATTATTAGAAGACTGTATTTAAGAACTCTAAATATCTTAAATGTGTGCTAGAGGGTGGGGTTAGCATTTATACTCCCATTTATGTTTGTGATGAGCAAAATCAGCTGCACAAATCTGAGCTTGTTTGGTTCATGTAGGGTCAGAACATACAGGTACATTTTGATCTTTAAAAATTAGAAATTATTTGCATGTAATACTTTCCAAACCTAAGTATGCAATTGGTTTGATAAAAGTTTGAAGATTATTGTTTAGGTTCTTTTCTTACAATACAAGATATAACTGACTACTCCATAGTGAAATGCACAACTGTTATGTTATATAAGCCAGATGAGTAATTTTAGATATTTGTTCAAGTGTTTTCTCATTAATTTCATTTGTGTCACAGAGTTGCATGCAATAGTTCTCTCTAGAATAAATTTATTTTATTTTCTAAGTGTGTGCTTTATGATTTTAATTTTAATGCCTATGGGATTTCTTATATAAAAAAACAAATGCTTTATGTATTAAAAGGTAACGAATGGGGGCAGGATCTGCAGTGAATCAATGGTTAGTATGCTAGACTACTGATAAAAATGTCTGTGTTCAAACCCTGTTATCAAATCAACAAGGTTACCTACTGCAGTGTACCCTTGCCTTACTCCAATTCCCTCAGTACTCAGTAAACAACTAGTGTTGCTGTACCATAAAAAATCCAGTTCCTATTGATTTTACCTATTTTACTAAATCCTGACAAAAATAATTCTCTAAATAAAGCATGATTAATATGTGAAGGTCTCGCATGTAATCAAACTCTTCCAAGCTTTTAATGATATGAACCTATTTATTAATGTTTATCAAATTTACATGAAAAACTATTTCTTATTTGTTATCAAATACGTTCAATGTTTTGATCATATAAGCTTTTCTGCTACATTAGATCAAATTAATCTTTTTGTCAGAAATAG
Organism: Sinohyriopsis cumingii; assembly: GCA_028554795.2. NCBI lineage: Eukaryota > Metazoa > Mollusca > Bivalvia > Unionida > Unionidae > Sinohyriopsis > Sinohyriopsis cumingii. The sequence continues at coordinate 1,258,317 of JAPYKE020000057.1, read as the reverse complement.
ACCCCTTATAGTATTTGCAAGGTCAGCCAATCAGATGCAGAATTTGAGTTTAATATGCATGAATATTTTTTACAAAATTGTTCTTTTGCTATATCTTGATGAGATAAACCTATTAACCAAGTCTGATAAAATTAATGAAAAATAGTTTTAAGAACAGTAGCAAACATGGCTGGTGAGATGTAGGACCACCACATTATATGCATAGATTTTGTATTCAGCCTCAGACATACAAGCAAATAATTAAACAAGTCAGATCTAAATTGGATCATAAACACTGTTGTGCAAGTCATAAGAAACTCTGCCAATCAGATGCAATGACACTTCATTAACATATCTTAATTACACTCATAATAAGCATCATTGTGAAGCTTGATTATATAAGCCCAATGGATATGTTTGTTCAAACTTGACTCAGCAGTATAGTTTCATGTGGTTAGAACCTCGTGTATTTGTGTGCATGTTCACTTCTTCAATCTATATCTCATTTATATAACCCTCCATTCTAAGTTAAGTAAAAACTGCACTATATGTATAAATATTGCATGAGGTTGTAACATGCTCAGTCAGATGAAAGATCACCTTATTAATATTAATGGATAACACTCATCAAACTTCTAGGACAACTTAATGATTTTAATCTATATTGTGGAAGTATGGCTTCTAGGCTGGTTAATAAACTCAACTAATCTGATGCACGATCACCTCATGTATATACTTGGATTTTGCTCATTATTAGATTTATCCAAGATGTTGATTTAAGCTGCAAACCCAAGTTGTATTTAAAAAGAAATTGATCAGAACTATGGACTCCAAAGGAGCAAATTTCTTACTGTTGAAAGACACAAAAGGATGTGAAATAACACACACTGGACCAAAACTCACATAGCCTTTTGGCCAGTTGAGATCAAATATAAGCAACAATAATGTTAAATCAGATTGATAAATTATGTATTCTCACATTACTTCTAGCCCTTTTCAACATGGATGCTATTTTTCTTCCATATATGTCAGCTCTTAATTAGTGGCCCTTTGCCATCATGAATGTTGTAGGAGGAACTCTCAGGTTTAGGCTTTTGAATTCCTATCTGTATGAAAAAAAAAACTCTTTATTGGCCTGCATATATGAACGTCACCTTTTCTGTGTTAGATGAGAACTAAGATACCATATATATATATATATATATATATATATATATATATATATATATATATATATATATATATATATATAATACATACACATATATATATAATACATACACATATATATATATATGTGTGTGTGTGTGTGTTCATTTTAGAATTTAAGCATTCTTGTCTCCATGTGTTTATTTTACAACTGATGATAACACATAACTGGTTCAATGGATAAAATGTTCTTATTTCTTACAACTGCTCATTATATCTGATTTTACATTCAATTTTTGTTTCAATTAACAAGGTAGTATTTATTAGTTAATATTAACACAATGGATACAACATATTTCAGATGTTAAATTTGAAAAGAAGCGAGAGAGAAAGTGAAAGAGAACAAAGACACTGCAACACATAGCTTCAAGTAGATTTTGCATTTTAAATACCATACGATCAAATCTAATAAGTGACCATAGGGTCAATTTCACAACACAAATGTACAAAGCTATATGAAATTTAACATGAAACCAAACTGAGCATAATGCATGATTATGTGTGTACTAAATTTACTGAAGAATTTATTTTTACTTACTTTGCTAGGGAGTGCTTCCACAGAAATGAATATGGTACAGATAGTAAATACTTCAATGTAATACAACTATTTCCATTTTTAAAATATTGCTTATCTTTTAAACATAATGTTTCATTGAAAAATTAGTTGAAAATGAAAGCTATATCGATTCTCACATTGACCGATCTAATTTACAGCTAGTTTTCTTGGCAATTCCTTGTCCCTTGCTTCTGCTCACACTTTCATCAACCCTGTTCAGTTTCAAGGTACACTAGAGAAGTCGACTATGTGATAGGCTCAAACTCTTAAATGGGATTTGTATAGCCTTGGTTTATGCTATTCTTCTCCTAGGACTAGCCACAGCTCTGTATCTCTGATTCTGCCTCATGACTGCCAATATCTGATTGATCTGTCAGTCCTGTTATCAGTAAGTGGGATTTTCACCCCAGTCAAATTTAATTGCTTTTAGACCCCCATCTAACTGTCCAGCTATAAAGCCTTTATTTGAGTTCCCTGTGTATGCAAGATAGCCTTTTGGATTTCTATACTGTATTGGGTTTACTACATTGTAGGTCTATATAAATGTGCACCAAATGAGACTCAATGTCTGTTGTTGTGATGTTTTTGACAATCACTCCAACAATGAGGTCTGAACAGTTTGTAAAAATATATAGTCAGTTTTCAGAAAATGTAGTATGGTGACATAAACAATAATTTCAGGATGATGAAGTAATAAAAATACTGTATTATTTGTATTCAGTATTTTGCATCATGATGAGCTCATTATTTATACAATATATATATATATATATATATATATATATATATATATATATATATATATATATATATATATATATATATATATATATCCACACACAGTTTTATATCACAGTGATGTCTAACTATTCAGTGCTGACTTAGTTTAAGATCAATGAACAACAGAATCCTTTCCAAATATTTACACTGTGTTTTGTATAGCTCCTCAAATTAAAAAATAAACATGGTACATGTTGTTTTATTTTGTCATATGTTGGTCATTTCTTGGTCAAAGCATATAAACAAAGACATACTTAAGGCATGATATTGACTTTTAGTATATTAAAAGTGCATGATCAATAAATAGTAATAATATTTGTGACTGAATGTATCTTAGAAGTAACACTGATATAAACTAGGGTCATTAGAATATATATTTTGAAATGAAAACTTTTGATCAAGATGTCACATGCTTTGTGCAAAATAAACTTCATTCACACTACAAATTGACACAACTGGGATAATGGGCAAATTATTTATTTTGTAGTTTATCATTATACCAGACTTTTATCATCCATATATGTAAAATATATTGTCATTATACTGACTTCATATTCTATATGAATGTAGATTGGATTGAATTATTTGTCAGGTTGTTAAATAATATCATTCTTTAACAGGTTTTAATTTGCATACTATTTTCTGAAGTCTCTATATCTCAGTAAAAATAAGGATGGACCTGTCATAGCCATAGACAATTGTGTAGAGCTCCTTAATCTAATTATTTGATAGATGACAACAATAAAACTGTGAAGGAAACTATATTACGAGATATATAGAGACACGATTGGTTCCATTGTTGTCTTTCTTTAGATACATGTTTCATCACTACAATGACTTCCAGATTTGTAAAGTTCTATTTGATAGTCTGTATCGTCAATTATTTCACACAAATCAACATTGTACCCGTATGCAAAATTAGCATTGTTTGATATCTTATGAAATGTCATGACTCTGTGGTCTTAAATTAAGCAATGTATTTCTCTATGCTACAGGGTGAAAATTTAAGAAGAACTTAAAGTATTGCAAATTAAATCTCCATCCTAAACATTTTATCACAACTGCAAACACAGAGAATGTTCCCAATTAATTCAAATAATCTTCATTGTGCAAATGTACCAATATTTTTAATGTCTTTATATAAATTCTCAATAATCCAAAGTCTAAAAAGTCACTATGCACTTTGTAATTCCAACAATTAACTTAAATAATTCCATCCAAATGATGTTTGAATACAACTATAAACTCTGATCATAGATTCCCTATCAATGATATTAAAATCAGGACTGAGAAACTATGTTTACAAAACCTATATATACTATTTCACTTGACCCAAGACACAGCAGTATATGGCTATGAAGGTTATTCATATCTGGTATATGGCTGTCTAGATCAGGAAAGAAAATGGTCATTCTTGGGATTATGTAAAGAGCTGGCAAAAATTACGTTGATATATCTCTGATGGTTTATGCCTCTCTGAATAAAATCCACCATGCCCCCATTATACTTATGTTTCCCAAAAGCAGTCTTATGGAAGATGCAAGTGGCTTGCAAAAATGAGCTAAAATTAGCCAACACTGAGCATGTGTAATGGGCTGTTTTGGCCCTGGTATTGCTGGACAGAAGGATGTGTGTGTCTGTGTGTGTGTGTGTGTGGTTTGGATTTTAAACATAGTTTTAACAATTTTGCTGTCGTATCACTATGATATCTGCAGCATGACAGTTTGTAGTGATATCTAGAGCTGGGGCATCATGCCGCAGACATGTTGATCATGTCCCACTAAGTTCCATTATCCAGACACCAAGCCAATCAATCCTAACACTAAACCTCTTAATGCTGAGTGCCTAGCAAGGCAGCTGTTAGTATCATTTTCATAAGTGTTTGGTATGATTTGACCAAGGTTCGAACCCACAACCACCCGCATCAGAGGTGGACAATGTAAACAGTAGGCCAGTGAATTGATCACTGGATAGAAGTAAAATTTACACCATGATAGTGGTCTTAATAAAGATGTTGCTGGACTCGTAGTACTAATTTAGGTCCCATAGTAAACTTATGGAAGCACTTCGATACAAAAAAATTAAATAACTATAAATATCTGAATGCTCATGATCAAATCTATCAATATAGACATAGCCTTAATTCCAGCTTATGTGTAGAGAAAACAAAATGATTCACAGCATATTTTGGATCTACATGATTTTGAAACACAATTCTGCACCAAATAATTGGGAGCAGCAGAAGGGGCAAACAGACCGATTTTTAGAAGCGTCCAAATACCGAAATAAACCCTCCTAAAAAAGATTAAAAAAACATTAAAAATCAAAATCGAGGGGTTCCGCTTGTTAGTTCATTTTATTTCTCCGCCTGAAAACTCATCAAGCGCGTGAATATATTACGAAAAACGAGGTCGCACCCCTTCTCCTGCTATGAATTAAGAATTATTCTATCATAATATGGTACATCCGGAATCTTACACAGCTAGATTAGTTAGAGAGCGATTAGAAGCAATTAAAAAATTTCTTCCTGTTAGAGACTCATTCAGAAAAAACCTACAGGCGCAGCAGGAAGCACGAGTTGAATTTGCTACATGTACTGAACAGTTATTTAAACCCGTCACAAAAGTTACTGAAAAAGCTATATGGGTAGATATCAAGGAAGAGAAAGAGAAGGAGAGTCTTCTTCCAGTATTAAAAAGAACAGAATAAATTTTACAGGAGCTTCCAGCTAAAATAGCCGCCGCACAACCTCAACCCGAAGATGAGGGTGAAGAAACACTTGAAGGTGCTGCTGGTGAAAAACCAAAAGAAGAACATACGAGAGAAGTTGTTTTTATGGGAAAATGTATGTACTGATGATGGTATAAAGGCAATAAAAAATTTATGTTAAAAAATCATGAGGATGTAATAGAGTTTTGGTTCATTTGCTGATGCAAGTTATCTATCAAGACATGATTTTTAAAACCCCGAATATGTTAAAAATATTAGTCCTGATAACATGGGTTGATTGGGTGTATAAAATAAACCAGGGTATTAATCGAATATCCAAACAAGACAATGTTCATGACGTTTTTTTTTTTTGAACGGAGTTGCATTGTGTGATGAGATGCAACAGAAACAAAAAGAACAGAAACAAAAAGAACAAGAAGAGCGGAAACAACAACAAAGACAAAAAGAACAAGAAAAGCGAAAATCAATACAACAACCACAAGTACAACTTTCCTCACCGCAACAATCTCCTTCATCACAAATATTCCTCGACCAGCGCAACAACCTTCTCGACCACAACCTCCAGAAGAAGAATTTTATGATGCAGCTGGTGCTACTGTTAGTGGTTTGGGAAATAATTTTGTTTGTCCTGATAGCATTCTTAATGACGTGTCACGGGTAGAAGTTCTCATAGGAGGAAAACGTGCCGGAAATAACTCACCAGAAATAATTAATGAAACGGCTGATATTTGTCGGCAAATATTTCAAGGTGGTATCATGGATATCGGCGTTTACCGAGAACTTATCGATGAACTCGTTGATGATTACAGTCACTATGATTAGATAAATAGTAAATGAATAAGATGATCATACATAATAATTATTATAGACATGTACCGGTCAGAGTAATAAACTCACGATTACCAACCTACACAGCGATTTACGGAGATGGACTCGGTAACGTAGTTCAGGGAATATTTGCATGGTTAGCTCCAAAAGTAGCGCCTGTTGCAAAACAATTATCGATGAAGGCTATTGATGTCGTTCGTGAAAAAGCTCCTGGTGCAATTTTCAATGTTGCTGGTAAGGCGTTATCGGCGATCAAAGAAAGAATAGTATGATTAATGCGATGAAAATCACATCCACCAGTAAAACTACCAAGTACTGAAATTATGCCCGCATATGTCAGTAAAATAATAAATCAAGCTGCAAATCAAAAACTGGCAGCACTAGCAGATCAAGGACTCTGTGAATCAGGAAATAATACTTCAAGTTTAATATCAGGAGGGGGTGTTTCCCGAAGCGGATTTTCCAAACGCGGTAATCAACGTGTTAGACGAAGACATCTATAATATGATGTTCAACTACATGACTGACACAGCATTTGATATAGAAGCACCAGTCATTAAAGATGAGTCGTGCGTGATAATCAGTTTTATTCTTATGAAGTACGATCACCGGATCAACGTGGAAGAATTGAACTACAAGTCCAGGATACAAGCTGATATTTCCTACTCGCTGAAGCTTTTGTTGAGGTAGAAGGTGAAATTATAAAAGCAGATAATACTACATACGCATATGAGGTGCCATATGGTTTTGTTATTAATGGTATCATGGCACTGTTCAGTAGTGCCACTTATATAATCGATGGAAAAAATATCGAGACAATTCAGAAAGATGTCGGCATTGCAAGAACAATACCTATTAGCAAGATATTCTGATGATTATACAAGATCAGCAGGTCCCACGATGATGTTTGTAAAAGATAATTCTGATGCTCCTGAAAGCGATCAGTATACTAAAAGACGACCAAAAAACAATCTGACGCCAACGCCGACGCTGATGTGGAGTCGATGATTATTGAAGTTAAACCAGATTTCAACTTAGGATTTCCAATACGCTGATCAATGTTGGTAGGGAATCGTCGGAAATTTGCATGCGCTATTCCACTATCACATATCTTCGGATTGTGTAGAAATGTTAGAAAAGTTATCTTTGGAGCCAGACACACGGTTGAACTTGTGAGAAAGATTACCGATGACGAAGCTATCTGGATACCTGCTGGTGATCATGGTAAAGTAAAAAAGTAAAACTAACTAAAATATCGCTGTGGATGCCGGTGATGACTCCAACGATCGCAAAAGAACAAAAATTGCTTTCTTTCATGGACACAGGCGGTAAGTCCATGTTGTCATGGTTGACAACAACCACGGATAGTCTTCAATCCGATATTAACGGTAATTTTACATTTCACATAGCATCACAGCAAAATGTTTCTGCACCGCGACATATTTTTATTGCGTTACAGCTTACTAATCGTTTAAACTCACAAGTTCGTTCTCATATGATATTTGATGAATTAGGTGTTACAGAGGTTTCTTTACGGATAAACGGACAGCAAGAACCAACAGAAAACATACTACTTAATTATGAAGAAAATCGTATAGCACGTGTGTACCATCGTTTAATGACGTATATGGCACGTGATCAAAATGTAGATACTGGTTTATAGAACTCACAGCATGACTTTAAAACTCTGTATCCGATCTACTATTTTTTCGCTGGAGCATTTTGATTTATCCAAACAATCTGTCGTTGATATACATTTTAAAGCCATGACGAAAACAGGTGGTGGTGTTGATTATAGAGCAATCTCGGTCATTCTCAGCGATAAAGCGATGTTACTTGAAGGCGGTAGTGGTCGAATGAGAGTCGTTGACGCACCAGTAGAACATCTTTAATCGTGTTATTTAGAACATGAGTATTATCATAAAAATGTCATACGGACACGTTAATGTTACCCTAACACCGGGTCAGGTGACAAAATTACAGTCAAAACATGCAAATAAATGCGGAACAAAAATAACGTTAAAACAGAATCAGATTTCTAGTGGCGGTCCAAATAAATTATTGTTAACCAATAATCAGATAAAACACATTAATAAAGCCCTAGAATCAAAAACTGGAGTTCAGCTTCATCTTTCTCCGAGTGCCATTAAAGATATGGTTAAAACAGGTGACATCTTTCCACTTCTCGCGGCTATACCAGCGTTAATAGCTGCTGCCGTTCCAGCCGTAGCAAAAGCAGCCGCATTAGGTGCTGTTGGAAAGCAACAGGAAAAGGATTTTAAAAAAAGAGGGACCGGATTAAGATTGCCCGGATCTCATCGAGGAAGACGTCTGAGGCTTCCAGGGACCTATCTACGTTGAACTCACAATGGAGTTTTACACCACTGTCCAATTTTGATTTACTTAATGCTGCTAAACAGCTAAAAATATAAGCCTTTAGAAGTGTTTTCATGCGAGATCAATTACCACAACGAACAAACAATATTGAAACGTGTGTTATCAATCTCGATTCGAATTCAGGACCCGGTACTCATTGGGTATCATACACAATTGATCCACGCGGAATCGTTTATTTCGATTCGTGCGGGTTAGCTCCACCGCGTGAGTTTATCAAGTACGTCACACCGTTGGGTACAAAAGTTTGGTATTCAACGCTACCAACACAAACAATGACAGATCTGCCAATATGCGGCCGTGAAGTAATTAATGTACTTAACGCTATATCAAGTTCTTCTGCAGCACCTCATAAAGTCGTGCATGATTATACAAGTAACCGCTTCGTTAAAGGCAAAGCGTTTTAAACAGATCTTAGATCCTATAATGGTTGATATTTACAGAAGATCTTCTTCTACCACTGAGGTCAGGAAAAACTCCGACGATATTAATCTGTTAAAGTACGCCACTAAAGATGAACTCGCTGGTATTATGAATCTTGCTGGAGTTGACCGAGATGAAGTTGTTGTTTCTCATGATAAATACGGTGTTTTAAAAACGAGTAACATGAAATAGAATAATATAGTTCGATGAGTACTCGGTGCGGTCACGGATAACATCCCTGCGTTCACTGACGGTGATAGAATCAGGGATTCAAGTATATCGTTTGCAACCATCAGAGATGAAATTGCAAGAAGCGTTGCTAATCGTTTGAGAAACACTGGCGACACAATGACGGGAGAACTCAGCATCAATGGGAATAAGATAGTAGTGCTCAGAGATCCAACATCGGACAGAGATGCCGCGACAAAAAAATACGTTGACGTTAACTACAAAACCGTAGATGGTAAACTATCCACGTTGCGGACCGAGTATGACGTTTACGTAAACGCGATTACAAATCTCCGTAGAAATTTTAGAATACTTAATGAAATCGCAGATGAATTCCTCGGTGATCCATTCACCGTTGACGCAAAAGTCTCTGATATAAAAAAAACAACATCGGACACGATTAAAAAAACACAAGAAGACATCGTAAGTGGGATTCCTGAGATCATTAACAAAATTAGTGTGATTAAAATTCCACCTATAGTAACTCCCGGGCACATTACCAACATAGTATTCACCGTATCATCTGGATTCGCAACATGGTCAAAGAAAAATAATACTATCAAATATACCGCAACAGTCATTGGTGTGTACAGGCTGTCTGTGTTCAGTGCTGCAAAATTCGAGATATTTACAACGTATCCTTGGCGTCATTCAACTGATAAGTTTTCTGGAGCTGTGTCTATCATATTAAATAGCGGAACCGAAGAAACATTCATTCTGGAAGAAGCTGATAAGAAATTAACTGCAACATCTTACTGGTTGTGTCTAGAATTTTCTCGCTGAAACACCTCAATTGGTCACTCTATAAAATATAATGAGTACCCCAATCGACGTTCCAAAATTCAGGTACAATCAAGCACGTGAATGGAAAACAAAATTAAAAGATACCGTCGAACAAAACACGGTAAAAATAAAAAAATATCGCAGACGATTACTTATCGTTGAAGTAATCGTTTATTCAGCATCCGTTGTTGTTGCGGGAACCAGCGTATTATTATCAACAATAATAATGATGGCACCACTAGCTGTAACAATCTGTATTTCAGCTATAACAACAATTGCCGGTGTTCTCAATATCGTTGCAAAAAATATGTACTTGCACGAATGAAAAATTATCCGATTACATGATAAAATTACATACAGCGAAAACATCATACTCCAATTTATCTTCGTTATTATCAGCAAGTTTTAGTGATGGAATAATTTCTGATTTTGAGTTTTCAGATGTGATTAAAATATATCACGATGGCACTGGTATTAACGGTACGAGTATGATCAATAATGACAACGTCAGAAGAGTTACTCCAACATATTGTGACAAACACAACTCCACCGAAAATCACGATGATCTCAGTAAGTTCGACTAATCCGGAATTTAACATCAATATTCCAACTGCGATTCAAGTAAAAGAAATCGCATTGGCACAATTACGAGCATACTATAGTTGGCCGAACATCAGATCGAAATCATTTGGTGGATTACACACAAATAATTCGCTTCTATTCGCTAATAAGAACAAACCGGATGGAACACCTGATTGGCAGGTTGTTGGAATACCCACTGGCAGTTATCAGATTGAACAAATCAATGAATTTCAGCGTAGAATAAAATCAATAACAGGAAAGGAATCAAAAATATCAATTATCGTTCATGAGCCGACTTTGTCCTCTATAATTGAAATACACTTGCCTCGGGTACAATAACGATCCATACGGAGGCAGACGCCACGTCTCGCCGGGAGTAATTAATATAACATCAACGATCTTGGTTAATCTAGTTTGTGATGTGATTGATGGCAGCTATCAAATAGATCTTGGAAAATCAAATCAGGCTCAACAAGGAAACATTTGTTACACATTCACTCCACAAGTCTCCCTTGGGAGTTTGATCGTGCAAGAACCAACCAATCCTGTTCATCCATGGTATCATAATAATGTCATAATTAACACGAATAAATTTCAAACTCACCGACCACATCGGACATATAATTGATCTACGTGGAAAGAAATTACTCGTAAATCTGTATGTGAAATCGTAGATTTCTAATCTTAAGATTCCTCACTTTGTTAGGATCCTAGGATTTCTGTCTTAAGACTTTTCAGAAATATTTTATTATTATAAGGAAATACTTTTTTATTCTGAAATATTTTATTTCTTTATGAAATCGATCAGATTTTTGTAATTTTAATGGGTAGTTTGGTACACAAAATCGTGCAAATCGATCAAATTTTTGTAAAACCATCAGAAATATTTTGTTATTCTGAAATAATTATAATCAGAAATATTTTATTTTATTCTAAACTCGTGCAAATCAAAAACGTACCACAAAAAATATTTCACAATAATAATAAAAGAATATTTCGAAGATTACACGTGTTCTATCATACTCGTTTGTTGGATCGTTTCACCATTAACAAAGTTACTTGTTGACATAACTTTTCTTAATTGTCTTATACCAGCATTAATCGTTTTCTTTGCCTCGTATTCACGGGATAATTCTGATCTAATTTTTTCTACTGCGACAGAGAGAGGAACCAATTCCTTCAGCTGATCATCTTTTACTAAAGCTAGTGACTGAAACATCGCCGTCTGAATTCGTTTTATGAACTTGTAGTCAGATGGAAGTGTATCACCGCCATCATTTTTACGTTCTAAAATTTTAAAATCAGAAATAATTTTTTTTCAGATTTCAGTTCATAGGATATAGTAATTCCGTTTTTTTTTCTAGTATCTTAATAGCCTAAATAATATCATTGATATTTTCATGGTTCATTATACAGTGTGTATATATATATATATATATATATATATATATATATATATATATATATATATATATATATATATATATATATATATATATATATATATATATATATATATATATATATATATAGATATATAGATATATAGATATCTATCTATATATATAGATATATATGTATCTATCTATCTATATATATATATATATATATATATATATATATATATATATATATATATATATATATATAGATAGATAGATAGATAGATAGATTTAACAATCTGAAGCATTCGATATATGGTTCCTTCATTCGCAAATAACAAAACAAAATTAACCGTCATAACTCCTAGCCTGCCTCCTCATTCTTGCAAGTTTAGAGGACATATCACATATAACCTAATTAAGGTCGGTACAACCTAGACAACACAACATAGACAAAGCAACATATAAGGGGCCATTCTCTACACTCAGTATATTTTTTTCACACCCTCCCCCAAATCAATCCTGTGGGTGGTGCAAAACAGATGCAACCACCACGTGGTGAGTGTAGGGAGCGTGTTATTTTTTTCTATTGAGTTTCGAGGCTGGGCGTAGCCCCAATTATATATATAAAAATCGCAAATATGCGTACCCACCGACAGTATCAAGTATCACGGTCTTATGCGTTCGCAAGGAAACATCTGATGACTCCAACGATCGCAAAAGAACAAAAATTGCTTTCTTTCATATTTATATGTGTGTGTGTGTGTGTGTGTGTGTGTGTGTGTGTGATCAAGAAATTATTATATAGTTCTCAGTACTGTCTCTATAATAATTTCTGCCTTGATAAAATAACAGTTCCATCAAATAATTTAGATTGATAAAATAATGGATCTACTTCGACTATCGAAAGTTCCCAATTACTATATATATATATATATATATATATATATGATTTCCGCATCAACGATAGAAGTATCAAAATGATTAAATAATGGTTATATAGCGACAGGATAAACTCCCTAATTACTATATATATATATATATATATATATATATATATATATATATATATATATATATATATATATATATATATATATATATATATATATATATATATATATATTTGTGGGACTTTCGACATCAACGACTGTCTGCGTGAATTCGAGTCTCGGATTCGGCTAATGTGGATATGTGAGAAAGCTTGCCGGTAGCTTCTCGTGGGTCGGTGGTTCTTTCCCGGTTTTTCCGGGTTCTTCCTCCACCATTAATACTGGCCGCCATGTATAGCCTATCATGTGCTGAAAAATGGCGTTAAACCCTACAACAACAACAACAACGCCATCAACGATTATCACAGATTGACAAAATACATTGTATGTATCTCTGCAATGGATCTAAAACTAACGTACTATATCGTATTGTATTGTATAATGTAACCGCAGTTATTTTTTTTTCTGTTTGTAAGTTAGAAACTATAAATATCTTTCTAACTTACATTATATATATTAATTACGACGTAGATAGTTAATTAATTCCAACTGAAAAAATCACGATCTACGGAGGAAGCTATGTTAAAGAAATATCTCCCTTCCTTCAGGTCGAAAAGAAAGTAGTATGTAAATGGGAATTTTTGACGAACAAAATAAAAAATTAAATAAATAGTAAATATAATTCGAGGTAACTACTTGCTAATGACAGTTTTTCTTTAATAGTATTGGAAAACAGTTTTTTGTTTATATTTTTTTAGAGCAAGCGGATTTGTTTATAGTTTCCGCAACAGAATGTAATGAAAACCTTTTAACATCAAAATATTTTGCAGCAGTATTCATTGATTGAAATATTATTTCTTCGCCATTTTTTAAATTCATGGATACAACTGCTTTGGTACTCTTATCATTTCAGCCAGTGTTTCCAATTCTACAATTCTGACTTTGCGTGCCAATTCTCAGATTGGATAAGGAATTATTTTAATAGTCTGCATGAATATGATCGCTCACAAGACCTTCTTTAATCACCCCATTGTAACACTCGTATACAAATCGATGACAGAGATAATTTTTCTTCCCAACAGTAAACATTAGATAGCCAGTATTAGTAACAAAACCAACTGGTCTTTTCAACCTACAGTGTATGATTACACCATCACGATTTGCTTCGTATTTCGTTATTATAGGATGTTTTAAAAATTCTTGGTTTGTGTGGTAAAGCAGTATCTTGCTCCATATATGTAATGTCATTTGCTTAAATCATAATTTGCCTGAAAACTTATTTAGATAATCCTCTACACATTTTATAGCCCTGTCATTGTCATCGTTATTATTTTGTTATCATATGATGATTATGAAGAAATAACTGATGATCACTGAGCACTTGATGCAGGATTAAGAGAGTTTAAAATGTTAATCAGACTACAACCGAATAACATTCAATGTGAAGTAATGCGTAAAACAATTTCGGAAACCTCTATGAACGACTTTCTGCAAACGTGGAGCCCAGATGATTTGATAGTTGCAAGTAGAAAGATAGTTCGTGATGCACTTCAACGGGAGTTGTTCAGTTACATAAAAAAAAGTTTCCAACGTTGCAAGTGCCGTTGTGCTATCGACCAGCAGATACGCGACGACAAAATATTGATGTTGATATACCAGGACCCTTGACAGAGTCAAGGAATAAACAAAATCTCGTATTAAATGATGTTGTCGCAGTTGATGTCAACATTGTTGAAGATGTACTACACGCTGATAAATCCCCGTGCACGCTAGGATACGCGATGACGATACATTCATCACAAGGATTAACTATTAATGATACAGTTGTTTCGATCGTTGATGATCGTGTGGAATGGTCAAACTTAGTTTATTTGGCAGTGTCTAGAGTCAGAAAAATATCTCAGTTGCGGAGAACTGTCTTGGACGAGTCAGTGATCAATAATGATATTGACAACGACATAATAAGAAACAAATTAGCTTGTTATAAACAGTGTGAAAAAAAAAGTAAACGCGATTTTGACCTTGATGTTTAATTTATCATAGCGCTGAAACAACAGCAGAATAATCATTGTGCCAGCTTTAATTGTATAATGCTGTGGCAGTACTCGAGTAACAATCCAAGACAATTTACCATAGACAGAAAAGATAATCGTCTTGGCCATACACGCGAAAACACGATGTTAACCTGTCTTTAGTGTAATCGGCGTAGAGGTGCTAGTTAAGTGATTGCGGTGGTAATTGTGTATCCTCCGGAATTACTTGTAATTGTTCACGTACAAATCCACGCTGAGGAGCAGTTGAATCCAGTTTGTAGATTGCGGGTCTACCAGTAGATCTTACTACGCTAGATATCTTGTGTGTCGTGATGCTCCAGATAGGATCAGTCGCTCTTTTTTTACCACCTTCAAGTTCACCGGGTTCATATAAATATCTTACAGTAACATTACCTAATACTGGCTGCGCTGAAAAATTACGTCGTTGTACGATTTTTTTTTTTTTTTTTTTTTTGTAATCGCATGAATTGGTTTTATGTTGGCTGTTCGAGTTAATTCATTATTTAACGCAGCTATCACACTTGGTAATCTTGATACCCATTCGCAAGATCTCGTATCCTGAATTATATCCTTCGGGTATTGACATCCAATAACCGCTCGGCAAGTGTTCGATTAAATCGTTCAACAATTGCCTGATCACGATGAATTGCAGTATTTCCTCGTCTGATGGTGACGTTATGTCGCTTCATCAACGATGATACTGGACCAAGAAATTCTTTGCCAGGATCAACCTGTAATAGTTGTGACCATCGTAGACCACGTCGTTGATAAATTCGTTCCAACGGAGAAGCAACTTCAGATGATGTTTTCGTTGATAGCGGTTCTGCTTCCTTGTATCTACTTGCAACATCAACGACAGTTAGCGCGTATTTGTATGTTTTACGACGTATAGTATCGTGTGGTAAAAATAAAATATCGGCCTGATGAACTTCATTATGAAAACTAACATCGAAATACACGTACTGAATTCGTTTCGGTGGTGGTAGTAATTGGCCATATTGCCTGCTTGGATAACCATGCTTCATCAGTAGAACGTTTGACTTTTGCTGCATCAGCGAGTTATTAATTGCTGCTTTACCTTTCCAGTATCCCCTTGGACTGTAATAAATTGATTCTATTTATAATTAATTACCAGCTCCTAGCGCTAATTTGCCTTTCATCGCGGATCTAGCTAACCAATTAGCTAATTTTTCCTTGAAAGATTTATCAGTGATGAATTAATTTTACATCTGCGATATGGCTGTCTTGTAGATCTTTACTCTTGTACGCCACATCATGAACGTGACAAGCTCGATCAATTTCATTTATCGGATACTCACCGGGTCTTGGTTGATCCTGATTATTAAGTCTGATATGAAGTCGAGTACCAGGACCACAGTAATTATATTCTGGGAGATGTTTTTCTCCTGGATATTTTGCCCACGGAGTCCCGGGTAACATTGTTAATTTTGCTGCAATATCACATCCTCGTCTTTTCAAATATTATTTGGCTTTGGTTTATCACCTGACTGTGAGGGAATAAATTTAAATTTCTTTGTACCACACCGCGTACACATACCCGTAACCGCTGATATGTTATTTTTTTGCAGTAATAGTTGTTAGATCACCTGTTGGGGTACGCGTCCTGCATTTCACATAATATAGATCCATAGTATTTTATATAGTTTTATAACATGGATATAATTGACTTCTCAGCGACAAGAAAACGAGAACCAGTCAAGCACCATGCTGCGCTACCAAATTCTATCAGAATGGTAATAATAGGTCCATCATGGATCAGGTAAGACGCAAATGCTACTCAGTCTGATAATGAGATGGTTCAAATGGGATAAGTTGTATTTGGTATCACCATCAACTGATGATCAGAGATGTTATGATGTGCTTAAAGATTTTAATGAAAACGCAAGATTACTGGATGAGCGCGATGATAACGTCATTGAATTTATAACCGATATTCATGAAGCGCCGTCCGTTGATGATTTAGACGGATTTATTAATAATTTAGTTGTATACGATGATGTGATGCGGGACAAACAATCAAATCCAGTTATAATTTTTTCTCGAGGAAGACATAAAAACACGGATGTGATTTATGTTACTCAGCGACACACACAAATACCAAAAGTGATCAGAGATAACTGTAATATTTTAATTGTGTTTAATGGAGTATATACACATACGTTGAGAAATATTCATCAAACTTGGTGTGGCGGTGATATGGATATAAAGAAGTTTAGACATTTCTTTTCACGAGCGCAAGCTACTCCACACGGATTTATAAAAATAAATCTATATGATCCCAGAACAAGATATCGTGTGGGTCTTGATAAAATTTTTGGATAAATTAATAGCAGCAGAAGGGGTGCGACCTCGTTTTTCGTAATATATTCACGCGCTTGATGAGTTTTCAGTCGGAGAAATAAAATGAACTAACAAGAGGAACATCTCAATTTTGATTTTTAAGGTTATTTTAATCATTTTTTAGGAGGGTTTATTTCGGTATTTGGACGCTTCTAAAAGTCGGTCTGTTCGCCTCTTCTGCTGCTTTGGGTGCTAATTTCAGTAATGAATTTTCTAAAGTCAAATATTTAATGAACTGAAATTCCGTTAGTAACAGACAGTCTCTTTTTGCTGCTACAAATAGGATAAGCTTCTAAACAATTCTTTTTAAAACAATTGTATTTTTTTATCAACCAATCCTGGCCAGACATATATACCCTGTGCAATCTTCGTCCATTTTTAAATTGGTTCCCATTCTTCCATTATAATTAGTACCATGATTCACTGTACTAATAATAATTAAGAATTGGAACCAATGTAGGAATTAATAAACATGTACTGTACTTTATAGTATACATGGTTTTGGCTGGCCATGATTGTCTGATAAAGTAAATTTTAAGTCAAAGGAATCTTCTGAGTGGTTATCTTAGTTGTAACTGAAAAAGTAGACAATTTTTAACTGATGGAATTTCAATCCTTTTACAGACGAAAGTGACTGGCAAACTCCTTTCTGAAGCTCCTGACTGAATTAAAAACAATTTCAAACACATTTAGAGCCATAAATGCTTTAAACCTGTATTGGTTTTTTCTTTACATATAAGCTGGTACTAAGGATGCATTTGTGCTGATATACATTCAGAAATTTTAAGTTATTGAATTTTTAATATCATTTTGCTTGCATGGGTTTACTATGAGAGTTGAATTAGTGTCTGCAGTCCTATGGACCATTTCATGATTATTATCTCCCCTTGAAAACACCAGAGGGCGTCTCGGTGCAACTCACTTCCTGACAGTTCATTCAATAAAGATGATAGATGTAGATCTAGCTACGATGTCGTAGCCTCAACTTGATTTGTTGTGGTTGAGGATACGAACTGATCTTATATCATGTAATGGAGTAAAAAATTTCGTCACTAAAGTCAGAAAAACAAACAGTGTAGAAATCTACTACATAAGTATAATCATGTTGTGAAAGAAGTTTGGCTTATTTTGAATTTATTAAGCCCTTACACGATAAAATAAATTGGCATGGTTACACTAACCTCACCATGTTCGCCATGACAGATAACGCGAGACTCTCGCCGTGAACCCTTTTCTACATACGGTTTTCCAGACCATATTTGGATATTCTATGTAAAAATGGACACCGAATCTAATTATCTGATGTAATGTCTATAATTATTTTCCTAGTATGAACAAAAGATGTTAGACACATATAATTTATTCAATGGTTTGACCATAATGATCTTTAGCACAGCTAAGATTCCTTATTGTTGACTTTATATTTCACTAACCAAGCGTAAAACGGTACAAAATTCTGAACTATCCAGAATTGGAATTTTTGTGTGTATGCGCATTGGAGCTAAGGGAGGTAATTTTAAGTGCTACGATCAGTAACTCTGTTGCAACTATGAAACCCTCTACAGAGAACAGCAGCCCTACAGTATACTTCAACACATGCATAAGCAATTAACTTTACATAATTGCAGAAGTATGGTTCTATTTGTGGGTAATAAACAAAATGAAGACCATTTGTATACCTCAAAGTGACTTTCAGTAGGGTATTTCACATACTTTCAAATATGGCAATTACTGCCATGAACGAGGAAGGAGGTTGATCTTAACAAGTGGGTACTTTTGACTGCTAGTTGGAGTGTTTTGCACACTGGTTAATATTTGTTCAATCAGATGTATAGAGTTTATACAAATTACCATTTAAAGTGTAATAGGGTTAAGCAATGTGATATCTCCCAGCTGTATTTTCAAAACACTGTCCTTTTTTAAGCTGCAAATAGAATCAGCTTTCAAATATCTAAAAAAACTAAATTCTTGCATTTATTATCAACCAATCCTGTACAGCCAGACCTATATATATATATATATATATATATATATATATATATATATATATATATATATATATATATATATATAGAGAGAGAGAGAGAGAGAGAGAGAGAGAGAGAGAGAGAGAGAGAGAAATACTACTAAGTTCAAGAATATATCCGAGGAATTATCACTGTGAATAATAGCAAACTAATCATCATTTAAGTTAGCATAGATGGATTGTCCTTACATATTGTATAATAATACCAATAGTTTAGATCAAATATTATCTTGATAATATATTATTACCGATCCAGAAATTTACATTTTTTATTCATTACAGACCATTCTGCTCGTTAAAATTTTCAAAACTTAGACATGATGATGTCTTTTTATTGATATCCAAAACTGAAGAAAAATAAAAATAATCATGCAATTTAAAAAATCGCTGCTTGACAACAAAAATGTATGTGCTGCACTTTAGCTTTGGAGGCAACACAAATATCAATAGTATGATCCTATGTATGTCATCTTCCTTGCAAAGCAGAGACAACTATATGTCTCTCTTGACTGTTTAAAACTACTTTTTAATTATGTTATTAAATTGTGAACTTTGACCAGAAGGGAAATCAACCTATCTTCCCAGATGTGAAGAAGCTTTGGGCTTTGTATTGTTTATATACTTGTAAGATGCATTGCAATACAGCTCTGGTGCTTATATGATAGTAACAATTCAACCTAATTTGTTCACAAGCGGTCTCAACATAAATTTTTGTGTTTGCATTGTTATACCAGGTACAGTTGAGAAAAATAAAGTCACACATGTATTCATGAAAGGAATCAATTTTATAATTTATCTGCAACCAAAATTTATCAGCAGATTGCCTGGAAGAGAGTAGTGCAATGGATATTCAACCCTGGGTGTAAACATAATAATATATATTTCCCTAACAGGTGGTGAAGATAACATACAGATTGTGCACAATTTTCAAGTATTCCTTAAAACAATTTCTCCAAAAGCTACACATGCTTCTACTTTTAATTTCATAATGACTAATTAGCCTACAGTATACTTTCATTTGTTATGATGTAAATTTTAGATTTTTTCTATGATGCATTTGATAAGTAGATTATTAAATAATAATTCATAACATTGTCAGACCCATATTAAATTTACATTTATTCCGTGATTGTACACATCAAAATTATTAAAATAATTTAACAGTCATTTTAAATATTGTTCAGTCAAGATTCAGTTAGTTTGTTTAATTACTCATTCAGTTGACAAAAAATTAGCCAATCGAAATTATAGTGAATTGTATGTGCATACAGATCTGTGTCACAAACAACGTACATGTAATATTTTCCCTTGTGCTCAAATCTGATGACTATATAAAGATTATATCATTGTACTGCTTTGTCTGATCATATTGATATAAAAAATCCTATTTAATATTATCTCGAGTTTGTTGTGAAATGCGCATAAAGTTACATAAAAATAATTCTAGAAATTTTCATCTAAACAAAATCCTAATGATCCAAGAAATATAACATTGGTAAGAGACTGTTAGTAGCAAACAAATAGCCTATAGGGCATCATCAAGGCCTGGTTGGCTGTAAAGCATTGCCATCATGATTATATTACACAAATGTGTAATTACCCATGTTCTCCCAAGGGAAGTAGGCTGTGAAATTTGAGAGATGGTGCTAATCAGGATGACCATTGTTAGATGTCAGTCAAATTGTTAGCATTGGGCTACATGAAAGGAAGATCATGAAAATGAAACTTGAACTGACTAACAGTACAAGTTTACCCTCCACCATATTCCAATAGAGTGCATTATATATATTTCGTCTATCAATTTTTTGTGTTCCAAGTGCTTTTAGAGTCCCTTCAAAACATAGCATAAATTGAAATTATTGAAAAACCACTCAGGATTAACACTTAGGTAATAAGTGGTGGTGTATTGTAGCTATAATATACATCATAACATTCATTCTTTACTTATTTCAAAGATAGGTAGGCAGGTGAGGAGATTAAATCAAGATAAGTTTAATGTCTCACATGCAGAATACAGTTGATTTACCAAGTGGATTTTGGGGCATTTAAGTACAATTAATGAAATTATGTGAGTCTGAATTCTGTCTTTAGCAAATTGTGGGAAGTAAAATATTGAAATAACTCAACATGTGATTCCTTGTTATTGGTTCATTATGCCCTCAATATCTTTGACCCAGTATCATCTAGTGTCATGAAAATTGGTATATCGATGCATCTGAGGGAGAATCCAAGCAGTTCAGCAATTCCAAAATTAAAATTAGGTCAATTTGACTTCATTTTCATGCTTTAATGGCATTATTTGCTATGCTAAACTCTATTACACACTCACTCATGAAATTTGGTATGTGAGATGTTTATAGAATTGTTATGACATATGGATATACCACAATGAAAATGTTTCAGTCTTGTCTAAAAAAGTTAATCAGTGTGACCCAAATTTAATACTTCAGAGATATGGATTGTCAGCTATCTGTTTATTACACCTTCAATGCCATGGACCCTATTGCACCTGGACTCACACATTGTCATGAGCATCAGTAATATAGATGATAACTCCACCATGCCAAAAATATTTCACTGTTGACTAGTTTGCATGCTTTGGAACCGTTTGTCTTCTTGACTGTCTGGTGAATATGTTAGGCCCTATTTTATCTTACTCATGAAAATTAGCATATATATGCATCCCAGGGAGAGTTACTCGACCCCACAAAGGTTAGGTCTTTGTAACTTTCATACATAGAGTATTTTGAACTCTACATTTGCTTCACACTTGATATAATTATCAATCGTAACATTTATGAAATTCAAAATATGGGTATATCACAGAGAGAGTAATTCTGTCATATGAAAACAGGTCACTACAACTTCATTTTCAAGTGTGAATGACATTTGTATCTTCAGGCGTTTGCTGACATTTGTCTTTTCAAACATCTGTTGCTAAACGCTTTGTGTCTACAGCGATATTACAAATGAGTAGTCTACTTTTTTAGACTCTACAGTGTCTACCGGGATGAAACCATGCTATCATTTTGCATCTTAATCTTTAGTAAATAAAGCAGTATAAACCTTTCCTTTATGGCTTTAGGGTCAAGCAAAGTGTGTATCACATGACATTTTGCCATTATGATAATGATGTCACCCAGCACTCTGTACAATGTAATCTATATTGGTACATTTACTGTAAATATTTCCACAGGCATTTAGGTTCACAATGCAACCCTTAACAAATAGTATTTGGCAAAATGATTGCCATAAAATTTCATTTTTGTTTTACTTTTGAACTTTTCCTGTGTAATTATTTACAATTAGTTCATTTTTACAACAAGATAATATTTCATGATATATTCTTAATTTCATCAGTTATTTATTTCAGATTTCTAAAGTTTGAATTATTTCATCCAACTGTGTTAAAAGAAGATTTTTATTAATATTTTTCATATGTTCACCTTCATTCATATATTTTTTCGTTCACATATTCTCATACATTTTTCTGAGAATATCACGTAACTGAATTATATATACTGAAAAGCACACTTATTAATGAATAATTATTAACTTCACAAAATTACTTTCATTAATTGATCAATAAATTAAATTTAATTCGCTATGTTGATATCTAAAAATTTGTACATGTCATGAAGACATAAAAGCTACAAAGGACTTTGACTGTCATGGGACTGTGTTTAAATCCTTTCTCTCATTTTCAACCAAATTAATGTTTAATTAGCAATTATAAAGGTGATTATTTACTTCCTTATTTAGCATAAACAAAATATAATAAAAATGTTATTCTTTCCACAAAATATTTAGTTTGCAAAATCTTGCAAATAAGCTGACGTTTTAAGGATTTTTTCTATTGAAACTGTTATTATAGTAAGTTTTTTAATAAAAAATAATATATGGAAGTGTTGATATTGAACTTCTAAATTGTTTGCAAAATAATGTATTTACCATTAATCTTTCATTCTAGCTTGAACAAGATAATGTTTGTTGACCATGCAAAAATATACAGGATCTCCCCAACATACCTATTTTTAGCAATAATTACTTAGTACATCTTGAGTGCTAGATCACTTACTTACAAAATCATTATCAAACCAGTCTGCTTTTATAAATCAAAATCATTTAAAGTCTTACTTCTTGATTGGAGAGCACATAAAATCCACTTCTATGATGTACACCATGTAAAATAAAAACCAGTCTTAATACAGTCAATGGAGGTTGACTAGGGGTATCTGTCGGTAAGCCAAAAGCAATAAAATTTTCCCTAATATCAAGTGAATGACAATGAAGCAGACTAACAGGACATGTCATATCAATTACATATACATAACTGATTCTCCCTGCAAATGAATATATTTGTTTTCAAAACCAACCATATTAAATTAAATATTAATGTTAGAAACTATCATATTAATCAAATAAAATATTAATGCCCATTTTGTCATCAAGTGGATTTGTGTTTTTATTGCTTTGCTTGGATTTTATATATAATTAGAATATAAAATGAGGAAATATAACTATTTTAAGTTCTCACTTGGAAGAAATATGATTGTCCCCTTTAATTTTGTATCATGTGTAAAGTTAATTAATCTGTCTTTCACTCTCTTCTTCTCTCTGTCTCTCTCTTCCGCTGTCTTTCCTTCCCTCTCTCTTTCACTCCTTCATTTTCTTCCCCTGTTTCCTTTCTCTATGTCTCTGCTGTTTGTCTTCCCCTCTCTCTCTCTTCCTATCTGTTGATCTTCCTCTTTCTTTAATTCTTTATCATCACCTCTCATTTCCACCATGTCAACCTCTCTTCCTTTCAGTCATCTACTCTGTCTTCATCTCTCTATACCTTTATCTCCTCTTGCCTTTTTCCTCTGTCTTTCTTTACCTCTCTTTTTTTATTCACTGCATAACCTGCCTTTTCTCTCTCTTTCTTAGTCTTTGTGCATCTCTTTTGAAATTTTTCTGTTTTTCTCTCTCTCTTCTTCTTTCTCCCTCTCTCTTGTCTCTTTTTATTTTCTTCCTGTCTTCTTTTTCTTTCTTTGTCTTCCTCCTTGTGTTCCTCTCACTTCCTCTGTTTTAATCTCTCTCCACAGTCTTCCTCTCTTTTCCTATGTTTGTCTTTCTCAATCATTTCCTCTCTCTCTCACTCTCCTCTCTTCTCTCATCCTCTCTGCAAATTGTATGAGGTGATGATAATTGTATGTTTTGAGTTTTAAGCTTTGCAGTTTCATTAAGTGAAGATAGCTACAAAATTTGAAGAAATAATATTTTCGGGCATACGAATTCCATAATGGTTACTCAAAAGCTTAGCAATTGCCAGAACAACAATGCAAATAAGTATTCACAGGACAGTCATATGGAGTAAAATACTGTGTTGGCAACTGATGCCAAGATTATGGGTGCAGCATTAGTTGTCTACTGACATGTATGTGTATATTATGTATATTACCTGTGGATCCAATTCCAAAGGAGCTATTCAGCATGATTGGTTGAGGTACCAAGCATATTTTTCCTTTGACACTTTCACCCACTCTAGAATTTATTTACAAAACCTTGCAAATGACGCTTAAATGTGTGTGTGTGTGTGAATTTTGGATTTTTTATGTAGCTTTGAGTCATATTGCTGCAATGTCTGCAGTGTGGCTGTTTACAGTGATGTCAAGCACTGAAGCATCATCTTGCAGACATGTAGCATTATGTCCCAGCCAGTCACATTATCCTGACACTAGGTCGACCAGTTCTAGAACTAACCTCTTAATACTGAGCGCCAAGTGAGGCAGATGCTAGTACCATTTTTATAAGTCTTTGCTAAGACTCAGCCTGGGGTTCGACCCACAACCTCCCACATCACAGGTGGATACTGTTACGTATATCTGAATTAATTCATATTTATTTTAATTTAATTATCAGTTTTAAAATTTTTATTCTATAATATGCTATTATAATGTAAATTTATTCACTAGAGATGATACTTTTTCAGAAAATTGTTTGACCTTGACTGTTAGTTTATAAGCACCAGGTGTTGATCTAAATTCTGACCTTGTTTCAGAACTTGTAGCTATTTTCATAAACAGGTTCTATTTTATTTTAAAATGATTGGTTGTTTTCAAGGTCATGATGGGACTACATAATTTCAGATGTAAACAATTATTTTTTTAATTCTTGGAGTAAAATGATTGGTTGTCAGCAGGGTTATTTTTGGTGTACTTTGACATAAACAACGTGACCCCCCCCCCTTCGATTTCACAATTCTGGTTTTTCCATTTCACATGTCTGTTAGTTTTAATAGAGATGCTTTGAGAGAGATTTTTTAGTTTTGGGCTTTTTATAATGACGTCAAGTTAGTTTGCTTATCGCAGAATAGAAACCGAGTGGGATTTTGGACTAAATGAATAAGACAAACACAATGTGTGAAAGATGGTAATTTATGAAATGAATCAATAAAGAGAAATAAATGATGTAAAAATACAATGATTCTCTCACGCTCTCAACATACGATTGACCCAATCACTCTACACAACATTCACGCTGAAAATAAACCAAAAATATTAAATTAATATGAAGTACAGATCCAAGAAACCTCATGGACTGCAGATACGCTTCAAACAGTATTCTACACTACAAGAACAAGAGAGATTCACATAATCTCCAATAAAAACTCTGATTAAGATTCAAATTAATCTTATTAACACAACTAAGATTCCAAATAATCTTATAAATACAACTAAGATTCAAAATAATATCTTATGAACATAAAAATGCAATTTGGAACAATAATTGAACCAAACGTATGCTTCTAGACCCCTTGTACAGTCACACGATTCCTTGGGTTGGCCCCCACTCTTATCGGCCGCTCGCACCCTTTATGGATCCACCACATGTACAGTTACACGTATACACGTACAGACAGCATACAGTACCCTTTTGAATTTGCTATGTCTAGTCCATGGTACAGACATACGTACATACATACATGCATATCGACAGCACGCAGCCATAAATTCTCTGGAAACTCCAGACAGCTCTAAAACAGCTTCAGATAGCTCTAAACATCTCTAGCATACTCTAATCAGCTCTAGTAATAGTCACAGTCACAATCCCAGTGACAGTCACGATCAGCTACAATAAAACCAAATTGGCCATAATAGTTTCTGTAAAATCTCTAGATATATGCTAATACATTAACCTCTAATGGTGACTTGTAATTCAAAGTTCAAATCTGCGTTTAAATAAATGCATTATTATGTGATAAGACATTACAAACCGAATAAGCTTCGCATATCAAATGAAATGTAAATTTAACACTTTCCCCTATGGCTGGAGAAGAATGGAGGGCGTACACTCACTCTTTGACGTGATCCAAAACGACCAGTGTCGGTTTAGAAATCGATCTTACTTAAATTCATAGGAGAGTGAGCAAAAGTCGGGTAAAATCCCATGCATTTCGTGTTATTAATGTCCCTCGTCATAAGTAATTTCCGGCGAGGTACATGTTAATACAGAGTTTACCTGCCAAAAACTCTTATTCACCCAATATAACGTTGTACGTATGCACAACGAAAAATAGTCAAATAGTTCTAAGGCAAAACGAAGTTATCTTTTCGCCTAATTCTGTGACATTGCATTGCCAGATTTTAAGTCATAATTTTCTTCAAATCAGTTAGATTTCAAAATGATTAATTCTTTTTTCTCTGGAAATATTTGAAGAGTGCTCACACAGACATTTTGGAAAGACATCTCTTACAAATTTAATTTGGATTTCCAACACCGGAGTACCATTATTTGCATTTCTACAAGGAACTGTAGATAAGCATAGTACTGACTACAGTATATGTCATCGTCATCCATCTTGGAAAATTTCCATCAGGATTCGAACTTGAAGTTATTAGAACATTTGTTACTAGGACTTTTCAATTTAATTCATGGATTATTCTTAGATATTTTTGGGATTTGATTCTTGAAACCATAAGTTCTTCTCCTTTTTCATTTTAACAGAATTTTTCCAGGAAAATAAATTATTTATTAAATTTTAAAATGCTTGTTGTTTTCACTCTTTCTGTGTTACTGTTTATTCGAGCCTAAATGCGCAACAATACTCATACCACTTAGGCCATTAGAGTGGTCCCCATTTTTAATGTAGTGTTAGTTTGCTGAGAAGAACCAGGAAGATTATTTAAAAGTTGTGTCTTATACCAGGGTTCATACAGAATTCTGAATGATAAATTCAAAGACTTTCAAAGACCATAAACATAGATTTCTAAGACCTATCTTCACTAATATTTTATATGCAAGTTACGTTATATGAGAAACTAACGAATACAAAATGCTACAATATTGTTTAATGATGAAATTAAACTGAATAAGTCATCATTTTACTTTACTACATTTGAATCTAATAACCTTAGACAATTTTATCTGTGATTATGGAAAGAAATTAAAATGTTTGGGTTTATTTAATTTTTCAAAGACTTTTAAAGACATTAGGGTCATCTGCTAAATTCTGTCAAACTTTCAAGGCCTTGAAAATGCTACCTCATTTTTCACAAACTGTCAAAGACCATATGGACCCTGTTATACCATGAAAGTGTCGACTTTTGAAAATTATATTAGTTCAAAATTGTAACCTCTATTAATTGTAAAGGTTCATTTGAAATAAACCATATGTGAGACTTTGTAAAGTGAACCACTACCTGCATTATATTTCAAATGTGGGCATTAAGCAGATTAGGAAAGAGTCCATTAATAAAAAGAGACAAATTGCTGTAGGGAGAAATAATTAGCTAGCTGATTCTGTCACTGCACCCCTAATTTATTTTATGACCTGTTACATGTATGGTATTTCCTTATCTTTAATACCAAAGAGACAATTCCTAATAAGGAACTAACTGGTAGTAGTAGGAAAAGAATCAGCTAGCTGATTATGTCCCCCCCCCCATTTGTTAAAGGAACCATTATATTTTGATATCTCACTTGTACGCCTTAAGTGTATTATCAAAGGGCCCATTAATGAAAAGAAACTATTTGGTTGAAGAGGGAAGAGAATGAGATAGCTGACTCTTTCCCCGTCCCCATTTGATAATTGACTCGTTACATATATATGTCACATGTGGCAATTAGCTTATTCCCAAAGAGTCCATCGTTGAAAAGAAACTAATTAGATGAGGGGAGGGGTGACTAACTAGAGAGGGAACTAATGGGTTGTAAGGGAGGTAGTAAGAAATAATTAAAGGGGATGGGGTGGAGAAATTGGCTCTTAAACCGTCTATGAAAATTACCAGTTAAGAAAAGGAAAGCTAACAATTTTATGGATTGATGTTGTATTATAACTGGATAAAAAATCATTTTAAAAATGATTTGTATGTGGTTATAATGCCTGCACATTGTGAAATCAGCACTTTGACCATGGGTTCTTCAATATTATATAATTTGTTTTATAATACTCAGTATTTTGTAAAAAGCAATGGATCATCCAACAAATCAACACTGATAATCCAATCAACATAGTTTCAACAGTTCCACATCATCACCATTAGTATCAAAAGCCAGAGTAATAGGCCATGTGATCCAATAGAAGATCAAAGGTCAGAACTTCCATAGGACTGTACAGAATTTTGTTGGACTAAGGCTCATTGGCTTTGAGAGGTTGAATATTGTATGCACATCTAGCAAATGCCAGCTTAGTAATTCACACTTGAGCCAGTTAAAGAATGTTATCGGTTTATGATTTTCATCAAGAAGATGAAATGATAATGATTATGAGACAGTAGAGGCTGGTGTGACAGGAGAGAGTAAGTACAATTTATATTGTTTAAATGAATGCTATAGGCAATATAATAGCTCAAAATGAATCAACTGAAACACTTAACGATTAAAACCCTTTACATAGAAAATGGAAATTACTAAACTAATTTCTATATTTATGCAAATTAAAGAACTTGTGATCTTTCATTTTGAAATTTCAGTGAACGGTTTAATTGTCTGCAAATGAGAACCATTGTTGCAAGATAGATACACAATGTAACAACGCAATAATCAGACAACCAGCCAGATTTTAGTGCACTGTAGAGGGCCATTTCACCTCCATAAATACATTTGTAACTGACACTAGATCCACACTATGTTAGTAAAATTAGAAGGTTTCTTGCATGGAAATGACAGGGTTATGTATTAAGTATGCTTTTTCATCATTTCTTAATAATAATAATAATAATAATAATAATAATAATAATAATAATAATATTAATAATAATAATAATAATAATAATAATTATGCTGTAAAGAAAAAGGAACATTGTTAAAGCTGTTATTAATAGATACATAAACATTTATCAGTTTTATAGGGTCAGGAATTGCTCTCCTCAACACATGGTCTTTGACTCAGTGGACAAGGAAAGATTTGCATGAATCTTGATGGCAGGGATATTGATACCTATGTAAAAGTGAAATGTAAGTTTATTTCTATATTTGACCTGACAATCTTACCAACTAGTGGCTTTTTCCCTCCAGATGCTAGTTAGGGAGATGGCAAAATATTATGTAAAGGTAATGACTTTTGTAGAACAAAATATGTTTTTCTATGGATATGTATTGCAGTTAAAAATGCAGATCAACTGGAATAGGGATTACATTTTACCCTGGCAGAAAATATTCAAAATGGCAATGTGTATCCTTACATACAATAATAACAGAATTATATGTGATTTATTGACAAGTTACATATGCAGCAGTTCTAATATCTGCTGGAAACACTTTCAGATCATGTTGGGTTTTTGACCAAATCTCATATATCATACATTTTTACGTTAATATGCAAATATGTAAGCCAGAAAAATTCAGCAAGCAAATTCATTCAGGGTGAGTAGCAAGCAAATATCTTGACCGAGACGCCAATCTCTGATATTAATTGCACCACTGATTACTACAGAATCAAGCTGCCATTAACTTGCTGACTGTGACTTAAGGTACAGTTCCCAAAGAATCAGGTTATAACAGTCTTAGTTTGTGACACCTATAATGATAGTCACACACCCTCCAAATATTGTGTGAACTTGATTACCTTTCAAGTTGGATAAGTAACTTTGACACTTACTTTAATCAATTAATTAACACCCCAACTAGAATAACAGATAAAAGTGCTACTACCATTAATCATGTTGAATAACCATCATGGTCTTTGAGACTGTCCTATCTTTGGGATCTACCTTAGGAAGGGATGAAAGTTATAATATACAAATATTTCAATTACAATGACATATTTTAGTATTTAACACATTACAAGTTAGAACTCACTGGTCATAGTCCTGAAAGGTAGGGGTCAGGAGGTTTCAGTAATGTAATAATAAAGCACTGGGATTTTCCATGGACAACCATAGAAGTAGCTCCCATTTTCAAATACCAATGGAAGGCTTGGGGAACTTTTGACTTTCATTGGATTTAGCACTTCCTTAACTGAAGACCACTATTTGACATCTCAATTGAACTGACTGTACACCATTATCATGGTCTCTTCCTGTGATGCCAAAAGAGCTGTTCAGAAACAATGCTCATGGCAGTTCACGCCTGCATCCTCTGGTACCAGAGGCTAGTGTACTAACCGTCTGATCCCCATCATAATAATCTAATAGTTAATTTGCTGCATCCACAATTACAAAAAAAAATGCCCTGTGTCTTATAAGATCCTACTTAAGAGACATCAACTCGTTATGCAGAGAAGCAGTGTACAGGCTATTCTGTTTTGATTTTGTTGATGTAAGGGAATTTTATTTATGACTGAATATACCTTTACATGTCTGGATGACTGTATTATTTTATCATTTTTTACACTTTCCTTGGGATAGATGAGGATATAACTCATTTTATTAACTTTAAGTTCTAGCTTTTGTGTTGTAGTTTGTTATAGTCTATGGCATAAAACTGAGCAAATATTGTGATGAGAAGAAACAGTTATATATAATATTTCTCAAAATAAATTTTTATTCCTCTAATATTTTAAAATGTTAGCAAATAAAACAGAGCGTGTGTCATTCAAACTAAATCTTTCTGTCACGCTTTCTCTGTCATGCTATTTTCACATGCATATAATTGTTAGGCATGATTTATGGATCCAGAGTTTTACTGCAAAGATGTCAAAATATATTCATATTGTATGTACTACCTTAATACATGTCACATTGGTTGCCTTGGGTTTTCTGGTGAAGCTACCAATATGATTTAGAAATGACTGACTTCAATTAAAAAATGTAATGTCATTTGGCAACACAATTGTTTTCATTAGCTTGTGTGCTTATTAATTGTGATTTATGTGCTTTCTTATCATTCTATGATTGCAAATGAAAATAAGACAGTTTTTCTTCTATCACTAGTTGTATGTCGAATACAGTTTATCAATACCCAATTCCAATAATAAAAGATTATTTAGTGCTAAGAGTATTACAAAACTTGAAAAATACTAATGGCATGATGTGATCCTATACTCTATATTGATTCCTTCACTGTCACCAGCACAAGACTATTCATTTCAAGTACCAACATCATATTTAAGAAATTTGGACATAAAAGTCAATAGACTTTCTTTTATGAAAACAGTTGTAATCTTTAAAGTAACATTAATCCACAGGGCATAATGTACAAAAGGTTAATTTGTTCGTAAATAATTTATTTTCCAGTCCCAACGAGCAAGAAGAAAATGATCTGTCAATTATGATTTTCTTTGTAGGTAATCTCTCCAAAAGCTACTGGGCTGGTGGAGTACAATGCTGGTGCAATCTACATGCGACTACTGGAGGATCAATAAAGGACATACTGCAAAAAGCCATTTGGGAAACTTGAGAATGGAAATTTTGAATTTCAGTTTGCTGATGGTTTAGAAACAACATTAAATATGAAAGATATCCAGAAAATCAACACAATTTATTTAATCAAAAAGTTTGAACTAGAAGTAGCGAACAACTAAATATGTGTTAATAGAAAAGGAACACGAACAAATAAAGGAAGCAGTTGCAATATACATTAAAAGTTAAACACATGTATGAATTATTGAACCACTTTCAAGAGCTTCATTGGTTGGATCTCTTAGGTAAGACCTGCCTCCTTACTGCATCCCATCTCCTTTTAGCTAAAGAGTTTTAATTTGGAAGCACTGGATTTGACTGGTAGTAATAGTTCTCCTAAGTATTATGACTGGGTGATTATTATTGAAGAAACATTATTCTAGATCTGAATCATTATTAATGGGTAAAACAGCATCTCTGTATAGTCACTAGGTCACATCAATTTTTTTAAAATTATAATAGAAGACATGTCTTTAGAGTCTATAAAAATTTAAACACCTGTCTTTAAATCACGAAAGTTGAACCTCAGGCAATCTTTGAAATGGAATTTTTGATGCTGATAATATATGGAATATATCCTGATAAAACTGTCAAGATTTAAATATGTTACAAAATATCACAATTTAGAAGCAAAGATTTTACATAATTATGAACATGTACATTGTAACTTGAAACCAAAATATCACTATCTTTGTGTTTCCTGCTATATTTCAAGCTTGAGTCACATTTATTATGTAATGTCAGATTTAAAAATAAAATGGATTACATACTTGATAATATGCTTCCTTCTTATTACTCTATCTGACCTAAGTACTATCATCCAGTATGTGCCGCCAATCCCTTTTTTGAAATATTCAAATAAAGACAAAATATCAATTGAACGTTTTTTCCTTCATTCATTTACATTCTTATTGCATAGACAATTTGCTGGTTGAATAGATTATACATGTTAGCTGTACTGTACTTTATTTATGTGCTGCAAAGGTTTATGGCTTACTGAACGTCAACGCCAATTAAGTGATTCCTTACAAAGATTTAACAGGAACATACTGGTCATGTGTACTGAATTAAACGTGCACAAGTATGTCATCGCATCATTTTATAAGAAACTTAACAAAGCAATACCTGAAATAAAACAATTTCAGAAAGTTCTAAATTTACAGCTAAAATAAGGATATTTAATTGCCATATGTTGTTATTGTTAAACATGTGGGTATTTTAATAGCAATGTGGCATTATTTTATAATCTCTATTCATTTCCTCTGGATTACAGCTCAGAAAACTAGACAGTATTCTGATTACACATTTATGAATGGTAGGGTTGGCACACATTAGAATGGGATGGTGGTGGGTGGAGGTAAAATAAATATTTTACCTCATGAATT
Source organism: Sinohyriopsis cumingii (assembly GCA_028554795.2). NCBI lineage: Eukaryota > Metazoa > Mollusca > Bivalvia > Unionida > Unionidae > Sinohyriopsis > Sinohyriopsis cumingii. Next base: position 1,224,804 of record JAPYKE020000057.1, on the reverse strand, counting down.
TATGTTAAAAAAATAATCTTATAAAAATCACTGGGATGGTTTGGTATTTTGTCATTCATTAAATTTTAATGTTACACTTAAGTTCTGTAATCTATTATATACATTTTAAAATGGCATGCAACAATGAGTAGTCTAACATAAGGATCACATGTGTGTTCTTTATAGGTGGCTTTATTACAAATGAGTGTAATGTGCAAAGATTTAAGAGAAAGGCATGATTCAACAGAATGAGAGAGAGAGAAAGTAAATGAGAGAGGAAGGCAGCAGATAGAGAGAAAGAAAAGAAATAATAGTTGGCCATGTACATATAAGTAGATGGATAGATAACAGATTAGTAAGACATTGCACATTGCACGATTACAATAAATTGAACTGTATATGCAATAAATGTAATTAAAGGCAGTTGTTAAAGTCAGTCAGGCAGTTGAGATTACAATCAAGTCTTATTAAGACTGGTTGAAGAGTTCAGGGATGGGAAAAGAATCATGCTTAAACAATCATGGTCACAGTACACAAGGATCCATGGAAGCAAAATCATCTGCAGGCAAACTTGATAGAAAATTGAAAGGGGAAAGGATTACATTTTTATAAGCAGGTGGCCACTAAACCAGACTTTGACTACTTATTGCCAAACTTGACTTGCAATTAAAAGGGTGCCCTACAGCATGAGTCTACTGTATAAACACTTGTTAAGAAATACAGTAACATTATTGTTTTATCATTCCAAGGTTTCATTTCAATCCTTCCTAACATTGGCTTATCATCCACTTATTTAAAAATGTATTTTATTTCTTTGATCCACACCTTCAGTTTATGACAATAGTTTCTGCTGTTATTAAACAAATATTTGCTAAACATATTTCTCCAAAAATTGGTTTCTACCTAAGGTCATACATGTACGTTATGGTGCGAGACTCTGAGGTGGATAGCTAAATTTGGCAAATTATACAGCTTTTAAACTTTTCAATTCTAACAGCCACACATGCAACTTTTACTAAAAGCTGTTTCTGACACTAGCCAAATTTTGGCTAAGCAGAGATTTATCCAAGATTTGGTTTCTGTCTAAAAGTCATACATGTACATTATGGAAAGGAACAATGTTGCAGATAGCCAAATTTGGACTAATCAAATTTACCTAGATATTGGTTTTGTACAACCACACATGTGGGTTATATCAAAAGGCATTGCAGACACTAGCCAAATTTTGGCTAAGAACATATTTATCCAAAATTCGGTTTCTACCTAAGAGTGTGAAGAACATCTTTGAGGAAATAACTAAATGGACATTAGTTGTGAACCAGCCTCACTGAGCAGGCAACAGGAAAACTTAGCCAAATTCTGGCTTATTTAAAACCTGCCTAGCTCCTCTAGCAAACAGTAAAGCTATTGAATAGTTTTATTGGTCAAAGATTCTCAGTATGTGCCTTAGCTACTTTGGGTTAAGAGATTTTAGCCCACAGCAGAGGCCTGATTTGATTAAATGAAAAAACTCAAGTGAAATCGGAAGCTGTTGTTAGGAGGTAAGAGGAAAACGTCTTTCCTAACACAGATAGCAGTGTAATGCCATGGTAATTACTGCAGTCACTCATGTAATGGAAGGTTAATACCCTTTTCCCAATCATCAAGAATCTTGTCCCTCTCCCACACAGAAGAAAACATCCTGGTTAGCCACATGATGCACCATTCACCTGTGGCTTTCGGCAAATAAGCAGATGTAGCCATCTTACCATTGGTGGACCAACATTTATGCTCTGAACTCGTGTGGCTGGAGTAGGATCCACAGTAACATGAGCCTCCAGAGATCGGTGGTGGAAGGCTTATTAAGAAGCTAGAAATAGTTTTCTCTCCGTTGCTACAGGTTCTAGAATTTCAGTCTCTCTCTCTCTCTCTCTCTCTCTCTCTCTCTCTCTCTCTCTCATGCACATACTTACACACACTCACACACACACACAACCTTTCAAGAAATATTACCCTACTTCAGACCAATAATTTAACCTTTAGTTTGATGACTGCAAGATTGTGAACTCATAACAAATATATTATTCATGCTCAAATTAATTTTAATTACATAGCACAGCATGTTATAACAAACAATCAAATTGTTCTGATGAAGAAAATTAGAGTTATTATGGATTTACACGTAATTTACCTGGAAATAATCTCCATAAAATTGGGTGAAGACATACACAGTAGGTACACCGATAAGAGTGACAATACTCAGCCGCCAGGAGAGTTTGAACATGAAAATGACCACTCCACAACCTTTTATGAAATTTCTCAAGAAGATATTGATGTTCAAGCTTACTCTATCACCCACTGCAGAGGTGTCTGATGTGAGACGTGATGTTATATCACCTGAAAATAAAAAGAAGTCTGCTCATTTCTACAGATATAGGCAAGATTTCAATTTTCCTTAAACACTGATGATCCTAAGGCCCTTTTGTTCAAACAGTTTACACATAATATAAAAAAACAAGAAATATCATCCTATTATGTATGTAGGTGTGTATAAATGCATCAAACATTTATTATCATTTAAAGACCATATAATTATGGACATATCAGTTCATACATGGGCACAAAATTAGGTACCTGACAGCCCTGGGCAAGCAAATTTAACTTTGGGCAACCAAGATTCTCAAAGCCGACACCCAACCAAACAACTGGATTCTGGCTGCTTATCGTTTCTGAGGAATGTATTTAGTCTCACGTAAGATCAATAACAGTGCAGACTCTAAATTGTTGATTTTTTCATTCACTAAGCTAAAATTGGTTATGTCAAGTGCCACAAACTAAAATACAAGTTAATAAAAATGATTATTTTCACATCCGAAGAGATTTTGCTGCTATTTCATGCAGTCAAAACCAAGTTTTTCTTTATTTCATAACTAAATTCATAACTGAATTTACATTACCCTGTGCATAATAGAAATGACATGACAATTTGGGGCAACCAGATTTCCTGCTCTGGTTGCCTATGGGAAGTCTGAAGCACCAATGGCATCCAGGCTTTCTGAAAAATGTTCTGTCCATAATATAGATGGGACAGGCAGACAGTAACATAAAAACAATTTATATAATAACCTGATGAGTTCATACAAGTAGCAGTTCTGCTGAAGAACAATTTGCTCCTACCTGTTTTCACACTGTCAAAGAAGCCAATCTCCTGTTTAAGAATTGCAGAAAAGAGCAGGCTTCTAATCCGGATGTTAAGTCGACCAATACATAGTGACAAGCAACCTCCTCTTAACCCTGCAGCCAGGGAGCTGAAAATAAAAGGATCATGACATAAATGATGGCTTATATGAAAATCATAAAATTTGGCAGGTATAATGGTATAGTGAATTTTTAAAAATAAATATTCTCCTTGCTACCACTATATTTTCTTATAAATATTTTCATAACTATCATTGGATTTTACAACAAATATTCCCCTTTTTGCAATTAGATTTTCATAGCCCTACTGATCCAGTCAACTCCACTTATCTGCATATAAGTTATTTGCATAATTCACTTTTTTGCAGAAATCCTCAAAGCAGATTCTTTTCTTCATCTGTCGACAAATTCTTTCAGTTTATTTGCATATTGCTTAAAATATATGCATAATCTGCAGATATGAATAGATTTTTGTTCTTAAATTGCCTCCAGTCTGTCTCCAGTTGCATATTTAGGGATGATCAAATGATTACCTCCACAACTGACATGCACCTGGCTAGCAGACTTCACATTTGCATGGCCAAGCAAGATGATCCAACTCAAATTTAATATAACAACCTCAACAAGAGTCCCTGCAACAGATTGATGCTGATGTTCTACAGAGCAAAATGAAATTCAAGACCATTTCATCCTTTTAATTGAAGAGTGTACAAGAAATATAATATTTTTCAGCCATAAAAAGATCATCAAATTATGTTTTGCTCAACAGATTTGTACTCTGCATAGCGTTTGATTTGCAAAGAAAAATATTTTCCCAGGTTTTATTCAAAAGAAACAATATAGGTTTTGGGCATAGAGATCGCAGCATAGACAGCTGGAAAGCCAGGGTAATGGTAATGTTAGGCAGACTGACAGAGATCTATCAATAAAATCACAGGTAATATTAACATAATATGGCTTAACTTGACAAAGCATAGGACCATATGTACCAGAAGCCATATGGTCACAGAATAGCATGGATCAAGTGCTAGATGACCAGACAGTATGGTCAGCAGCCAATACAGCATAAAAGCTGAGGTACAGCTGGACAGTATGGCTCATGAGTCAGAGAGATGACTTGTATGGTTGTTAGCTGAGATGGCATCAAAACTAAGGCGCAGCTAGATGACATTCAAGTATAAACTCCATGCAAACAGACTTACAAGGCCAAGGGCCATGACTGGATATATGGGGGGAGAGGGGGGAATTACGCCACCTGGGCAGCTTAGAATTGGGTGGAAACCCCACCAAAGTGTTGACAGTCTTCCTAAAACAGAAAGACAGAAGCATACAGAAACGGTCATTTAAGTCATTTATAAACTACATATGCCTAGAATTACAGACCCAAAGGTCATGCTCACACATGCAGGAGGATTTGCGCAACCAGTCTCCCAGCAAAGAAACAAATGGTCATTCAGTTTATTCAGAACAAGAATAAATAAGAGCACAAATGGTATACAAATAAAATAAACTCCATAACAAAGAAATATCTCGATATTTAAACACATATTACACAACTCTGAGAATATCAGTGATGTTTTTTTGAAGATTTTTAAAAGTCTTGTTCTGCGAGATAGCAGTCTATTGGAAGAGCTGTTAAATTTTTTAAAGAGACATGACCACTAATTGTTCTCAAGCTTAAAGCCCAGCTGAACAATACCACTGCTGAAGGACTTCTGCGAAAAGGACAGACGTTTTCCTTCATTGTGATGACGAAGATGCTAGCTGATATTTGGCAGTCATGGACAGACTAAATCAAGTTTTCCAAAATGAGTTGGTCAGTTTCAGCATCATAAAGCCAACGCTTAGCTCGACAATCCTTGAACTGGGCCATCTTGAAGTTAATACTAGGGAGGTAGAATTATTAAGTACGTATATACCATTACTATGCCTGAATCCATCAATGAGATAAGCCAACTGCATGATGCTGTGTTGATGCTTACAATCACAATTGGACCTACAATTGTATGAAAACAATAAGTCAGCTCACGAATATCAACAGTCTCGTTCTTTTTCAGGTACAGAGGCATATTATCAATAAAAGCAGGCATATACTGATATGAAGGAATCTATGCACATAAATTGAAGTCTTTGGGAAGAAATCTCTATGTTAATATCACCATCCGTACAATGGGAATACTGACAGGAAGATTTACAAGACAGCTGTCATGGCAGCCATACCAGATTTGTGATTGACACCATTTTTATTTTGTACCAACTAGTATCACAAACCCCATGATTGTATAGCAATCCATTTATGAGAAACAGACATAACATTATATTTATAATGGTCACCTGGGGGGCCATATTGTGAATCAGCATCATTGTCATTCTGAACCAACCAGACACTGTAAGAACTCTTCTGATGAAAACCCCGTTTCAAAATGACATTTCCAATTAAAAGGAGTAGCAGTTACAAGATTTTCATGATGGCCACCATGGTTGTCACATAAGACATCAGATCAGCACCATTTAATTTCAGACCAACATGACATTATTTGAAGCTTTTGTTGAAATCCGCGTGCTGCTCTTCATTTTGGAGAAGTAACAATGACAAGATTTTTCGGGATGGATGCTATGGTGGCCACATGGGGCATCAGATGCACAGTATTTTCATTTAGGAGCAACTAGACATCAAAGAGGAATTTTCTGGCAAATATATACTTAGGAGAAATATCCATAACAAAATTTTTAAGATGACCACTGTGAGGGCCAATTTGAAGGTCAGCTTGGTATGTGTTTGTGATTTGGATTTTTTACATAGCTTTTACAATTTTTCAGCCATTTGCCTACGATGTCTGCAGTGTGGCAGCTTATAGTGATGTCTAGCACTGGGGCATCATGCCGCAGACATGTTGCATGATGTCCCACCCAGACACATTATCCTGACACCAGGCCAACCAGTCCTAACACTAACCACTAAATGCTGAGCGCTAAGTGAGGCTTCTGTTAGTACCATTTTTGTAAGTCTTTGGTATGACTCAGCCAGGGATCGAACCCACGACCTCCAGAATCTGAGCTGGATGCTCTAACCAGTAGGCCACCGGAGTGCTCGGGTCAGCTTGGTACCATTTTCCTTTACAAGCATCTAGACATCATAAGAAGTGATAGATGCATGTTCATAAGACTATTGATTCAGGAGAAGAAATGATACTAACAGTTTCATTTAAGAGCACCTGGAAAAATAGATAAATATGTGTGTTAGGTTTCATGGCAATTGTCATTGTAGTTTATGAGCAGCAATAATAACAACTTGAGCAAACGAACAGCTTCATCATGGACATACAACAGACTGTCCAATAAGCTTTTCTGATCTATGAGCAGTAGAGCTTAAAAATAACACATATCAGAATTATTTTGGAAAGTTGTTGTTGTTGTTGTGGGGTTTAACGCCATTTTTCAGCACACGATAGGCTATGCATGGCGGCCAGTATTAATGGTGGAGGAAAAACCCAGGAAAACCCCGGGAAGAACCACCAACCCACGAGAAGCTACTGGCAAGCTTTCTCACATACCCACATTAGCCGAATCCTAGACTCGAACCCACGCCGACAGAGGTGAGATGGCAGTGATCCGTAACGGAAAGCGCTTTAGACCACTCGGCCACTCGGGGCACCTATTTTGGAAAGAGTAGGTCCATACAAAGTGACAATGCCAACAAAGCACCATATTAAAGAGACCCCCCTCCCAAATTCCACAAAAGGATATATGCTGCACTGGATGCTGAAGCAAAATGATTTGTAAAGGTTAGTGATGACAACATATGTGTCACTATTTGGATTCACGTGACAATAACGTGGAGAATGAGAGAATGACTCCAAAGATACAGAGCCAATGCCATCTTCACCATCATCGCCTTCTTATAATAATAATAATAATAATAATAATAATAATAATAATAATAACAATAATAATAACAATAACAATAACAATAATAATAATAATAATAATAATACTATCCTGTATTTATCCAGGGTGACATAATAAGATAATAGCTAGTTTACAGCTACATTATGATCCTGTGATTAAGACGAATAGACAAAAGTTTAATTAGTAAAAGTCTACAAGATTAACATCTACTACATAAAAGAAAACAAACATAACTGAATACAAATTATACAAGATCAATATAATTTTATCACAAAGACATATAATGCCTACCAATTAAAAAAGTTATGAAGTCATAAAATCAATCTTACTCATTAAATTATCTACCGAGTTAAAAGCTATAACATTAGGTGCTTGTTTACTATCATGCTGCAAACTATTCAATGAAAATGTACCAGCGTATGGACGAGGTTTCTTAATACACTCTCAGAACTTTTTGTATAGATAAATTATTGTCTGAGTTAGTTGTGTATTCCTTGCATTGATGTTTCTTAGAAACTTACAAAAAAATTAACATACGCATTTCTTAAACTACTTAAAGCCTTGAAAGTAAAAAAGTAGGAACAGCCTCTTAAAAATAATAATTTACACCATTCTATGAGTGTTGATTAGTGCTGATACTCCATGTAAACTGATATAATTCTTTGGAGTCAACTAAATATATATATATATATATATATATATATATATATATATATATATATATATATATATATATATATATATATATATATAACTGAAGGCAAATGATTCTAATTTTAAAATGTAGAAAACCAATAAAGGACATTTCATCATCATGAATAGTATATAAAGAATGTAAATTCTATGTCTGTGCTGTCATAAATTCAAATTTACAGTTACATAAATTTTATTTTTCAAATTCAAGTTCAACTTATTTATTTCCTCCGGAACACAGATACTTGTCCCTGGTATTAATCACTGATCAATCTATCCATCTAAACATCTATCTAAAGAGGTAATTATTATTTAATGGAGGTTATTTCCCTTTAAATGTATCCGCTCTTTATTTGCATGATCCAGATATCTGCATAAAATTCCTTGGCCAATGCACATGCGGCAAATAAGTGGAACTGACTGTATTTCAATGACTGTACTTACTGGATATCACAAAAATGTTGGAAGCAGAGATCATTTAAAGAAGAACACAAAGGTATCAGCCTACATCTCATCTAAGAATTAGTTACACTTACAAAGGTATTCAATTTTAAACTGCTGCTTACCATAAGCCTTTAAACAATAAAGACAGGTGGGTATGTGAGAAAGCTTGCCAGTGGCTTCTTGTGGATCGGTGGTTCTTTCTGGGATTTTTCCGGGTTCTTCCTCCATCATTATAACTGTCCTCCATGTATAGCCTATCGTGTGCTGAAAAATGGCATTAATCCCAACAACAACAACAACAACAATAAAGATAAATTGCATTGTACAATCAGGCACTGTGACAAAATGTATAAAATCCAGGAGCCACTAATCAAGGTTACTTTATAACAAGATATTAAAATTACAGGTTAGGACCTTTCACCAGTATTATTATCCTTTGGACTGGTATATTATTTATTTATTTTTTACTAAAGTAAGAATTAAGTCAATAATATTACATTCAACTTATGAGTTAAGTTTCACAAACACACACACACCCCTTGGCAAAATCAGTACTAGTTACCTGCCCAGTGATATCAGTGACATCATTATAATAGCATTGGTGAATTCCCCTTCAGATCTGTCAATTACAATTCCATCCACAACCTTTCCTGTATAAAATGGTACAAAGATTTCACCTGAAATTGAAATGAAGCACACAGTATAGCCTCTGTATAGGAGCAACCTGCAGGATAGACACATTTTCACTGTAAGGGAGGTGGCAGTGGATGTGAGGCTACAATGGGTTTTTTTTTTTTAAACTGCAGAGAATGGAAAATGGGACCATGTCAGAATAAGAAAATATTGTTTACAGCAAGTGATTGCTACCAGAGGATGCACTGCATATTACAGTGTACATTATTCAACTATTTCCATGCTTGGTAATTTTCCTCCAATTAAAACAATTTTTTTCAGATAAATAACAATATGTGCATGCAATTGACAAGTAATACCAAAATTTGAATATATGAATTTCATTGTTGACTACACAAACCCATTATGCTTGGAGTACATTTGCCTTAAACGATTGTCTGAACAAAAGAAACAAAAAGCATTGTAAATTACAGATATTATGAATCCAAAGTAACTATCAAAATTGATGTAAAATTGCAAAAGGCAAAAATGTATTCAATGAACATGATGAAATGATAATGCTGTGCATGACCAGAGCTACAATCAGATTCAAAATATCCAAAATATAATAAAAAATTAAAGATATAGCATGTACAATTGTCTGTTACAATGCTTCCTACGACTGGCCATTCCAACAACTGATGATGACAAAAGGATACAACCTAAAGGTCAGTAAGACATCGTGCCTCCCTCAGTAAGAAAAATCTGAAGTGCATCATTAAAATACTTCTTAATCTTACTGTATCCACTCACACGTTTATTACAACTAAAATAAGAAAGACTCTGACCTGCCATTGTATAATGTGCCAGCAGATCTGGGAATACGTTGTTTTTTCTACTGATTAATAAACAGGAGACCAAGATCTGCTGGTGCATTATGTGATGGCAGATCTGGTTCTCACCAGTTTTCAGTTGGATTTGACTTATGAGAGTATATGCATTATTGGCCTTAAATGTAAATATTATAAACTTTAAATACCAGTCTACTGATACCTACCTACAGTCGCTGCTGTCAGGAAGAAAAAGGCTACTAAAAGAAGAGTTGTATCTGGTTTGGAGTAGGACAAAAGGCATAAAATTGTAGTTTTCTTTCCATCAGGCATGCTGCTGTTGGGATTACGTGCATCTACTGCTGGGGAATTTTCATGACAATCCATTTTGCCCAAGAGAGGCTTGCGTTCTTCATGATGGTCATCGTTAATGCTTGCAAGTGACTGTCTTTGTGCATGTATTTCTATTTTCTGTATTAATTTATACTGTAGAATTATGAGAATAGCAGAGAAAAGTGTCCAGGAAAACAATAACCAAAACCAGACACTGTACAGATTTTCTTCTATTTCTGACCATACTAAAAGTTTGATAAATGTATACATCCATATAAAACCAAGCAAAAGAGTCAGACAATGTTTTAAAGACTTTAATCGTGACAAGGTATCTTTCATATTTACTAACAATGCCAACAGTATGCCAATTTGAACACAAAAACGCAACATTCCTTGCAGCCACAAGTCAAACAATGACCTATCAAAGGCATACTCCCAAAGAAAATGTTGGTAAAAGTCCTTGCCATAAGTGAAGAGAATTGTTGAGACAGTAATATCAACAATATTAATTACAGCAACAATTATTGTGGAAGTTAATCTTTTCATTTCGGTGTTTGGATTGGAAAAAATGTGCAGATCTACAAATGTTAAATGCTCAGGCCCCAAGTTCATTCATCTTAATTAACAGATGTTGCCTCTTTGTTGATGTCATGATTAAAACCATTTATATATCTCGTCAAGGATTTACTGATGCCTCATCAAAATTTTATCGATAATATATACAATGAGCATGCTTGCCAAACCAGAAAACAAAAATGACCATTTATTTGTATTTACACATGATGTTTCCTTTTATGAGAAAGAAATGCATGGTGCTGGGGTGTTTATTCAACTCTATTGATCTATATATAGCTAACAAAATTGGAATCTAAAACTATTTATTAGTCGTTGAAAAGTGCCAACCCATTTTCATCTACAAACGTATCAGCCTGTTTACAAAACATGAGACAAAATTTTAACAATTTTACAAGCAAAGAAAAATGTATACTATGCACCTAAAGTATAATACAAAATGTGTACAAACACAGCAACACATGCAGCTCAGAAAATATTGTCTGAGAAGACAGAGATAATCAAGATCCAAACTTGAACTGTCTACTTCACAAACACAAACATCTTCAAGACTGCATTTAAATATTCTACTGAGACTAATACTTAAATGAATAATTTTCAATAGATCTTTAAACAATGAAACATCTTTACATATATTTCTTATATTTTATTAAATAAAATTGATCTGTAAAAAGTTATACCTAAATTATTTGCCTACATTAATGTCACAAATGACTATAATGAAGCATTTTTAGTGCACACCAAAATCAGTTCATATTTGACATAACATATTTATTTTGAACACATTTTATTTCAACTCTCTCCTCTTCACTCAGCCTAATTGTTTGTTTGTAATGTTTTGTTACATAACCTGCTTTCAATAATAAAGAGTGTTATTATGTATAGTTTTAATGCTACAATAATTTTAAGTAACAATCCACAAATATACATACATGTAAAAAATATACACATCACAAACCCATTAGCCTCCATAAATAAACACATCAGAATAATGCTGCTGTAACAAAAAATCAATATCACAAACATTAATCTAAAGATAAACAATAAATTTACATACCTGCCTTTTTGTTATGTAAATATTATGCAATTTAAACAAAACCTACTAAATGCAGTATAAACTGTACACAGTTGCATGCATATGCATGTATAAATGAACAAAATACTTACTGTTAATGATGAGATTTTCTATGGAAAGACTTAGTGAAGTTTGCAGTTTTTATATTTTACTGTGTACCAATTTCTGAAAACTTTGTAAATAATGTACGTTAAACTAACACCATCAAAAAAACATATCTGATAGTGTTTATTATGATGTGAAACTATAGGGAATGCTCATTGCTCAAAGTCAGATTCAAAAATGTGTTTATCTAGAAAGACCAAAAACTAATGGAATAGATTTCTCATTTGTTTTTGTAAAATAATGTGAAGTTTCACATTCCCTCTTTATTTCATTTTACTGAATAGAACTGAATAAAATCTACTGTGGCCAAATATGAGCAAAAATATGCAATCCTCCTTGCCTCTTACTCACCTAAAGGTTACACAATACACTATACAAGATAAAAATATCTCTGGTGCTTTCATCTTCACTAAAAATAAGCTTTCAGTGACCAAAGCAAAGTAACTCAGTCAGTGTGACCAGCATCCTTAATTGTGAATCTCCGTGACAAAAACACCGCCACACAAATAGAAACCAAAGTAAGAACAAATGCAAATATGTAAAATGTTTCCTCATCAAAGATGTCAGTAAAGGCTGGAATTCGTGCTGCTACTATGTCCACAATCTTCTTCTCGTGGCTATCATCTGCCAACATGGCGACTTGCCCTGGTCTGCAAAAGAGAAAAATGGCTATAACAACAAGAATTTTATCAAGTCTAAAAGCTTGCTGGTAATGTCATCTAAATTGTTCATTATTTTAATAAGAAAAGTCACAAACATGACGCATTAGAACCCTGACAAAAATCTGATGTTCCAAACTAGAAATGAAACTGATAATGTTATGCATGCTTGACTGTCCTTGGTTTGGTTTGGCATTTGACATCATGGCAACATATGTCATATGTAGTTCATTTTGTGCCATGGCTAAAAACCAAAAAGTGATTTTCCCAAGAACACCACATGAGCTGCTATGATGATAAAATTTGAACAGGCATCCTTTCAGTCATAAGTCAAGCATGCTATCCGCTAAGCTGATGTGACTCATGTTTCCACGAGTCACTTATGACATGAGGAAAACAGCAGGCCTGTCCTACATCCCCCAAGTACATAGGCGAAGGTCAGGGCTGCACCTGTTTTTTCATGAAAAATTGTGGACTGCTGTCCTTTATCCCTGAGTACACAAGAGATGGGTAGGGCTCCAATTGCATTTTTCATGAAAAATTGTGGATGGATGTCCTATATCCCTGAGTACACAAGTGATGGTCAAGGCTGTAATTGCTTTTTACATGAAACATTGTTGATGGCTGTTCTATGTCACTGAGTACACAAGAGATGGACATGGCTGCACTTGCTTTTCCCATGGTTCCCACGCTTTTCAAAAGATGAATTTTCAGGTCATTTCCAGGGGTTTTCCAGGATGAAATTAACTGCACTTGCTTTTTTCATGACAAATTGTGGATGGATGTCTTATATCCCTGAGTACACAAGAGATGGACATGGCTGCACTTCCTTTTCACATGGTTCCCACGCTTTTCAAAAGATAACTTTTCAGGTCATTTCCAGGGGTTTTCCAGTATAAAATTAATTTTTTCAAGGTTCACATATGACCATTACTGAATGGAATTAAAAAAACATTTTAGATTATAAAACATGCATTTTCTAAATCTAAAGATGGTTCTCTTTCATTTAAGCCAGAAAAAATGATCATGTACAAAACCACAAAATGTATCACACGAAACAAGTTAGATTATATTCCTTTAAATCGGCATGTAAATTCATTTCAATGTACAAAATAAAAATTCTAACTTTATTTTGCTGACCTGCATTATGTTGCTAAGTGGGAACAACATAATGAACATACATTAGCTTTGTTTCCTTCCAAACCTTTAATTCTAAAGAATTCTATAGCAATATGCATCTTATAGAAAGTAAACATTTCCTATTAGAGTATAAAACAAACAATAAACACAAATAATTAGAACCTTGTCTTGTAACAAAGACAGTTTTACCCTGAATTTATCTGTGCCAATATAATCCCAAGCAAGATTTTTCAAACAACCTAATCTGCTTAAGAAGATCTGGTTAAAAATCCATCATTCAAAAAACATTTTCAAAAGGGATGATTAAAATTTTGACAAAAGACCTTCAAAATGATATACTGTTGTATAAACAAGGACTGAATTTTCTGTAAAATCAACTTGTCTTCTTGTAATTCATTAAACCAGTCCCCAAACCTGTATTGATACAGGGGCCCGAATAGTTGTTTAATATATAATACAGGGGACGAGAATTTATCATTTCAGCTCTGAGATGAAAAAATTTGGAATACAAATTTGGATTAAAATGAATAGCAGTCCGTTTTCTAATCTGAGTTTCCTCCAAATATTCCCACCCCATTTTTACTATATGGACATTTAGGTTGGGGTTTGAGGTCGTTGCAAGTGCATATAAAAACAAATTAATTTGCCTCCTCCGTGCGGTAGCGACATATGGTCAGAGGCCTCGCTAGGATTTTAAAACTAGGAGTCCAGAACTCCCGTTTTGGTATAAATAGGAGTCTCACCATCAAAAGCTGCAATCACTTGTTTCCTACAGAATCAACATAGACTTGAGTGCATCTATTTTTAGATAGAGAGGTTTTCGTAATGTAATCACTAATTATAATATAGCTTCATTGCAACAGTCCATTGACAGGATCGCAAATTTATGGTTTATTTATTTGTATACGTACTTGTAGTTATTTTGGCAAATAAATATTATATGATTTGCAGTTTTTTCCCGTGTCAAGTCAGAAAACAGCTTAGACCTTAAAGCGCATCTCGCGAATTCCACAACATAGCATTGTCCCATACGTTTCTGACCTACATAATTTGCATTTTAAAGTTAAATCTTTAATAAAATAATACCTAGGCTTTGGTTTCAATGATCTGTATACTTTCTCTGAATATATCTGCCCGATGATTTAAGAAAACAGATAATTTAATAAACTGGTACATCCCAGACTTAGCGATGTCCGCCATTATTTCCCGTTAGGAATACTGGTTCACTTACAGTTTCAAACTAATTTTATGATGAAATAGTGTATAAGAGGCAGTTAATATATATCCAGATCACCCATTCTGATCTTAAAACACAAGTTTGTATGTTTTATTGTCCAACGATGGCATGCAGGAAATTGATAGTTGCTACCTTACTCGGAAAAGGGTTAATGGTCAATTAGCTATCAAAACATAATGCGTGTGAATGGGCAAGAGTTTGTTTGTCTACGTAATTGATATAAAGACTAGGCCTAGCTACTGATGCCTTCATGAATACATTTCACTACAACATTAGAATTAACCAGGCTAAGGCAAGGGGCATTAAAAAAAATATGGTATGGTCAGACAATCTACCTCTTAAATAATCACAGGCGAAGTAGTTTTTGCTTTCCTAACAGAAGGCAAAGTTTACATTTTTAGGGAACTTCTCACCCACTTATGAATGATATTTTGTCTAAGTCTCAACATGTCTTGATTCTGAGGTCACGTGCACTGCTTATTCCACTACATTCGGAAATGAACACAATAACGAAAGCTAAAGTTGTTTATTTGATGTACTTTTATAAACGACCACATGTACATCTCTGGGTCTTTCTGCCTCTGAATTCAATCACTGTAAATATCTACATTTTCCCACCCGCACGCCAGTCAAATTGCATCATGTTCGTTTTTATGTACTCTTATAAAATGGCAACATGTATGTATCAAGGGGTCTTTCAGTCACTGAATTCTGTCACTGTAAATATCAGCACAGCTAACTGATCAACACATTTCCCCACAAAGCAGGTGGCTGAAGCAGGACTGGCTAGTCTTTGAATTTTGCTGCACACCTATTACATGCATACGGAGGACTCCCGCCTCAGGGATTTTCTGTGTCCCAGATCAAAAACTGACATCCAAATACGCGTAATTAAGCGTTTACGAGATCTCTGATGTTAGTAGCTTACCAGTGGGACTAGAAAATTTTAACTTAATGTTTTATCGACTTATACCTGCGTAAAATTTGATAGAAATATGATTTATTTTCTCAATAATGGCAAGTATTATAATCTTTGTGTCTTTATTCTGCTGACAGACTAGAACGAAACTACTTCATTGATGAAACCTGACCCGGTACTCGCCATTTGCATTACTAGTCACTTCACGAATCTCAGACGACATCGGAAGTCCATTAGTCACAGCATATCAACAACAAACTCCATTTTAACGTTGTTGTAGAGAAATTCAATTGCATTAAATGAAAGTCACCTACTTTTTGTAAAAGCCAGCAATCTGTCCAGTCTCATTTATCAAGCAAGTGATACAACAAAATTCCAAAAGTAGTTCTTGGAATATATAAATATGGGAAACTTTGTGGTTTTTGTTTTTGTATTTTGATTACAACCAGTATTTGACTTTCATTTAATATTTTTTTATTTGTTCTCTACAACATTTGAAAATGTGGGTTGCTAGATCTGAGTACTCATGCGACTAGCAATGCAAATCTCGAGCACCGAGACACATTTCATCAACTCCAATTTTAATACTCACAATTTCTGAGAAAATAAGCAATTTTCTTATCCATTTCATACATGTATCACTTGATTTAAGAATGTTTAAAGTTTGATAGGCCATCCGGTAAGTGGCTACGCTTTGCCAAAACGATGTAAGCCTCTTGTGATGCTAGAATGGCTTTCATAGCTTCCACGTAAGGAAAGATACGGATATCAAGCTGACTTTGAAAATAAAAGTCTACAAGATGAATCTAATCCACTGAGTATTTGGATTGACTCAGCATATATGTTTATTGCAAGCACCCATATGATACATACTGTACCCTCTGAATATTCTGGCTAGAATTCGATAAAATGACCTCTGTTATCAAAGACATGTAGGTTGCGAGAGTTGTATAGTCACATTACTAGGAATGTAAATGGCCAGATCCATGTCAAATTTAAGCAATCATGTACTTTAGTCTCGTTCGTCAGTGAATTAAAGACATAACGGATGCAATCATCGCAATTTCTGAGAAAATAACTCATATTACTATCAATTTCATGCAATTTTATTTTGGTGAAAGGTCATTCAAATTTGCTGGGCCAGCTAGTAAACAGCTGTCCCATGCCGACACCAAATGGTGTCGATGACTTCCAACTTCTCGATAGGGAATGGACTCTGACCCTACACCCCAACATAAATGTCCAAATATCAAAAATGCAGTTGTAAGGGTCAGAGGAAACTCAGACTAGGTGCAAGCCACACAAGCTTCTGGAGAAAAATATGGTTATTAACTTTATCTAGACCAGGTCTGAATCGTCATTTCGTCACACTCGGATCACATGGGCTAGTTACAAATGAAATTAAGAGTTCCTGTCAATGAGTTGTTTTCACAAACGTCACGATTGAGTACGCAAATACTCACAATGCAAGACTCGCGCACCTTGCGCCGCCATCTTGAGTCCCTAACAAACCTTTGTCAACATTAGCATCATGTATATTCAAGATAATCTGATTTAACTGTCGACAAGGACATTTACTTCATCGAAAGGATACATAGATTATACTTGAAATTAAGTGCCCTATAGCATGGAAATAAAAATAAAGCTGGAAGTTCCCTTGCTTATATCGAAAGACAGAATAGTGAAGTTGAACCGTAATCGTGCATATTGCAATCAAATAGAAATGCAGTTACCTTTTTTACAAACAGACAATACTGACATTTTTAAAATGTTTTGTATCATATCCCTAAGCTTGTCATCTTCAAAGAGTATTTCCGGACAATGATTTTAGGGATACAGTATTAGTTAGGAATTAAAATTTCATAGCATGTGTATTATGCCAGAACATGTATGTACAAATACTTTTCGCGTCAACAAGTGTTTGTGCCAAAGACAGTTGACAAACCAATTTAATTAGTATGGTCAGGTATTGTATTTTTGGTGGAAATGATGGACGTAAGATTATACTGAATCAAAGCAATAACCATTCAAAGAAGTTACATCTTCAGTGTGTTCAAACGAAACACGTGCCAAACGGAACATGACTTTGTTTCGAATGTCAAAATGAAATATTCCTGAAATGCTTTTAGAAATATGAAATCATATATTAACAACTAGCTTTTTAACTTGAACGATAACCAAATGATTTTCAGCCCACGATCTCATGCGGTTGACAGGAACAGCATAATGTGATGTATTATTATATTCTTACGCACAAAATGAGACGTGTCTTCCTAATTATGCTGAAAGAACAATGTTATTAGGTGCCGGTTTGCGGGGCTAGGGACTCAACATGGCGGATATGGCAGTACACACGTTTTGTGACGTCACGTGAAAACAACGGATAGAAGGCAGGTTGGAGAGGTCCAAACCTTTAGCAATACGGATGACCACCCCTAGTCCTACATGTAAGACCTGACGCTGATATTTCTGTTGTGGGTGTCAAGATAAACAAAATCAACATCTGCTATGTCTTACATGTAGGACTAGACCACCCCGACGCCGATCCCGATACTCATTTATAACGAGCCCTGCGACTCGGATTACCATTCAGTTCTGAAATTTGCAAACCTCTGAGCAGTGCTGAACAATTCTGTTCTACGACATCTGCTTTGAGGATCTCAGCAAATGTACTAAATAGAATATAGCTCCCTGCTGAACTGATAGTGATACGCAACGCTGTTTTCTTACACCTGATATGTATAGACTGCTGCTGCTGCTTCTTACAGAAAACAACAGAAGAAAAACCAAACCAAAAAGGCAAGACTATTCATCTGAATTATTAAAGGTTTTCATTAGAAAAGCTAATTATGTTCTTGCCTCGTAACATTAAATACCTTAAGAAAAAATATTGGTGTAGTAATTCCCAAGAATCAGTTGAGTGTACGTTGTGCTAATTACATTAAGCATAAAATCAGAAGTATTCCAAAACGCTATCATTTCCTGCAGTCGGAATACTTCCGCAATCTACAATGCCTAATGCTCAGTCACAGATATTTTTGGCGCCGTACTAAAATTAGAATATACTTTGAGTGTAACTAACTTTAACAGGTCGACTACCAAAGGAAATCATATTCGCAACTTGGGCTACAAAGGAACAGTCAGCTTTGTTTACGTATTTATATATGCCTGCAACAAACGTAAGTATCGAGATGGTTTAGGGCTCAAGAAAAGCATGCAAATTGATTATAATGATAGTGAAAGTCGATCATGCATAAGACCCATATTGTCTGTTCGAACCGCATTTTCAGAACGGAAGTTCAAAATAGCAGTTGACTTCTGGA
Source organism: Sinohyriopsis cumingii (assembly GCA_028554795.2). NCBI lineage: Eukaryota > Metazoa > Mollusca > Bivalvia > Unionida > Unionidae > Sinohyriopsis > Sinohyriopsis cumingii. The sequence continues at coordinate 1,205,796 of JAPYKE020000057.1, read as the reverse complement.
AATTAACACCATAAAATTAGGTTATGTGTATTGTTGGTTATGTGTATTGTTGGTTCATTGGTAAAGCCATGAGTTGTACAATGTGTTACGACCCTATGCTCTTAAACTATGCAACGAAAAAAGGTAAGACAACAAGTTTAGTAAAATCAACAAATGATTTATTTCTCAAAGTTATGTAGTGAATATTTAAGAGGCACTTACAGCACTGGGAATTAAATTCCCCAAATAATCCTAAACGTCCTATCACAAGTTCAAACTTATAAATTGTTCCAAATGAATTCCAATAGTCTCGGATCTCCTGATCTACTATCCAGAATGTGTTTGAATAATCCCAAACTGTTGTTTCAATTCAAAATATCAACAAAGGCACTCTAATTACAGTGAATAATTTTTTAAAAAATAATACTTTTTTTAGATTTATATCTGAATACAAATGCAAACTCCGATTATATGTTCATACAGAATGATATGAAACAGGAATGAATATTTGTTTATGAAACCTCTATTTCACTTGACCTACGTCACAATTCAATGTTCTGAAAAACTAATAATTTCCATGGAAAAATCTACTAACCCTTGAGTTCAAAGTCTGGTAAATTTCTTGTTTGCCACTAGTAACAATGATAAAAGTCAGGTATGCAGAAACTATATCCACAACCCTCAATCACAGTCATGACAAAATTTAAATATGCATAGCAAAGTAATTAACCAGAATACTTTAATTAAAATCTGACAAGCATACTTTCTGCATTAAATCACTGTTTAGGTTTTATATTTGTATGTAGAATTATTCGCATTTTAATGTAATCTGACATAATTCGATAAAATACACATAAAAACTGTCCAATCGCAAGCCAATCACTTTTTCTGTTAAAGCTTTTAAACAATTCACACTATGGCTGCACTGCATTCTATGACTATTATTTGAACAAATAAAACAGAAGCTATTCCAGTTAAGTAGATTTCAGCTTTTTGTGCCATTTGTTTAAGTGAATCAGATTTCTATTAATATAGCGTGTCCTTGAAAACTTGATCTGTAAGGTTGCAAAAGGTACTGGGTTTTACTTCTCCAGGATGTCGTACAAATTCTTCCAAAACATCAACTAATTTTTTATTAATTCTTCGGTTATTTGTTGTGATTAAAGGTTTTAGGGATTCTTTAAATTGAACTTGTAAACATTTTGTCCAACAACAATGCACAGTAGATTTAGTAATTGTTTAAGTCTCTGTTATACTTTTATTGAATGAAATGTGAATGCCCTGGTAATTGTATAAATGTCTATGCGATTTTCATTCAATCTCGTAGACTAGTTTGTTCTTCTTAGGTTTAATATTTCAGCTAGTTTCAATCAGTGTCATATTTCCGGTTGTTTTTTTATTGTCTTTTTTATATCTTCCGTGATAACTTTTATTAACGTTTGAGGACAATACATACATTTTAGTGACTTTATTACTTCGTTATGTGTCTCAATTTGCTGTTTAACTGTCATGTTGTTGAGAGTACTCTCTTGTAAAACTCCGGTTTTGTGACCAATTGGAATTCGCACGACACGCATGTCTCAAATGTTTAATCATACTTGTAACATTTTAGATATTGGTTACTTTTGAAAAATGTAATGCTTTCGTGTTCTGCTAACTATGTATTGTGAGTCCATCATTTGCACCAACTGAATAGTGTTTCCTGGCGGTTCACCAGTTTGTTGTTTATTTTCAATCTACTCGCTGAACACAGAATGCATAAAATTACGGACAGCAACTACCCTTGCAATAAGTAATTTAAACGAATAGTTCCTTCCTAAATCAAAATGCAGCATTAAGCACATCTGGAAACTGACATTAAAACAATAAACAGGAATCAGTAATTAGTAACGCATGAATTGTCCACTTCTTCAGCTTATAAAAAGTCTACAGCTCTACACTGTGACATTTTCCTACTCGATCTATGTCGCAATACCTCCCACGTGACATATTTCACAACACAGCCCCATGTCAAAACAGAACCCACCTGACTTCTATCATCCAATGATAAATTAAAGTAAATTTGTAAACAGGTTCATTATTAAGATTGAAATAAATACTTGTAACCGCATTAATGTCTTAAGTTTATCATTTCGAATTCGTTAGGTCGTGAGGTGGTCAAAAATAACACAGGATAAAATGATATCGATTGTGATTCTTGCAGTGTCATCATCGTCGGTGGCATGACAAACAAATTGAGTCCTGACTTGAAACATTTGCAAGAATCATCAACCACTTCCCTTTCTAAGTTAGTAATACAAATCGACCAGTTCTCTGCCCGTTGCTCTTTGTGTCTTATTGTTCACCTTGGCGGCTGTGAGGTCTGAATAGTTTTTCAACGTCTCTTTCTGCCTTTTCTTTGCTGTGGCGAAGGGGAGAAATTAATGTATTCGCCAGAAGCCTGAAACGAATTTATAAGGTGTCTCGACGCCCTGGAACGTCTTTTCTTGTTTGAATCAACAAAAGTTTCCTTAGGACTGTTGGTCGATGAGCATGTCTGGGAGAAATGTTTTCCTTACATCAAAGCTGCATCTTTTTACAAACTGCAGTACTCTGTTGGCGATGGTTTTCTATGGGATGTCCTCGTTGTCGAGTGACTTTTTGTTACACAAGATGCATCTTGTACAATTTACCAGAGAATCGTTTCGAAAATGCAGTTTTATAGTAAGTTTTCCTTTGGAGAATACAATATTATATCCAAGAAGTCCATTTATTACAATATTAACACTGTCTGGAAGATTATGAGAATGTACAAATTTTTGGTGAACGAGGTACGTGTTTCATCCTTGGTAGTCAGCACCTATGGTAGAATCCACTTTAAAAGGAACGACTCTTAGCAACATGGTAGCTGTGTTTCCTACGACGCTGTACTAGACGTCCGAATACACAAATATCAAGTTTAGACTTTCGTAAAGCTCAGTAGTGAAGAGTAAATACAAGTAGAATGGATCGTTTCAGCATTCATTTATGACGTGTTGTTTTACCTCATGGTATTACATATTTATTATATTATATATTTATTATGTTGGTTTCTTTCTAATACCAATTTGTTCCGGATGATCTTATGATATTTTGGCTTATTGTTTAACTTGTGCAATTTAGAAAATAAAATCTCTCGTCCTCGATGTTTTGGACTGAGGAATTATTGTCTCATTAAATAATTTCCGATGCATTTCTGTTACAAAATAGTATTCTAACATTGACCTGATCTATTATAAGTTATGTTAATGACAATACCATACACTCTTTTCGAACAATACACTTTATTCCTCAAAGTTTAAAAGAAAACTACACCTTCTTGAAAAAGTGGGATGTATTGTTTCCTTATATTGCCACTCAATACTTTTTATATTTTAAAAGAGGCGATGAATATTTTTATTTCACGGGAGCTATTGGGACTGTTTCGGTATTATATAATGATTACAAAGTTGAGCTCAAGTGTGCTTCTTCTTTAATGTGCGCAACATTGTTTTCTCGTCTTAAATAAGAAATAATATATAGGGATGGCAATAAATGGTGTGCAGTTAGCTAAAGAAATTGAATTAAGATGCTTAAAAGATTAATTAAATCGATTTTTGCAGTCCGTTCCTTTGATTACCCTTGTTCCAGTCAGTTCCTTTGATTACCCTTGTTCCAGTCCGTTCCGGTGAATATATCCACCAATTAAATTCGGTTGCCAAAATATTTATTTTTAATGCTTCCCGAAGTCGCCATATCTCACCACAAACAAGGAACTTTACATATTTACTTCCCATTTCCGTATCCTCTAAGGTAGTCGAAACGACATGAAATAAATTTTTAAGAGTTTATAGTCGATTTAAATTTGTATTCTAAAAACGTACGCTTCTTTTTGCTAAATTTGCATGGTTTCACCCTTTAGTAGTCAATAATGGCACTTTAGCGTCAAGGGGAATTAGCATTACAGACCCCCCTCCCCCCGGGCAGCTTTAGCGTCAAGGGAAATTTAACATGGGAAAAAATCATGGGCAACTTTAGCGTCAAGGGAAATTGAACATGGGAAAAAATTATGGGAACTTTAGCGTCAAAGGAAATTGAACATGGGAAAAAATCATGGGCAACTCTAGCGTCAATGGAAATTGAACATGGAAAAAATCATGGGTCACTCTAGCCTCAAGGGGAATTGAAAATGGAACAGGGTCGGGACCCTATTTTAATAGGGTCCCAACCTGATGGATCTATGGAAAGGGAACAGGCGAAAATTGAAACAGGGAGGGGTCTCTATTTTTTTTAACAAAAATGAAAAAAAAGGGTAGGCAATCGAAAGTCAATCTCTTTTCGAGACCTATGAGTGGCCCTGAAAAGGGCCTTTGAATTTATGTTAATATACCCTTAACATAAAGGGCATCTGTGGCATCTTCTTGTCCTCAAGCTGCGTCTTACTGCAGGGCCATAAATCAGAGTCCTCTTGAGGCATCCTTGTCTTTCCACATACACTCTTCGTATCCACAGACTGGTGTCTGACTTGTGGACAACTGTCCACTTGGATCGGACATACATTAGCATGTCCGTCCTGAACATCATTGAAGAAACAAGGGTGGATGATTCGACTGTGGTCCACATCTTGAGGCAACGAGAACAGGTGAATCAATGCAGTGAACTGCGCTTATTTATAGGTAGAGGAAGGATTGAAACGGATTGAGTTCATTGACCAATCCAAATACGCGTTACAAAATTCAGTCAGCTCGTATCCAATCCGAAGAGAACAGTCTGTGACGTCACGTGGTCTATATAGATTCGCTAGCGCCTGGGTGCAGTCAATCTATGCGACGGTTATTCAACATGACGGAAACTCAGAAAACGATCCATTGGGGTGCACCAGCAGTGGAGACCACCCAAGGGAACCCAGACTTACTTTCAGAAGAGGTAAATTGGAATTTTGTGGATTTTCTTACCTCGCAAGAATTTGTTCCGGAACCATCGTCACCTTCTTCATTACCGGACGTGGAGAATTTTAGACAGAGACAGAAAGAAGAATTGGAGAAATTTATACAACGACAAAAGGAAGCGGAACAAGCTTTTCTCCTACAGCAACAGCAGCAAGAAGAAGAGGTAAGAAAAAAAACAAGAAGAAGAAGAAGTAGCAGCAAAGAAACAAGAGGGTGAAAATCAAACGGTCACGGTACTGTTGGACATTTTAGCGGAGTTAAGAAGTCTGAAACAAATGTATCAGACTTCTTTATTACGACCGAAGAGAATACGACCTTCCCGAGCTAAACACGCCAACCCTGTGACTAAGCCTACCGTACCACCCTTAGTGATTTCAACCAAATCATCATCATCATCGACAGTACGCAGTCCAGAAGTAGGCCTTGGCCGTGGCAAAGGCTTAAGGCAGTTAAAGTTGATTGCTTAAACTCACCCCTACACAAAAAAGGCCCTTTTCAGGGTCACCCACGTATCTCGAAAAGAGATATGCTTTCAATTGCCAATAACTAAAAAAAAAAGAAAAAAAGAAAAAGAACCATTTTACCCCTATAGTACGTGTCTGTGTATGAGTGCGTGAGTGTACGTTCTTATTTTAAAATCAAAACCCAAAGACACTTACCTTTTTGTACCTAATTTATTCTTTTATCAATATTTACAATCCAATTCACAATTCACAATTCACAACAGAGCACTTTAAAAAGTTCGTACACTCCTTCTGTCTCATTGTTTAGTCTCTCTGTTTTTTAAATTTCTTCACCGTCACATTCTTTTCCTCCTCTTCCTCCTCACTTTCTTCCCTTCTTCTTTTCTTCTCCTGTTTCTTTTTCTTTA